>CM041782.1:107883085-108126941 GCA_023374045.1 Limonium bicolor | reverse complement strand
GCTCCAAGGGGCTCAGCACCTTGCGGTATGGTAATCCCGCAGCCCACATGCTACCGGGCACGCCAAACTAATTGTCGTCTTAGCATGCAGTTGATTTATTACATCAGGCATACAAGCCATAGACATACAAAACATAACATTTCGCCTCGTGGGCTCAACCTATAACCAACACATCCACACTTAACCAATCCAATGATTCCTTAAACCCTAGAATGGTCTCCTCCAACGGAGCTACTTCAGTAACGAATGACATGTCCCTTAACGGGTTATCCTTAAATGCCTCTTGTCACAAATGGGATTCATTTCCCATGATCCACACATTCCATATCCTCCAACATAATTCATCCACACATAACAAAACATAACAACCTTTTGTTTCGACGTACACATGACAAACATTGCATTCATTTAAAACGTCCAATATTTAACATATATACCAAAGCATAGCAATGGTAATTTGCATAGCACAAACAACAATACATATCACTCGAGAACGGTTCACATTAAGATCCTTCCACCATAGTTAGTACATACCAGAGCATAGAGATTGTTGCCAAACTCATACCAAGCTCGTTAATACCTCATCACCATCCTGTTATTTGAACGGTTGACTTAACCCAAGGTGTGTCGGATATAGTGATCCCAAGCAAAAAAACAACACAGTATGCCCATGGCCCGACGTGAGTCAGTAAACTAGCTTGGATAAGCTAAGGGAAGGTTGAAAACCAAATTGGAATACCACCTAAACATACACCCAGAGAGAGCCGAACCGGATATGATAACGACTCCCATCCACACACGCGTGGCCGGAACAACCGGACTCCTCACCCCCCATTAGCCCATATACTCTTATAAATAAGTAGTTAGAGATCCATTATGGAGCCTACCACATCCACACACCATACGGTATCATAACCGAGTTAAGCACACAAGGGAGGTTCACACACTTGCATACAACAACAATATCCACTAACTCACACATAGCCGTGGTTAGCACATTCCCAATGTTGGGTCGTTAACCCCGAATACCGATCACTCATGTGTTCCTAGATTTGGTTAGCTAAGGTTTAACACATATTTGAGGTTAATGGTATCGGAGGCCAAATTCGCCACATAAATGAATTACTATAACTCATACATGTTTTATCTTACAAGGTGGCAAACACTCAAGAAAACATATTGGCATACAAGCCGGGTTGTAATCCGGTAGGACACAGGTTGCAAGAAAACCATAACCTGTCACCGGAGTCCACTTTACCACGTCCACTTATATTCTTCGAGCGATTCTCGAACAACTGTTAACATCACATGTGTTTTTATTAACATCGGGGTTTGCTTGATTATTTAGTGTCCAAAGCTTATAATTTTTCCCCGTTAACTTAGTTACATAACTTCACTTTTTAACTTGTTTTACTTTTACATTTTGATACAACTTTTCACCCACTTAATTGCCATTTAAACTCACCTAACATGTCCTTAACAACCTTATAACATCATTACCTATCAATCCCCATCATCTCATATCATTTCATAACCTTAAACCACATTTTTGGTCCGACCGACCCACAGTCCGACCCACAGCTGGGTCGGTCCATTACAGAGCCCTTTTACTTCCTTATAAACATGCCCGTCCGACCCACGTCCGACTCACTCGACTGGGTCGGACCATGTGCGAACATTTTTCTTCTTTGAAACTTGACCGACCGACCCATGTCCGACCAAACCCTTTTGGGTCGGACCTTTACCGAAACACTTTTTACATCACAGAGGCTCGACCGACCCAAAACTGGGTCGGACCCTGGGTCGGTCGCCTTCTAAACTTACCCAAACTTTACCAATTCTTCACCAAACTTCTCCTAAGGCCTCTTAATGTTTCCTAACAACATTTGGCACTTTAACAACCTTAAGATATCCTTAAACACTCACAAAACTCTTTTTTTTCTAATTCCTTAAACCTTTACTTATCTTCACAAAATCCTAACACTTACAATGTTTTCTCCTTAAGATTTCTAAGTGGTAATTCACCAACAATGACCACTATACCAAGGTGTTTCCTCTACACCTTAACATCATCTCCCAAGCATCTTCTCTTACTAACCAAATCTTCTCTTTCACAACTCCTTAAATTCCTTCTCAAAACCTTACCTAAACATCATTCTCTCCTTATTCATCAACATGACCTATACCTTAACCAACTCCTCCATGGCTAAATACATTCTTAAAACACACATTGAATTCCTAGAACTTCCAAGACAACACCTAAATCCTTGCATCACTCTAAATCACCATAATACATGTTTTCTTCTCAGGTAAACATTCATTCACCTTTAACCCTTCCTAGTTCACCAAACTCACTTACAACACTTAGAACTTTACACATTTTTCCCAAATTTGGCCATAGCTTCTCTTGTAAATACTCACATCCAACCACTTAGGTTTTCACCTTACTTCATTAAAGAACACCTAAAATCCATCAACACACTTTATACACAACCTTCACACATTAAGCACTACATCACAATATAGTGCATAACTTAAATTGCTTGGCACTTAGGCCCTTAAATGCATATAAACCTTAACACTGAATTTCCCACATAATAATGCCTTTGACCTGCAAATACACCCAACAATTCATATGCCCTTATAAAAACTCCTTGAGAGCATTTTTACTAGCTCATTCACCATTGGCTTTAGATCATTTTAATAAGCAATATAGCTCTTTCTCCTAAGGCATTAAAACCAACACTGAGATAGTATGTTTACCTCTTTTCCACTCAAACTTCTTTCTTGTTTCCTTATAAAACCGGTAAGGCATTTCCTTCCTTGCCAACAACTAAACAATATACCAACATTGAAATGAGTATATAAGCTTTAAGCTTTATCTCATTGTAAACCCTAATACATATATTATCTTAAGGTATTAACATGATTGTTTACCTTGGAATGGAAAGAGAGCTTGAATATATACAAGAGAGACTCCACCAAGCCCTTGGAAGATTCAAATGAGGCTAAAACAAGCAAGGTAAATAAACACCATGGTGAGGTTAATTTTCGGCCATGTACTAAAAGGAGAGGAAACTTGATTTTTTCTTTGAGATTCCTTACCTAGAAGCAAAGGAGAACAATATATGTGAAAAGGTGAGCTCAAGCTCCATCAATGGTGAATCTCCTTGGCACCGAATTTAAGTTCTTGAAGATTTGAAAAGGTAGAAGTGTAGAGCTTGCTCCAACTAGAAGAATGGTGTCTTGGAATTGAATTGGACCATGGAGCTAGGAGTTACAAGCATTCCAAAGATGGAAACAATGGTGGTGTTGGTGTTGCTGTATCACTCGTAAAAGAGAGCAAGAAGGGGGCTGGGGTCGTGTGAAATGAAGGAGGAAAGGAGAATGAAGATAGAACTGCTTAACAGTTTTGTATTAAAGGTAAGTTTCTCCTTTTTACCTTCCTACCCTTCCTTTCCTTAATTGCTTTTTACATGGTGGTGACTCACCTTCATAAAAACCGGCCCCATTTAGCTAGAAGGGTGTTTTGGTCTTTTTGTGACCAACTTAATCACTTATAACATTATATGTTACAAACTAGTTATAAAAATCACTATTCACCATAACAAGGCACATAGAAGTGAAATTTTTGATTTCCCATTGATATAGCCACCAAATGTGATACTATATAGTACACAGTTAATTAAAGAGTAATGATGGCATTTAGCCATTCAAAACTCATTTACAAGGCAATTTTTCAAAAACGTGCTTTAAGACTCCTTAAAGCACATTTTGCGTTTTAACTTGTTTTCCAAGCTTGGTTTCCTTTGGTAATTGATTTAATATGTTCATTAACATATAATTAAGGCATAGATATGACCATTAGGTCTATATACACCTTTATCCCAAGCTTAGAGCACATTTGGCCCATATTGACCTTAAGGTATTATTCGTTTTTTTGTGTTGGTTTCATTGTCTACCAAGGTTTCCTAAGGACTTAATTAGCCTTATAAAGTCATAATAACATTATCAAGTCTGGTAGGCTCTTTGGGTCCTAGCCAAGTTCACTCCAAGCTTAGAGCATGTTTTTGCTCAAACCGTGTTTCTTAGTGTTTTATTGTGTTTTACCATTGTTAAATGATTCATTTATGTTTCTAAGGCACTTTAGCCTTTAAATACCATAGTTTAACATTTACACAACTACCAAGGTTTGGGGTATTTCATATTATATACATGTCACAGCGGAATCTTTACACTCCAGGACCTTGCACGATCTGACTACAGAATATACCGAACATTCGCACATAACAACCTTAACCAAATACATATTCTTCTTACAATCCTCTCACATCCTATACATCTTGCTAACTCGATTGCCATACGAGTGTACATGCACAACTCGTAGGCCACACTTAATCCTTAACACTTGTATCTCTTCTTACTCTCGCGACGGCCGCCTCTGATGTACACCTGTGTAGTAAAAACAGCCCCCAAAGGGGGTCAGCACGAATGCTGGTACGATCCTCTCATGGCCCCAAGCTAACGTGGCTACGACGACTAATTGTCGATAGCATGGAGGTTGATTAGATGCACAACATAATAGTAAGTGCAGTAAACAACAAACCAACAATGAACAATCAAAGTTCACACACAATGAACGACTTAAATGCGTTCCTTAATAGAGAGTTATTTATTTAACTCCTTAAGTAATGTTCCATCTTAACCTTAATCCATCCTTATCTCACCTCAATCTTAGTCTTAACTTAATCTTAGAAACAACCATCCTTTAATAAGGAGTGGATGTAGCTTATCTTCATCTTAATAATACAAACCATCCTTTACAGAGGAATGGTTGCAACTCATCTTAACCTTACCTTAATCTTAATCTCAACTTAATCTCAGAATACAAACCGTTCCTGGAAGGGAATGGTTGTAGCTTAATTCGAACCTGGGATTTAGGTGATCCCACCGCACCATCTTAATGCCACCTACTCTGGATGGGAGTCCAGCGTAGCTGAGCTGGCAACCGGCCTTACACATCATTGACCGTGACGGGACCGGGACTAAGTCCGGCCTAGGTAACTACCGTAACCTTTAATCCTTGAAGAGCATGTCTAAGTATCAAGTAATTATATGAATGGGAGCATGAATGTGTAAGTACTTGAAGTATGAAATTGAGCATGAGTAAGTAACATGGGAGTATGTATTGAGCATGAAATGAATTAGTAAGCCTAGAACTCACACTAGACATAATTTACCACCTTAGGGAAATTCCTTATCTGTTACCCAATACCTTCGAACTCACCTCATGAAGAGACCGACATCGCCACTCACCACTTCAACAACGAGCAGTGTCAGGTCATCCGCCCAGGTATGATCTTATTAAAAGGATACTTGACACCCGAAGCACAAGTTTCAATCATTCGACGATGCAACGAGTTAGGAATGGGTCCAGGAGGATTTTGTACACCCGAATTCCCCGGTGGAGCGACAATGAAGCTGAAAATGATGTGCTTGGGAAAGGATTGGAACCCTTATACCAAGACATACCAAACGACGCGAGCAGGAGACGGGGCGACACCTCCAGCAATACCCCCTGAATATCAAACGCTTGTTACTCAGGCTGTAGAAATTGCACAACAATGTGAAGATGAACCAATCCCTGCACTTGAAGTAGACTTATGTATTGTCAACTTCTCTGAGAAAGAAGGGCGACTTGGCTTACACCAAGATAAGGACGAGACGGCGGAATCTCGTGAACTAGGAGTGCTCGTAGTGTCTTGGTCCATTGGTGATGATGCCGTATTCTTGTATAGCGAGCAGAAGCGTGTGGACCTCGCAGAGAAATTGGTACTGAGATCAGGAGATGTCCTAATCATGGGTGGAAAATCAAGGCTGCTGTATCATGGGATCCAGAAGATCAAGTTGAACACAGTGCCACCGGCAATAATCAATGCCACACACATGAAACCAGGACGCCTGAACCTTACCTTTAGAAAGTATTAATCTTGTAGTAGAATGTAATCCAGTAGTAACGTGTATTAGAGACACACCATGTATGATGGTTGGTTATTCAATAAAGGCAGTGTTGGTTATTAAATTCCACTTGCGTTCCACCATCGTTACTTATAATCTTATGAATCAATAGGTTATGGACTCGGTACCGAAGGTAACTTGAGTATCCTCACCGAAGAGCAAGCCGGCAAAAGCGGCACCATTCTAACGGGAACATTCCCAGTAAACGGCATCAAAGCCTCAGTACTATTCAACTCCGGCGCCTCTCATACCTTTGTATCGCCAGCATTCGCTACAAGGTTGGGGCTAGACGCAGATGAGCTACCAAATTTCTTGGTTACTCTCCCATCGAAGGAGCGAGTAAAGTGTACTAAGTATTACCACACCGTCACAATTCAAATCAAACGCGAAGCGTTTCCCATCTCCTTCATTGAATTCAACGGGTTGGGATTCGACTTGATAATTGGAATGAACTGGTTGGAGCAGCACAAGGGACGGATCCTATGCGCCGAGCACCGATTGCTGCTCAAGAGTCCATCTGGGGTCACTGTTTCATACCGCCAGAGATCGAGAGAGCCTTCAACTACAGTCATCTCCGCTATGGCAATGTATCGGGAGCTCAGAAAGGACATGAAGTGTATTATGCCATGTGCAAGATCTGGAGAGAGATCCAGAATTCAGTAATGATGTAGCAGTAGTCTCAGAATTCCCTGATGTATTCCCGAAGGAGCTACCTGGTATGCCACCACAGAGAGCAGTAGTTCGAAATCGACCTCGTACCTGGTACTGGTCCCATTGCTAGGGCACCATACCGTATGGCACCAGCAGAAATGACAGAACTGAAGGAGAACTACGTGATTTACTCGACAAAGGGTTTATACGCCCGAGCGTATCACCCTGGGGAGCACCGGTCCTCTTCGTGAAGAAGAAGGACGGTAGTCTCCGCCTCTGCATCGACTACCGCGAATTGAATGCGGTCACTGTAAAGAACAAATATCCATTACCACGCATCGACGACCTGTTCGATCAGTTGAAGGGAGCTTCGGTCTTTTCTAAGATTGATCTCCGATCCGGATATCACCAAATTGCTATCAAAGAGCAAGACATTGAGAAAACAGCATTCCGAACAAGATATGGCCACTACGAATTCACGGTGATGTCATTCGGTTTGTCTAATGCACCAGCCAAATTCATGGACCTAATGAATCGGTTATTCAGTGATCTGCTGGACACTTCGGTATTAGTATTCATCGACGACATCCTTGTGTATTCGAAGTCAGCAGAAGAACATGGAAATCATTTGAGAAGAGTACTTGAGACACTACGCGAGAACCAGCTATATGCGAAGTTCTCCAAATGCGAGTTTTGGCTAGATCAGGTATCTTTCCTCGGTCATGTCATCTCGAGCACGGGAATTTCAGTAGATCCATCCAAAATTGAAGCAGTACGATCATGGCCTAGACCTAAGACTGTCACCGACATCCGGAGCTTTCTTGGTTTAGCCGGTTATTACCGGAGGTTTGTAAAGGACTTCTCAAAAGTCACTAAGCCCATGACGTCATTGATGAAGAAAGATGCACCGTTTGTATGGACAAACGAGTGCAAGGTATCCTTCCAGAGCCTAAAATACTCATTGACCTCAGCACCAATTCTCACTCTTCCAGAGGGCATAGAGGGATTTGAGGTGTATTGTGATGCATCGGGCAAGGGCATGGGATGCGTACTCATGCAGCATGACAAGGTAGTAGCTTGTGCCTCCCGCCAGCTGAAAAAGCATGAGGAAAATTACCCGACACATGATCTAGAGTTAGGAGCCATTGTCTTCGCCTTGAAGACATGGCGACACTATCTCTATGGGGTAAGCATCACCATCAACTCCGACCACAAAAGTTTGCAGTATGTATTCACCCAGAAAGAATTGAACTTAAGACAGAGGAGGTGGATGGAGTTCCTCTCAGATTACGACATAAACCTCCAGTATAAAGAAGGGAATGCAAATGTCGTAGCCGACGCCCTGAGTCGTCGAGCACAGCTCCATTCGCTACTCGCTTCTTCTAGCTTGGTTGACGAGGTGCGAGACGCTCAGTTGAGCGACCCTTACTACACAGAGATCAGACAGAAAATCACAGATGGTACCTTCGAGAGCCGAAAGTACGACTTCAAATTGCATGAAGATGATCTGATCCGATTGAATGGCAGATTATGCGTCCCCCGAAGCAATGCTGAGCTAAGGGATCGCATTCTGTGAGAGTCACATTGTTCGACATTGCATGTCCATCCAGGAGCCTCTAAAATGTACAAAGACATGAAGAGGTACTTCTGGTGGTCAGGAATGAAATCAGACGTGACTGAGTATGTTCTGAGGTGTCTCACATGCCAGAAGGTGAAGTTCGAGCACCGAAGACTG
Source organism: Limonium bicolor (assembly GCA_023374045.1). Classification (NCBI taxonomy): domain Eukaryota; kingdom Viridiplantae; phylum Streptophyta; class Magnoliopsida; order Caryophyllales; family Plumbaginaceae; genus Limonium; species Limonium bicolor. The sequence goes on along the minus strand of CM041782.1, from coordinate 108,118,537 downwards.
GGAGGAATGGTGCAATCCATGCCCATTCCGGAGTGGAAATTCCACGATATCTCTATGGATTTTGTTGTTGGACTCCCACCTGCTAGGGGAGGACTCAACATGATCTGGGTAGTAGTCGATCGCCTCACCAAGGTTGCCCGATTCATACCGATGAGGGACACCTGGAAGGTGGCGAAGCTCGCGGAGCTATTCGACAGGGAGATCATCCGACAACACGGAGTCCCGAAAACCATAGTATCTGACCGCGACACCAGATTTCTTTCGAGATACTGGAGAGCAACACGGGAAGCGCTGGGTACTGAGTTGAAGCTTAGCACCGCCTTCCATCCACAGACCGACGGTCAGACGGAAAGGACCATCCAGACACTAGAGGATATGCTTAGGGCATGCGCCTTAGACTTCCAGGGGAGCTGGATTGATAAGCTTCATCTTATCGAGTTTTCGTACAACAATAGCTATCATGCTTCGATTAAGATGTCGCCATTCCAAGCTTTGTATGGTAGACCTTGCCGTACCCCATTGTGTTGGGATGAGTTAAGTGAAGCGGTCATCATAGGACCGGAGTATCTGGAACAAGTACAAGCTGAGGTACAACAAATCCGAGCAAACATGAAAGCAGCCCAAGATAGACATAAATCCTATGTGGATGTGCGACGACGCGACCTTGAGTTCGCCGTGGGCGACCAAGTGTTCTTGCGTGTCTCACCTATGAAGGGCGTCTTTCGATTTGGCCAGAAGGGCAAGTTGAGCCCAAAATTTGTAGGCCCGTATACCATTACCGAGAGGATTGGAGCCGTAGCTTATAGGCTAGCATTGCCTGAAGAATTGGGGCGTGTTCATGATGTCTTTCATGTATCACAACTCAAGAAATACATAGCCGATCCCTCTCATGTATTAGAACCTGAACACATATCCCTAGAGCCGACGATGAGATATGTCGAGACTCCATTGCGAATCCTTGATACAAAGACAAGAGACACTCACCATAAATCTGTACGAATGGTGAAGGTCTTGTGGTCTAACCACGATGTCGAGGAAGCGACTTGGGAATTTGAGGACGTCATGAAGGCGAAATACCCGAATCTATTTGTAGACTAGATGTCTAGTATCCATATAGTACGGAGGGTACGGGGCGTACCCCTTTTAAGGGGGGTAGAGCCTTTTTGCTTTTGCATTGCTTCGGGTAGGCATTGCGTAGTATGTATGTATTGTAATTGTACTTTGTTATGTATTGTAATTGTACTTTGTTGGCACATGAAGTGCTAATTGTATTTTATTGGCACAAAGTAGTGCTAGTAGTAGCCGGTATGTAGCACAATGAGTAAGGTATGTGTATGGTATGTGTGTAATGAGTATTGCATTTGTGCTACATGGTATGCGAATGGTATTATGAAATGCATTGTGGAAGGTGTGAATTGGATGGTGTATTGTGTATGGTATTCGAATTGAGTATTGTATATGGTATCTGAATTGAGTATGATGTATGGTATTGGAATTGTGTATTTGTAGTGTAAGAACTGTGAACACCTTGTAAGGTGGCAGTAGAATGCATTATGGCAATTGGCTTGCCAAATGAGTAAAATAGTAAACCGTAAACCTTGAGCAACTTTGAGGGCAAAGTTCCTTAAGGGGGTAGATTGAAATACCCCGTCATTAAAAACAGTGATTAATTAGGCTAATTATAATTTTAAAGGCTTAATTACACTTAAAAAAACATGAGGGAACAAATCCCGAAGAAAACGGACCTTTAAAATGGATTAAAAGCGTAAACAAACCTTAAAGCGTGTTTTTCGAGGAAACCGGGAAAACCGACTTTAAGCGGGTCAAATAGACTCGTAACAATTTTGGTCAACTAAATAGTCACTAATAAATATTAGTGAAGCTTTAGAACCAATAAAATTAATTAAATGAGAAAATTCTGGAAAACAGGTTCCGGTTAGTAAAAACTGTAACAACCGGAAGTTGTGGGCTGATAATGTAAATAAACAAACTTAGTGTGTCCACTTTGCAAATAAAAATCAAAAATCTGTAAGTGTGTGTGTAGGGGTCCGGCTGACTCCTCCCTCTCTCACTCTCTTTATTTCCCTCTTATTTACTAAAAGACAAGGAAATAAGTAAAAAGCAAAAAAATCACTCTCTCCTCACTCCCCCTCACCCTCTCACGGTTCCCCCTCCTTCTTACTCTCTCTATTCTCTTCTTCTTCCTCCATGGGTGACAGCCATGGAGATTTGAAGAACCTCACTCAACTTACACCTTCTCTCCTCTTGTTCAACACTCAAACCCTCTCCAAAAATTACAAAATTACTACCATTGGAATCCCCTTGTAAAGGAGAACACTTTCCTCCTTTCAAAAGTCCAAAAGCTTCATTTTTGTTTTTATGGGTGGAGGCCATTTGAAGATTTGAGTCCACCATTAGAAGCACCTTCACCCCCTTGTTACTTTGAGGTAAAAAGAATTTCGAAAGTCCATCATTTCTAGCCCTTGTTTGCATTATAAGAATTTTCATATTTTGAACTCTTGGTTCTTCTTGCTCCAGACGATTTTGGCTTCTTCTTTGGGCTAGGAATCTTGTTCTCTTGCTAACCAAGGACCTCACTCATTGGTTGGAAGGTAATAGCTTTTCTTAAACCCTAAAACTATGCTTTAAAGCTTTAGGTTAATTAAGGGTAGTATTGAAATGGTATTGTGTATTGGTATGGGTTGTAGAATTGGAGTGTGAACTCCATTCAAAACCGAGAACAAAGGAGAAGAAAGGAAGAGAAGGGAAAGGAAGAAAGAAAACTAGAAAGAACAAGGTAAAGGCTCTTACCTTGAGCTAGTTTTGTATGTAGTATTGTAACAGTTTTAGAGTAGTAAAAAGAGTAATGTATTGAGTAGTGAGTAGTAAGTATGTTGAAGTATAATGAGGAATGATATTGTAACAGTTTTGAAGTTTTAAATGATGTTTAAAAGCTTGGGAAAACCATGGGTAGTATGTGTATATGTGCAGGAATTTTAATGTGTGTAGTGGAGTTATTATGTGAGTATAATGTATGGGATAAACAGGTTGTGAGAATGAGCATTGTGAGCTGAAACAATGTGTGGGCAAAGCTAAAAATATAGGGGAGACTATGTCCAAATTGGTCTAGGAATTGAGGACTTAGTGTGTGTAAGGAGAGGTAACGACCTAGACAAATACTAGGTGTACTTGGAGAGGTTAAAAATGAGTAGTTTAGTATTGTGAAACAGATTTGGAAAGGAACTTGTAAATGGGATGGAACTAGGTTGTGAGTTAATGTATTTGAGACGCTAAGGGTGGCATTAGTTGAGGGAGTATTGGAGGATAGGAGTTGAGGGAAAAATCTGTAGCATAATGAAGAAAACAAAAATCTGTAGCATTTGGGGTGAGGAAAACTGGTGTAAGTGTTGAAATGGAATGAGAAAAAATTGTACAAGTGTATCTAGGATTGAGTAATAGGTTTGGTGGATGAATTAAGGTGATTTAGAGCATCTAAATGAGTGGTAAACATGTAAGGAAGTAATGGTAAAGATTGGGGAAACAATGGGAAAGTAAAACGCTAAGAAACATTTTAAAACTGCAGTACTGGGCCGGACCGACCTTGGGACCGAACCCGCAAGGTCGGTCGAGCCTTAAAATACAAAGACGGGAAGTCTTCTGACTTCGACCGACCTTGGGTACCGAACTGGCATGGTCGGTCAAGTCCTAAATTGCGAAGGCCAGAAGTCCACTGGAATGGACCGACCTTGGGACCGAACTTGGGCAAGGTCAGTCGAGTCCAGAGGCTCGAACCCAGGACACACTGGAACAGACCGACCTTGGGACCGGACTTGCAAGGTCGGTCGGGCCTGAAATTTTCACGTAAGTAAACCACTGGAATGGACCAACCTTGGGACAGGACTTGCAAGGTCGGTCGAGCCTAGAATTTTGCCTGATCGAAACTTACTGACTTCGACCGACCTTGGGTCTGACCCTGGGTAAGGTCGGTCGAGTAAAAAAAAAATGTTTTATTATATGACTATGGTAGTCATATGTATGTATATATATGCCTATACACATATATGCATACGTATGTTGTAGTACACTATAAATGAAGTAGTAAAGGTAAGAAAGGAAGCACATGAGTAAGAAAGCAAGAATAGGAGGTAACGAGAAAAAAGGGTTATAATCAAGTATGAATATAAGGATAGTAAGTATACATTAAGAGTATTAATGAAGGAATAAGTTGGATCAATACTAGATCATTGATCATACAACTTCATGTATGTATAGGAATCAAATAGTTGAGCTCCAAAGGAACCGGTAGTACGAATATGACGGTGAACGGTATGACTTCTTCATGCCCTGTATCCTAACTTGGTTACCCCGACTTGTGTGCTTATGTGATCACCAATAAGATAAATGCACGAATCGGACTTATATTGCACTTAACTGTGTTTGAACTATTTTGTTCTTGTGTATCTTCTTGAACATTTAGTTTGTATAATTCATGAAATGTATGAATGGAAATGAAGAGTATGTGTAAGTAATGTGTACTTGTGTATTGTATGGAAGTATGGAAATGAAGTACTGACTTCTACTAATTCCTAACAATCTAACTCCTAACATGAGTAATGAGTAAATGGAATGAGTAGAAGTCCGATATAGTTTCGGCCACACGTGAGGATAAGGAAACACAAGAGGTTGGATCCGAATCCTGGCTGTAATCTTTTCCATGGACCAAATCCCTTGAATGGGTAGCATCCTAGATTAGTGGGCCACCCTAAAGCCCGGTGGTGGGATGTAGTAATCCCTGCCCGGAGGTTATACCGACTTAACTGGAGTAAAGTAAGTAAGAAGTAAGTATTGTATGTGTATCGGTCTCGACTATTGTAAGTCATCGACCTTGAGTAAAATTGTATTGAACACCCGATTAACCCGGGTGTGTAATGAAGCTAACATGACTTCTGTATGAAATGGAGGATTGTATCTCCGCAATGCGGTGAGTAAACGGTAAGTATGAATGGGTGACTTGTAATGTCTTCCTTGTATGTATTGAATGTATGTATGCTTGTGAATTGAATGTGCTGAATTGAATTGTAAAGCATGTATGTATGTATGAATGAAACGAACCGCATGTATTCGACCAAATAGTTGGCGTACCCTCGCTAGTACGCGGGGTATGCGGTTATCATATTCAGCGTAAGCTGACCCCCTAGGGGGAATGTTTTTATTCTACAGGTACCCGTGAGGCGTGATGATAGAGTAAGGACAAGACTAAATTCTTTTAGGTATAGTTAGTATATTTGGATGGTGTACCGAGTTGTACACGGCTAAGGCCTTTTGAGTAGCCGGTGTACCATGTGGTACACCTTTTTGGATAATGAATCATGATTGGATAGGAAGGAATGGTTGTATAAATTCTTAATTTTGGGAAATAGTCTTGGAATGTAATTCATATATTTTGGATACTCGGTAATCAAATGTAAACAAGTATTTGGCATTGTAAAGTAAGTAGTATGTTTTCGGTATGTTCTAATCATCAGACCGTTACTGTAAGTAGTAGTAGCCTTGTTGGTCTTGGATGACTAACGGCGTTGTATCACCCGCCGGAAGTAAGTAAGTAAGTATTCCGCTACGAATAAGGTAATTATGCGGATGATTAGCGAATGATGGAAGGATTAACGGTTGGGGTGTTACAAAAAGTGGTATCAGAGCGAAGTCTCGCTCTGATGATTAGAATACTGAGTGTAGTGATTACCGAGTTAGGATTTCAACCGTTTTAAAACGGATACTTAGAAACCTAACTAGGAACTACCGTTGTTAACAACGGATACTCTTTGACGTCTGCAAAGACGACCATGCTTGAATCAAGACCATGAGGTCATAGATTCACCGTATCTAATGTAATCCACACTTGTTCAGATGTCAGGACGAGGCCGAGGCCGACCTAGAGGAGTGACATCTGATGGACCGGGCGCGCAGACGATAGCTGAGATCATCGCCGCCACGGTAGCGCAGATGCTACCGCAAGTAATTACCGCTGTACAAGCAACACAGCAAAACCAACAGCAGCAGTAACAGCAGCAGCCCGACCCGTCTCAACCCCGTGAAACCAATTGGGTAAAGGCCATCGCCGACCTTCGACCTCCATGCTTTAGAGGCGAGAGCGACCCCGCCAAGCTCGAGGCCTACCTCTCCGAGATGGAGACGGCATTCGAGACACTTGAGACTCCCGCTGGAGTTTGAGTGAGGATAGCTGCGTACTACCTCAAAGACGCGGCTATGAACTGGTGGAAGCTCATTAAGGTCGAGCACGTAGCCGACCCTGCATTCGGTTGGGAAGCATTCACCTCTATCCTCCGATCTAAGTACTACCCCGAGCATGTCAAGACCAAGAAACGGCTTGAGCTCGATGCCCTAAAAATGATAGAGAAGATGACGGTTGATGAATATTACCGCACCTTCACCTCTCTTCTCAGACTTCTACCTGACCTTGGGTATACCGGCCAAGTCTTGGTCGACCGCTTCTACGGCGGATTGAGCCATCGACTCCGGTATGGCATGGGATTCACACGGTTTACCTCCCTTCAGGTAAACAACGTCGAACCCGTAAAAGCCATGAGTAATGCGAATTAGTATTCCCGTATGTAAATGTGTAACCTAATGCCTAAGTAATTTAGGAGTGTTACCACGCTGCCTCTCGAGTTGAGATCACCTGCCAACTAAGAGATGAGGAGCAAGCGCTGAAGCGCAAGGTGAGCAGCAAGGGTAACACCTCCGACGACCAAACCCAAGCCAGACCTTGGAAGAAGAAGAAGGGGAAGCATTCCCACCAGAAGAACACCTCAGGAGACGGCGGAGCCCATACTGAGAAGGGCAAGGCAGCTGAGCCATTGCAGATTGGCTACACCGCACCGGTGGCAGCTGAAGAGGGCAAAAATATGACGAGACTGAAGAGCCAAGACGGTTCAAACCTTAGATCCCGGTTCAGGCCCCAGGTCTCCTTCAGGACCCTGTTTAGGCTCCAATCTGGACACCAAGCGTCAATCCGGATCCCGCAACAGTACTAAAGTCCGGGCACTAGACCTCATGACTAGGTCCAGGATCCCACACCCGGCACTCTACGTCCGGGTGCCACATCCCGCGTCTCGTATTCTGCATCCGGGCATCGCACCCCGTACCCCACACTTTTAGACCGGAAGGCTTTACAAAGAGGAAAGTGTCGAAGCTAGGAAGGCAGCTCCTATAAAGCAATGCTACATGTTCAAGGGTTTGAGATAGACTTCACCATAGAAAGTCTATAAATAGAGATGGAGGGCTCATTTGCTAAGGGACTAATATGAAAAGAAAGAGATACTTAGAAAGCTCCCTAAGGCTGTAATATTAATTGTTCAAGAGGAATAAAGTTATGAGAAGGAAAAGGAAGATCTCATCATCAATATTCTCGTAGTACTCTCTCAGTATTCTCTCAACATTCTCTCAGTGTGAGTTGTGGAATCAAATCTACATTTTCATTTGGCGCCGTCTGTGGGAAACGAACGGCTAAAATCAGCAACCACGATTTCACCACGGTCCAGCAAGAAGTATCGTCGGAAATCAAATCGAAGAGGAAACTTGTTGGATTCATTTGAGAAGTTCTGAGCAGTTCGAATAAAATTTTTTCCACCGTATGCGTTAATCTCCAAAATCAAGCAACAATTCATGAGCGAAGTTCCATTTTGTGCCGAATCTTGAATAATTTCGAGCGACGAAAGCGGTAAAGAAACATCGGCTGGTAAAAGATCCTTTACGATCAAAATCAAGCAAGATGTTAAAAGCTCTCTTAGAAATCTCGATAAGATCGGAGGGGGTGTGATTCGAGATCAGGAAGAGCTAATCCTCTAAAAGAGATCATCGACAAAAAGAGTAGCTAGACGCAAAGATCGGCGTGATTTTTGCAGATAGAGCTTGTTCGGCAGCAATCGTGACCGGAGAGGAGCAAAGAGCAAGGAATGAAAGGAAAATCAAGATATATAGATCGAAGAAGCAAGAATCTCAAAGGCTTTCGTGAGATGGACGATTGGTGAAGTCAAAATCCAAATCTAACGACAACCGAGAATCGGGAGTTCCGACTTCAACCATGAATCGTGAACGAGCAAGCAGAGCTATCAACAAGGAAACAAGACCAAATCCGGGAGATTTCACCTCGCTCTACAAATCTGACAAAACATCTCACAATCCGGCATCCCTGTCCAGACAGGCGGTATGAGGATCTCAACGCCGAGCGTCCTCTTGATCCAGGCGGTGCGCCGATCTCAGCGATCTTTCTCTTTGTCCGGATGGCCCCAACGTTGTCTTCAAATTCAGGCCGGCCGCAAGTATGCAATGACCAAGAATTGACCCCGTCCAAACCTTCCGGGAGCAAGCTTCTATCAGATTGCAAAATTCAGTCTCAGCCAACATCAAAATTCAGCACCGGCTACCCCAGGCGCCCCCCCTGATCCAACAAGAGACCAGCCCCGCGTGGCACTTTGATTGCAGTAGAGATCGAGGCTCGGAAGTGAACGAGGCTTTGAGAGTTCGAAAGAAATTCCGACATCGGCATCAAAACAAAATTGGATTCACATCTCAGTCCATCCGGACTTCCTTGGCCGCATCTCAGTCCATCCGGACTCCCTTGGCCGCATCACAGCCGGGCCACAACCAATCGACCACCTCCAATACAACGACCAACCGATGACTATTCAAGTCCAATGACCAGGAGTGGCCTCGACGATTGTCAGCTTCCGGGTTCCGCTTCCGGTCAAGCCTTTCCTTTGGAGGATAATCGGGCATAGACTACCAGGCACAACTTCTCAAAAGCATGACGGATGCGGATCCCTTAAAACAGAAATCGTCATCAGACAACAACGATGACAAAAATAAAGGAGGAAGCGTCCAAAGAGATAAGTGCGGTTCCGGTTGTAGTCTTTCAAAGGTGACCAGTCGTTCCTCGTTGCCTTCCGGTCATCATCCTCCAAAGTAACCAGTCGTTCCTTCCGGTCACTGCGATGTCAAAGTGACGCCCCCTGGGCAACTCAATTCAAGACTGGAAGGTATCCACGATTCAAAGCCAACGATGTTTTCCGTTAAAGACCAATCTGAAATCTTCCCTTAAAGAAGAAATCGTGATCAGACGACGACAACAACAAAACCAAAAGAAGAAACGTCCGAAACCAAAGATAAGTTCATCGATCTTGAAATGCTAAAGCTTAGCAAACTGAATTATCCTGATTGCTTCCTCTCAAATTGGCACTTTCAAATGCGATTAAATGATTCATATAACCAATATGAGTGATCTTTAATCTTTAGATTTATTGTCTGCAAGCTTCCTGGTGATTTAAACCTCGGTATAAAGATAGTAAATATTTTGTAGAAACAATGATCTTACATTTCCTGTCAAACAAGAGGTTGTCTTACCAAAATTCTCAGATATATCCCACTTCATTTTAGTGTTGTGTGTCTAATCTTAAAAGTTGGGAGTGCATTTGAAAATTTTGCTACCTTTTCAGAAAAGCTACTGTTTTGCTAGACAACGCAAATTCTGTGTTTATCGTATAAGTTTCTGGTACAGCCTTGATTCGCTTTCCTAGCTTGACTGAATTTTTGAGAAAATTTACAGACCTCTAAAGATGTTTGTGTTCACTTATTTTCTGATGTTAACGTTGCTTCATGAAGCTTGGATTGTGCCTGTTTTTATTATGAAACTGCTTCTATTTCAATTATGATATAAATTTCAGACTTCACATAAATCTTTTAGACATTACCACTTCACTCTAACTTTTGTTTCTAAAAACAGAATCTGCATTTCAGAGTGTTAAAACTTCCTGGATAAGATAGTTTCAGCTTTATTGCTTCTTCTATGATTTATGTGAGCAGAGTCAAAACATATACTGAAATCCTGCTCAAATCTTTCTAAATTGCAAATGTTCAGCATCAACATATTTCAAACTGATTTCTACATAAAGAAATACGCATCATTCTGCTTGTATATTTTACTGCTACCAAAGGAATCATCTTCTGGACAAAACATTTGTCGCATTCGCCAGTGATACCCTATGTTTAGGAGATCTGTACTAAAATAGTCAAGCTATTAGTTTTGTACTTCCCACTCAGGGGAATTTTCCCTGCTGAACCATAAACTCGAGTTTCTGCAAAGAAGAATTCTTCTGATTGTATTTCTGATATGGTCAGTACAGCCATCCACCAGGGTATGAGAAAACCTCATCTGCTTTGGAAAACTTCCATTCAGAAAGATGTTCTTCTACTAAATTTTGACAGTTATCATATTCGTTCGGACTATTTAAAATCAAATTGATCTCAGCTGTTCTCTTTGCGCTCAGAATTCTCTAATCCTTGTTTAGCATTTTTTCTGGCCAGTTTCATGCTTCACTATATGCTAAGAAGCTTTGCCTCTGTTTTCATCAGTATAAAAAACTTTCCAACCTTTAATTTAGAACTTTGATCTTTCAGCTTCATAGTACAGTAATTCAGATCCTTGTTTGAAGTACACCTTTTCCTGTTACGTTGTTAAAAATGTGCAATAACCTGAGTGTGTGATTAGTCTGATCAAATGCATATTCGTTTTCTGAATTTCATTCATTTTTTTCTTTTATACAATCTAAAGCAGCCTCTTAAATTCGTGTTCATGCTCATTCTGTTACTGCTACTATTATGTTGCATTTTGCTTCTCTGTCAAGTTTTACATTCGCAGCTCCTTAGATCAAACTCAAGCATCTGCCGGAGGAAGTTCATACTCAAAAAGACTCATCATTTTAAAAAAAATCCTCACTGATATACTAACACTATGATTTTGCTTCTAAATTAAAAAAAAGAGCTGTAATCTTAAATTGATCGGTTTAATCTTAGAATCAAAATGCTCACCCCTATATCATTTTGCTTCTAAAATCTGCTACTTGACCAAGGGATCTGTATTAGTAAATATTTAACTTCCAAATTCAATATTTTTATTATGCCGATGTGATTCAAAGTTTTTTGTGCTACGCGAGTTCACTGATTTGCGCAATTGTTATTTAGATAATGCTGGATTCTACCAGATTGGTCTTGTGAACAAATGGTCACTCCCTATCTGTATAATTTTGCTTCTGATATTGCTGCTCAAATAGTGAACTTTTGCTGCTTGACGTTGTAGTTTAATCCTCCATTCTGAAGCAATATTTCGTCGTACTTATACCATCATTTCAGATCGCACTTATAGTACCATTTCAGAAAAAGTTTTTTCCTTTGCTGAAAGTGTTACAAGCTTGTTACTTTGACATTCAATCCTTGCGCTAGACTATGCTGGCCTTGAAAAATCCTGACTGGTGCCATTACTTCTAGCTGTCAAACAAGAGCATAATATGGTTACAGCTTGTATAAACTGTTGTAGATGCTTGTCTTAAATTGTCATATTATACCTGTTACACAGGTTTTGATAACTAAATACTGGGTGTTTGAATGGTCTTGTTAAGGACAGGTGTTTAAACGCTGTTTAACATTTCACATTCCTGGATGATTTCTGCTACATTAAAAAAATATCCTGTATACATCTTTGCTTCAGTTTTTGTACAAGCAACTACTGTTAAAAAGTGCTCTGCTTCAGTTTTTCTTCTTCGTTCACAAAAAATTATGCCTGACCACTGTTGGTAAAAATTGCTGGTATGATTTCCCTAGTATTTTTGGTTCCAGTCGTTCCACTAGCTATACCTGTTACAGCAGTTTTAAGCTTCCATTTTCCATCACATTCAGCTGTTTAAAGGAGCATAGTCTAATTATTTAACCGAATGGAATTGATCTGTTGTTTATGGTCAGCCTTGACCTGAATTTTATTCCACTAAAGTATGTTTCCTATGAACTATCATAAGAAAGAATTATTACCTGCTATTGCACTTTTTTCAAAAGAGGTGTTTTCTGCTGAAAGGCAACAATTTTCATGCATATACAGCTTGTATAGACTGCTATAAGTACTTAAGTTTAAAATTGTCGTTTCACACCTGTTGCGTATGCTGCTGTTTTGGACAGCCTCTGATCAGAATTTCCTTGGCCGGAAGCCGGATGACAACGACCGGAAACTCCTTGACCCTCAGCCGGACGACAACGACCGGAAGCTCCTTGACCGGGCATAATTCCAGGCGGTGGCGCTATTAACCAGGCCACAACCTCCCCGAACGGGCAATACATAGGATGACCGGGCAGCGATTCTCTTCAAAATGACCGGCCGATGTCAAAGCAACCAGTCGACAACCTTCAAAACAAAGATACGAGGAATTCCAGAATTTCCATGGAGAGTAAACTCGGAGCAGGTTCATCCCACTGTTCTTTTCTTTCAAAATCCCTTCTTCTCAAGAAACAAGGTAACAATTCTGAACTTAGTTTCTATTTATAACATAGATTGCAATTTCCTCTACGATTAAAGCATAGTGACTCATCGTATTGTCCCAGTCTCTTATATAACCGTTTGAAAACTCTCCAGTATTCTCTGAAAATATTCATATATGCACTATCTGGCATAAGAAATCACATATGTGCACCTTAGTCTTAACACTGTTTAAATCCGCTGCATAGTTTAGACAGTCGATGGGGTCGAGCAGCTAATAACCTAAGTATCCTATGATGCTATTACTGATAAGGATACACAAGCAGCTATCATCTGATTTTCTGTTGGAGCTTTTTGCGTGAATCTAGTCACTGATTTTGCTGTCTATTTTGAAACCTTTAAATATCGCATTGCCATATTTCAAAGCCATTCACAAACAAACTCTACAAATCCATTTTATCACTGTTTAAGCAAGCAAATGTAAAAGCCTTTTTGATTTGGTTCCATCCAGATATTGAACCTCTCTCTGTTACAATAGTTCTGAAAGTGGTAGATTCAATAGTCTCAGTAAACACAGCTTCAATGTTTTGAAAAATGTTCATACTACTTAAGAGTGTACAGTCTAAACATTTTGAGATTCAGAAAAATGCCTTATTACCCATATCTACACTTGTTCCCGTCAATGTTGGCTAAATCAAAAATGCGTTTGGAGCTTACAGGAAACTATTGTAGACATCTTATTCTGTTTTCAATACTTGTTGAGTAATTTGGTATTCTGTCTCAACTATGATCTGAATTTCAGACTTCACACAATTCTTTACTGACAAATAACAACAGATGATTATTCTACTGCTGTTTTCTCTGTCATTATAAATTTTGCTCAGTACATGTACAACCGCAATGTTATTTGCTTCTCTAAAAATTTGATCATCATTACTGCAGGGTTGTTAGAACTCATTTCAAACAGCTTTCCATCCCCTGAACTAAGCAGTTTTGCTTCTAATTCTTATTGTCGATTAAATATACTTGTCTCAAAATGTCCTTTCTGCCAAAATAAACGACAAACGTCAGCCTGATTCTTTTCAACCATAGGCCATCTTTGCTACAATCTGAAAGGTCTATCACGATGGTTTTAAACACAGAAATCTTCAACTTTAGCTTTTTTTTTGCATTTGTTTACATCTCAGCCTGTTTTAAATCTGCTATTGTTTCTAATGCTCAAAATGCTCCATATTGAGCATTATACATTTTGTACTAAACAAAATACAACCAGAACATCTCATCTACTTTACTTCATCAGAGTAGTTGTTATATTTCTGAAACAACTCAATACAATCAAAATCTGTTTCTACTACGCGAACAACTGAGTATGAAATATATTCTACTATGCATATCTGTTTTAAGGCTCCACATGCCTTGCTAATGAATGTTCAGGCCATGAATTTTGACTAAATGTCTGCCTAATAAGTTTTCTCATATCTGAGCATTAATTTTTATTTCAAGTGTGGTTTTAATCCATTGTGGACTGGGGGTGGGTTTCCAGCTGTTTTAGTCTGTGATAAAAGGTTTAATACCGAGCACAGTCATTTCAAATAACTCCATCAGAGCAAATGCTTTTGCTTTCTACTTAGCTGTCTCCGAGTTACAATTCGTATATTTAAACTGATATTGATTAAAGCATGGTCAGAGTTTGTTATTCCAGATTAGTTTAAGCCTAGATAAGTGTTACAGCTATGAATTGATAAATGTTACTGGTTAAGTGATACTCATTCCTGATATGCATCTTGCTGCTTAATCGTTAAAATAGCTTCTCCTAAGCATTCCATCGGATAACAGATTATCTGAGACATCTATCAACCTTTTGCAAAGATAGTGTTAAGCTTAGCATCTGCTCTACCAAGGATATCGGGTGATGTTTCGGATTCTAAACTTTCAACTAGTTTTTGCACAGCTTATCTGTTTCACTTTCTATCTAAAATACTATGGTCCAGGCACACCTTCTCTACATCTTCGAACTATTAGCCTATCTTAGGCTTCTGTCAAAAAGCACACAGAATTCAATATTTGTGACTGCTGATTCTGATTGTTGATATAGCTGATTAATCTCATAAGCTTATGTGTTTGATAATCAGAGCGGGCACGGTAAAAACTTCTTGAGATGACAATTTTTCTTTGTGCTGCTGTTCAATTTAACGTTCTGTGGCATAGTTAAGATTAGCATTTGTTTTACTTACACCGATACATGAACTTTAAATCATGTTCTAAGCTGATTTGGCTTCTGTTGACCACTTTTTTCACCCTGAACGGTCAAACATTTACTTTCATTTCTTATTTTGCCACTTGCAGTAGATCTGTCAAAGTAGTGTTTGATTCATGCTGAAATGCAATTTCCTACTCCTGTTACATTGATTAAGCTCCTAAACCTGCTTGGATTAAGAGCCCTATGTCACAAATATTAAGTTGCTGCACAAACAGTATCTAGGCTAATTTATTGCCTATGTTCCCAGCTGACAAACAGGCATGATGAAAATGTTCAAACTCATAAAACCACCTCGAATCAAGCTCCTGATTACTTTGATTATAGAATGCTTCACTCAGCATTATGAATATGTATGATGCCCTCACCATACATGTCATCTGAAAGGGTAAACTGATTTGATGCCTTAAACTATTACTGATCATGTTGTACATGAAAATGGTAATTAGAAGCCATAAACTTTGAAATACTGTTTAGTTACAGCACTTGTAACATGCCATTATCTTCTACTCACTGTCTCAAAAGAGCTAACAAATCTTTTAAAAGAAAGTGCAGGTACTTTTTGCCAGGGGACTGATCACCCCCTGAAGCATTTAAAGAAAGCAAGAGCAAAGGCCATCGAGCCAAGAAAGTAACACCTACCCATGGACTTTCTGCAATAGATTTGCATATCCATGGTGAAAAGTAACACCTACAGGCTATCATGCCTTGAAAGTAATACCTACCCATGGACTTTCTGCAATAGATTTGCATATCCATGGTGAAAAGTAACACCTACAGGCTATCATGCCTTGAAAGTAACACCTACAGGCTATCATGCCTTGAAAAGTAACACTTTGGGTTGAAATGAAACCCGGCCATCGAGCCAACCCAAAAACCCATCTCTGGACCCATCAGGAGCTCTGGTCGCCTATAATGGGTGAATTGTTAGGTGTGGGACGCCATACCATACTTGAATCACAAGTACCATCCTTTGGCTAGCATAAGCAAAGTTGGGAAAATGTATTATCTATGCTCTCCCTTTAAGGGAATTATCATCCTTTGGCTAGTATAAGCAAAGTATTGTATATCAGAACAATAAGGGATTCATCCACCAAGGTATTATGGGATCCATCCATCAAGATATATTATCTCAAAGATTTATGTCCCGGAATTTCCAATTTGTCAGATTCAGAAGAAAGACACTAGTGGGACTTTTGGTCATACTTATTGTACCAACCTTTTTGTAAGTTCATTTTTCTTTGTAAAAGCTAAAAGAAAAGAACTTGTGGGACTAGGAGATAGGAGAAATGAAAGGTAGAAAGCTTGTAAATTTTATCTTGTTTTTTGTAAGTTCCACTTTTTTAAGTGCCAAAAAGTAGAACTTGTGGGACTGATGAAGAGGGCAAAAATATGACGAGACTGAAGAGCCAAGACGGTTCAAACCTTAGATCCCGGTTCAGGCCCCAGGTCTCCTTCAGGACCCTGTTTAGGCTCCAATCTGGACACCAAGCGTCAATCCGGATCCCGCAACAGTACTAAAGTCCGGGCACTAGACCTCATGACTAGGTCCAGGATCCCACACCCGGCACTCTACGTCCGGGTGCCACATCCCGCGTCTCGTATTCTGCATCCGGGCATCGCACCCCGTACCCCACACTTTTAGACCGGAAGGCTTTACAAAGAGGAAAGTGTCGAAGCTAGGAAGGCAGCTCCTATAAAGCAATGCTACATGTTCAAGGGTTGAGAGATAGACTTCACCATAGAAAGTCTATAAATAGAGATGGAGGGCTCATTTGCTAAGGGACTGAATATGAAAAGAAAGAGATACTTAGAAAGCTCCCTAAGGCTGTAATATTAATTGTTCAAGAGGAATAAAGTTATGAGAAGGAAAAGGAAGATCTCATCATCAATATTCTCGTAGTACTCTCTCAGTATTCTCTCAACATTCTCTCGGTGTGAGTTGTGGAATCAAATCTACATTTTCAGCAGCGAAGCCACTAAGGTCTCAGCCCTATAAGGGTAAGAACCCGAAACCGAATTAGTACACTTGTGAAATAGTATGTATATGGAGTATTGTAAGTATACCGAACCTTGCTAACTTGGAAGCTATAGGTTCTGGATTTGGCCATGACAAGAACCAAACTGATGACCGCAGCTACATATGCCGAAACTGCAACAAGGATCATCCCGGCATAGATTGCCAAGGAAGGGAGATCCGCTGGTACACTTGCCAAAAACCAGGGCACCGTGCTAATGCATGCCCAGAAAATTCTAGGCCCAAGGGCAACTACCAGGGCTATAAGCAGCGTGAAGGCAAGGAGGTTGCATCTAGCGATGCATATGCCCAGCATATCTCACAGGGACAGGGATCCCTGGGTCCGCAGAAGGGCGCACCGCAGAGGCAGCCGGCCTTACACATCATTGACCGTGATAGGACCGGGACTAAGTCCGGCCCAGGTAACTACCATAACCTTTAATCCTTGAAGAGCATGTCTAAGTATCAAGTAATTATATGAATGGGAGCATGAACGCGTAAGTACTTGAAGTATGAAATTGAGCATGAGTAAGTAACATGGGAGTATGTATTGAGCATGAAATGAATTAGTAAGCCTAGAACTCACACTAGACATAATTTACCACCTTAGGGAAATTCCTTATCTGTTACCAAATACCTTCGAACTCACCTCATGAAGAGACCAACATCGCCACTCACCACTTCAACAACGAGCAGTGTCAGGTCATCCGCCCAGGTATGATCTTATTAAAAGGATACTTGACACCCGAAGCACAAGTTTCAATCATTCGACGATGCAACGAGTTAGGAATGGGTCCAGGAGGATTTTATACACCCGAATTCCCCGGTGGAGCGACAATGAAGCTGAAAATGATGTGCTTGGGAAAGGATTGGAACCCTTATACCAAGACATACCAAACGACGCGAGCAGGAGACGGGGCGACACCTCCAGCAATACCCCCTGAATATCAAACGCTTGTTACTCAAGCTGTAGAACTTGCACAACAATGTGAAGATGAACCAATCCCTGCACTTGAAGCAGACTTATGTATCATCAACTTCTATGAGAAAGAAGGGCGACTTGGCATACTCCAAGATAAGGACGAGACGGCGAATCTCTTGAACTAGGAGTGCCCGTAGTGTCTTGGTCCATTGGTGATGATGCCGTATTCTTGTATAGCGAGCAGAAGCGTGTGGACCTCGCAGAGAAATTGGTACTGAGATCAAGAGATGTCCTAATCATGGGTGGAAAATCAAGGCTGCTGTATCATGGGATCCAGAAGATCAAGTTGAACACGGCGCCACCGGCAATAATCAATGCCACACACATGAAACCAGGACGCCTGAACCTTACCTTTAGAAAGTATTATTCTTGTAGTAGCATGTAATCCAGTAGTAACGTGTATTAGAGACACAACATGTATGATGGTTGGTTATTCAATAAAGGCAGTGTTGGTTATTATATTCCACTTGCGTTCCACCATCGTTACTTATAATCTTATGAATCAATAGGTTGTGGACTCGGTACCGAAGGTAACCTGAGTATCCACTCGAAGAGCAAGCCGGCAAAAGCGGCACCATTCTAACGGGAACATTCCCAGTAAACGGCATCGAAGCCTCAGTACTATTCAACTCCGGCGCCTCTCACACCTTTGTATCGCCAGCATTCGCTACAAGGTTGGGGCTAGACGCAGATGAGCTACCAAATTTCTTGGTTACTCTCCCGTTGAAGGAGCGAGTAAAGTTTACTAAGTATTACCACACCGCCACAATTCAAATCAAAGGCGAAGCGTTTCCCATCTCCTTCATTGAATTCAACGGGTTGGGATTCGACTTGATAATTGGAATGAACTGGTTGGAGCAGCACAAGGGATGGATCCTATGCACCGAGCACCGATTGCTGCTCAAGAGTCCATCTAGGGTCACTGTTTCATACCGCCAGAGATCGAGAGAGCCTTCAACTACAGTCATCTCCGCTATGGCAATGTATCGGGAGCTTAGAAAGGGACATGAAGTGTATTTATGCCATGTGCAAGATCTGGAGAGAGATCCAGAATTCAGTAATGATGTAGCAGTAGTCTCAGAATTCCCTGATGTATTCCCGAAGGAGCTACCTGGTATGCCACCACAGAGAGCAGTAGAGTTCGAAATCGACCTCGTACCTGGTACTGGTCCCATTGCTAGGGCACCATACCGTATGGCACCAGCAGAAATGACAGAACTGAAGGAGAAACTACGTGATTTACTCGACAAAGGGTTTATACGCCCGAGCGTATCACCCTGGGGAGCACCGGTCCTCTTCGTGAAGAAGAAGGACGGTAGTCTCCGCCTCTGCATCGACTACCGCGAATTGAATGCGGTCACTGTAAAGAACAAATATCCATTACCACGCATCGACGACCTGTTCGATCAGTTGAAGGGAGCTTCGGTCTTTTCTAAGATTGATCTCCGATCCGGATATCACCAAATTGCTATCAAAGAGCAAGACATTGAGAAAACAGCATTCCGAACAAGATATGGCCACTACGAATTCACGGTGATGTCATTCGGTTTGTCTAATGCACCAGCCAAATTCATGGACCTAATGAATCGGTTATTCAGTGATCTGCTGGACACTTCGGTATTAGTATTCATCGACGACATCCTTGTGTATTCGAAGTCAGCAGAAGAACATGGAAATTATTTGAGAAGAGTACTTGAGACACTGCGCGAGAACCAGCTATATGCGAAGTTCTCCAAATGCGAGTTTTGGCTAGATCAGGTATCTTTCCTCGGTCATGTCATCTCGAGCACGGGAATTTCAGTAGATCCATCCAAAATTGAAGCAGTACGATCATGGCCTAGACCTAAGACTGTCACCGACATCCGGAGCTTTCTTGGTTTAGCCGGTTATTACCGGAGGTTTGTAAAGGACTTCTCAAAAGTCGCTAAGCCCATGACGTCATTGATGAAGAAAGATGCACCGTTTGTATGGACAAACGAGTGCAAGGTATCCTTCCAGAGCCTAAAATACTCATTGAGCTCAGCACCAATTCTCACTCTTCCAGAGGGCATAGAGGGATTTGAGGTGTATTGTGATGCATCGGGCAAGGGCATGGGATGCGTACTCATGCAGCATGACAAGGTAGTAGCTTGTGCCTCCCGCCAGCTGAAAAAGCATGAGGAAAATTACCCGACACATGATCTAGAGTTAGGAGCCATTGTCTTCGCCTTGAAGACATGGGGACACTATCTCTATGGGGTAAGCATCACCATCAACTCCGACCACAAAAGTTTGCAGTATGTATTCACCCAGAAAGAATTGAACTTAAGACAGAGGAGGTGGATGGAGTTCCTCTCAGATTACGACATAAACCTCCAGTATAAAGAAGGGAATGCAAATGTCGTAGCCGACGCCCTGAGTCGTCGAGCACACTCGCTCCATTCGCTACTCGCTTCTTCTAGCTTGGTTGACGAGGTGCGAGACGCTCAGTTGAGCGACCCTTACTACACAGAGATCAGACAGAAAATCACAGATGGTACCTTCGAGAGCCGAAAGTACGACTTCAAATTGCATGAAGATGATCTGATCCGATTGAATGGCAGATTATGCGTCCCCCAAGCAATGCTGAGCTAAGGGATCGCATTCTGCGAGAGTCACATTGTTCGACATTGCATGTCCATCCGGGAGCCTCTAAAATGTACAAAGACATGAAGAGGTACTTCTGGTGGTCAGGAATGAAATCAGACATGACTGAGTATGTTCTGAGGTGTCTCACATGCCAGAAGGTGAAGTTCGAGCACGGAAGACCGGGAGGAATGGTGCAATCCATGCCCATTCCGGAGTGGAAATTCCACGATATCTCTATGGATTTTGTTGTTGGACTCTCACCTGCTAGGGGAGGACTCAACATGATCTGGGTAGTAGTCGATCGCCTCACCAAGGTTGCCCGATTCATACCAATGAAGGACACTGGAAGGTGGCGAAGCTCACGGAGCTATTCGACAAGGAGATCATCCGACACACGGAGTCCCAAAACCATAGTATCTGACCGCGACACCAGATTTCTTTCGAGATACTGGAGAGCAACAGGGGAAGCGCTGGGTACTGAGTTGAAGCTTAGCACCGCCTTCCATCCACAGACCGACGGTCAGACGGAAAGGACCATCCAGACACTAGAGGATATGCTTAGGGCATGTGCCTTAGACTTCTAGGGGAGCTGGATTGATAAGCTTCATCTTATCGAGTTTTCGTATAACAATAGCTATCATGCTTCGATTAAGATGTCGCCATTCCAAGCTTTGTATGGTAGACCTTGCCGTACCCCGTTGTGTTGGGATGAGTCAAGTGAAGCGGTCATCATAGGACCGGAGTATCTGGAACAAGTACAACCTGAGGTACAACAAATCCGAGCAAACATGAAAGCAGCCCAAGATAGACAGAAATCCTATGTGGATGTGCGACGACGTGACCTTGAGTTTGCCGTGGGCGACCAAGTGTTCTTGCGTGTCTCACCTATGAAGGGCGTCTTTCGATTTGGCCAGAAGGGCAAGTTGAGCCCAAAATTTGTAGGCCCGTATACCATTACCGAGAGGATTGGAGCCGTAGCTTATAGGCTAGCATAGCCTGAAGAATTGGGGCATGTTCATGATGTCTTTCATGTATCACAACTCAAGAAATACATAGCCGATCCCTCTCATGTATTAGAACCTGAACATCTATCCCTAGAGCCGACGATGAGATATGTCGAGACTCCATTGCGAATCCTTGATACAAAGACAAGAGACACTCGCCATAAATCTGTACGAATGGTGAAGGTCTTGTGGTCTAACCACGATGTCGAGGAAGCGACTTGGGAATTAGAGGACGTCATGAAGGCGAAGTACCCGAATCTATTTGTAGACTAGATGTCTAGTATCCGTATAGTACGGAGGGTACGGGGCGTACCCCTTTTAAGGGGGGTAGAGCCTTTTTGCTTTTGCAATGCTTCTGGTTGGCATTGTGTAGTATGTATGTATTGTAATCGTACTTTGTTATGTATTGTAATTGTACTTTGTTGGCACATGAAGTGCTAATTGTATTTTATTGGCACAAAGTAGTGCTAGTAGTAGCCGGTAAGTAGCACAATGAATACGGTATGTGTGTAATGAGTATTGCATTTGTGCTACATGGTATGTGAATGGTATTATGAAATGCATTGTGGAAGGTGTGAATTGGATGGTGTATTGTGTATGGTATTCGAATTGAGTATTGTATATGGTATCCGATCAATTGAGTATGATGTATGGTATTGGAATTGTGTATTTGTAGTGTAAGAACTGTGAACACCTTGTAAGGTGGCAGTAGAATGCATTATGGCAATTGGCTTGCCAAATGAGTAAAATAGTAAACCGTAAACCTTGAGCAACTTTGAGGGCAAAGTTCCTTAAGGGGGGTAGATTGAAATACCCCGTAATTAAAAAAAGTGATTAATTAGGCTAATTATAATTTTAAAGGCTTAATTACACTTAAATAAACATGAGGGAACAAATCCCGAAGAAAACGGACCTTTAAAATGGATTAAAAGCGTAAACAAACCTTAAAGCGTGCTTTTCGAGGAAACCGGGAAAACACAACTTTAAGCGGGTCAAATAGACTCGTAACAATTTTGGTCAACTAAATAGTCACTAATAGATATTAGTGAAGCTTTAGAACCAATAAAATTAATTAAATGAGAAAATTCCAAAACGGGTTCCGGTTAGTAAAAACTGTAACAACCGGGAAGTTGTGGGGTGAGAATGTAAATAAACAAACTTAGTGTGTCCACTTTGCAAATAAAAATCAAAAATCTGTAAGTGTGTGTGTAGGGGGCCGGTGACTGACTCCCCTCTCACTCTCTTTATTTCCCTCTATTTACTAAAAGACAAGGAAGATAATAAGTAAAAAGCAAAAAAATCACTCTCTCTCCTCACTCCCCCTCACCCTCTCACGGTTCCCCTCCTTCTCTACTTCTCTATTCTCTTATTCTTCCTACTTGGGTGACAGCATGGAGATTTGAAGAACCTCACTCAACTCCACCTTCTCTCCTCTTGTTCAACACTCAAACCCTCTCCAAAAAATTACAAAATTACTACCATTGGAACCCCTTGTAAAGGAGAACACTTTCCTCCTTTAAAAAATCCAAAAGCTTCATTTTGTTTTATGGGTGGAGGCCATTTGAAGATTTGAGTCCACCATTAGAAGCACCTTCACCTCTTGTTACTTTGAGGTAAAAAGGAATTTCGGAAAGTCCATCATTTCTAGCCTTGTTGCATTATAAGAATTTTCATATTTTGAACTCTTGGTTCTTCTTGCTCCAGCCCATTTTGGCTTCTTCTTTGGGCTAGGAATCTTGTTCTTTGCTAACCAAGGACTCACTCATTGGTTGGAAGGTAATAGCTTTTCTTAAACCCTAAAACTATGCTTTAAGCTTTAGGTTAATTAAGGGTAGTATTGAAATGGTATGTGTATTGGTATGGTTGTAGAATGGAGTGTGAACTCCATTCAAAACCGAGAACAAAGGAGAAGAAAGGAAGAGAAGGGAAAGGAAGAAAGAAAAGAAAGAACAAGGTAAAGGCTTTACCTTGAGTAGTTATGGTATGTAGTATTGTAACAGTTTTTTGAGTGGTAAAAAGAGTAATGTATTGAGGTAGTGTAGTAGTAGTAGTATGTTGAGTAATAATGAGGAATGATTGTAAACAGTTTTGAAGTTTAAATGATGTTTTAAAAGCTGGGAAAACCATGGGTAGTATGTGTATATGTGCAGGAATTTTAATGTGTGTAGGGAGTTTTATGTGAGTATAATGTATGGGATAAAACAGGTTGTGAGAATGAGCATTGTGAGTGCTGACACAATGTGTGGGCAAAGCTAAAAATATAGGGGAGATTATGTCCAAATTGGTTAGGAATTGAGGATTAGTGTGTAAGGAGAGGAGGTAACGACCTAGACAAATACTAGGTGTACTTGGAGAGGTTAAAAATGAGTAGTTTAGTATTGTGAAACAGATTTGGAAAGGAACTTGTAAATGGGATGGAACTAGGGTGTGAGTTAATGTATTTGAGACGCTAAGGGTGGCATTAGTTGAGGGAGTATTGGAGGATAGGAGTTGAGGGAAAAATCTGTAGCATAAGAAGAAAACAAAAATCTGTATGTAGCATTTGGGGGAGGAAAATGGTGTAAGTGTGAAATGGAATGAGAAAAAATTGTACAAGTGTATCTAGGATGAGTAATAGGTTTGGTGGATGAATTAAGGTGATTTAGAGCATCTAAATGAGTGGTAAACATGTAGGGAAGTAATGGTAAAGATTGGGGAAACAATGGGAAAGTAAAACGCTAAGAAACAGATTTTAAAACTGCAGTACTGGGCCGGACTGACCTTGGGACCAAACCCGCAAGGTCGGTCGAGCCTTAAAATACAAAGACGGGAAGTCATCTGACTTCGACCGACCTTGGGGACCGAACTTGCAAGGTCGGTCGAGTCATAAATTGCGAAGGCAGAAGTCCACTGGAATGGACCGACCTTGGGACCGAACTTGGGCAAGGTCGGTCGAGTCCAGAGGCTCGAACCCAGGACACACTGGAACGGACCGACCTTGGGACCGGACTTGCAAGGTCGGTCGGGCCTGAAATTTTCACGTAAGTAAACCACTGGAATGGACCGACCTTGGGACCGGACTTGCAAGGTCGGTCGAGCCTGGAATTTTGCCTGATCGAAACTTACTGACTTCGACCGACCTTGGGTCCGACCCTGGGTAAGGTCGGTCGAGTAAAAAAAAAAAGTTTTATTATATGACTATGGTAGTCATATGTATGTATATATATGCCTATGCACATATATGCATACGTATGTAGTAGTACACTATAAATGAAGTAGTAAAGGTAAGAAAGGAAGCACATGAGTAAGAAAGCAAGAATAGGAGGTAACGAGAAAAGAATGGGTTATAATCAAGTATGAATATAATGGAATAGTAAGTATACATTAAGAGTATTAATGAAGGAATAAGTTGGATCAATACTAGATCATTGATCATACAACTTCATGTATGTATAGGAATCAAATAGTTGAGCTCCAAAGGAACCGGTAGTACGAATATGACGGTGAACGGTATGATTTCTTCATGCCCTGTATCCTAACTTGGTTACCCCGACTTGTGTGCTTATATGATCACCAATAAGATAAATGCACAAATCGGACTTATATTGCACTTAACTGTGTTTGAACTATTTTGTTCTTGTGTATCTTCTTGAACATTTAGTTTGTATAATTCATGAAATGTATGAATGGAAATGAAGAGTATGTGTAAGTAATGTGTACTTGTGTATTGTATGGAAGTATGGAAATGAAGTACTGACTTCTACTAATTCCTAACAATCTAACTCCTAACATGAGTAATGAGTAAATGGAATGAGTAGAAGTCCGATATAGTTTCGGGGCCACACGTGAGGATAAAGAACCAACACAAGAGGTTGGATCCGAATCCTGGCTGTAACTTTTCCATGGACCAAATCCCTTGAATGGGTGGCATCCTGGATTAGTGGGCCACCCTAAAGCCGGTGGTGGGATGTAGTAATCCCTGCCCGAGAGGTCATACCGACTTAACTGGGTAAAGTAAGTAAGAAGTAAGTATTGTATGTGTATCGGTCTCAACTATTGTAAGTCATCGACCTTGAGTAAAATTGTATTGAACACCCGATTAACCCGGGTGTGTAATGAAGCTAACATGACTTCTGTATGAAATGGAGGATTGTATCTCCGCAATGCAGTGAGTAAACGGTAAGTATGAATGGGTGACTTGTAATGTCTTTCTTGTATGTATTGAATGTATGTATGCTTGTGAATTGAATGTGCTGAATTGAATTGTAAAGCGTGTATGTATGTATGAATGAAACGAACCGCATGTATTCTACCAAATAGTTGGCGTACCCTCGCTAGTACGCGGGGTATGCGTGTAACACCCCAACTACTAACAATACACTTAACAACACCTTGCAGCGGAAATCACAACTCACAACATAACTTAAACTCCTTGGTGTTACACGCCGTTAGCCCCCTACGTGGCTAACAAGGCTAACATACATACATTGTACCGGTCTGATGGACTAAACTCCCGAGCAACTACACATAAATCCCGTTCCATGTCCAACAATCATATACACTTACATTACAGCTGTACCGAGTAATTACCAACTAACGCCGATACATTTTCGGTCTTACTACACCTATAATACATCCACAATTCTCATGACTACCACATAAACACTACCCCGTCCTACTCTCGAACGGCTTCCAGTTCCTTGTACCTGAAAAGTATGGGAGCCCCCAAAGGGGGTCAGCACCTTTGCTGGTATGGTAATCCCGCAGCCCGCATGCTACCGGGCCACGCACAACTATTTGTCGTCTTAGCATGCGGTTGATTTATTTCAAACATGCACAAACTCACACATATCATGCTTATAAGCAAACATCCATTAATAGAATACACACAAGGTTAGCACACAACATAACAACACACTTCACTTTATAACATACACAACTAATTTCACTCTTCTTAGAGACATGAACTTCACTTAGGGAGTGCCGGGGTGATAAGCCCGAGCACAACATACATACATTTTCTTTACTTGGTGGCGGCCTCATATAGGACCGACAACATACACAATTTCCCCTAGCTCCAATAGTGATGAGTTAGGTAAGCCTTGGTTAAGCTTGTGGGTGGTTGTAATTCAAGGAGGAAGAACAACCGTAACATAACAAAGAGGGAGTCGAAGCGAACTTAAGCTTCAACACCCTACCAACATTATACATAATTTCCCTCCTAGCCCGATGTGGAGGTCGGGTAGGTAAGCTTTGGCTAAGCTAGTGGGAGGTCGAAATCCAATGAAGGAAAACAACCCTAACATAACAGGATGGGAGTTAATTCACATATATATATTAACTCCCAAACAATACGCGCGACCGGGAACCGGATTCCTCTCCATACATAACATATACTTATTAGTTAGAGGTTCCCTTATGGAACTTATCACATACATACATCACATAGTGTTACTAACTCGGTTAGACACTAAGGGAAATCATATCCCATTTCAACAACACGGATAACAGTATCCAACATCAACAACATATTAAACAAGTCACATACATCACGCATTGTCACAACATACAATAACGCACGGATAGCCGTAGTTAGAACGTTCCCATGGGTTGGGACGTTTATTCCGAATACCGATCTCTTATGTGAACCTAAGGTCGGTTAACTATTATTTAACACATAACTAAGGTTAAGCGGTATCGGAATTGTTACGCCACAATAATGAATTACTGTAAACTCATTTCATGCTTTATCTTGCAAGGTGGCAAACACACAGAAAAACACATTGGCATACAAGCCGGTGTAATCCGGTAGGACACAGGTTGCAAGAAAACCATACCTGTCACCGAAGGTGCACTCTAATGTGCCATCACATGTTCCTTGAAAATCTTTGAACAACTGGTAACATTATAACTATCTCCATTAACATCGGGGTAACATAATTATTTAACGACTAATGCGCCCATGGTTAACCCCGTTACCCTGTTATACTTAATTTTACTCTTGTGATCTTAAGTTCACAACTCTCACATCAAACCTAACACTTGTTTACACATTAAGGCCTTTACATGTCACCAAAACAAGGCCTAACATCATCCAAAACCATTACCATCCAATCCCCCATCATTAGAAGGCTCAAGCACACTTATAGAGCAAAAAAAATGGAGTTCAAAAGATTATTGGTCATTTTCAAATAAAATATACCTAAACATATGCCAAAAACATGTCAAAACAGATAGTACTTGAAAAGAGGAATCCAACGCCGCAAACGGCACTCAAAACGGAGTTCAAACGAAAAAGTTATGCAAAAAAAAGGTTGGTCCGAACATGCGTCCGACCTTGCATGTTCGGACATAAGTCGAGAGTTCTGAAAATTTTCCGTCGTATGATGTCCGAACTTCAATGTTCGGACACATGTTAGGACATACCGAAAACTGCAAAATCCATTACGGAAAACAACTAGAACCAAGCCACAAATCCCCCACAAAACATACATAACTTATAGTAGCAAAATAGCTCATCGAAAACACATTTCAACGGGGTTTTAACGCATCATACACACATTAAAATCAACCAAAAACATCACCAAATCAAAGAGTCAAAACACTCATTTTCTACCAAAATTTCGCCATAACCTCCCCATAAACCTTACATGTCCACATCCACCAATTTTCACCATTTGAAATCCTAATTTAACCACACCCTTATAAGGGTCCTATCAGCACATAACAATTCCTCAAATTCCATCAACAACAACATAATCACCATAAACTCCATAACCACAATATCAATCACAAACTCAAAACATTTGGCTCTAAAGGCCCTCCATTCAACCATTAATTCACAAACCTCTCTAAAATCAATTAAACACATTTCCAACACAGATTTTCAATCCACAATTTGGGTTCAAATTTGCTTACCCATCCCAAACACTTAAACAATTATAAACAAGGTTTAAGGTGTATTCCTTACCTTAATTTCACAAGTCTCCTTAATTCTCCTCTTGCTCCTCATCTCCTCCAAAAATCGGTTAAGAGGGTATGGAGTTTCCAAACTCCATCCCAACATCCAAGAACACAAAACACACTCAATTAATTATCTAAACCCTTGGAATATCTCAATTCAATCAAAGGCTAGAACACAAGGTTAGGGTTTACCTTTTGAGGCTTTTAAGAGGGATTCTCACCCTTGAATCAAGAAGGAAATTACTCCACCATTGAAGGGTCAATTTGGAGCTCAAGAACAAGGAGAAAACAAGGTATCAAAAATGGTGAAAAATCGATTACACCAAGAGATGAAGGAAAAATGACTTTTTCTTGGGAATTTTTACCTTAGAAGGAAGAGGAGGCTCCAAGCTTCACATTGGTGCCATTTTCTCTTCAAATGGGGAAAACCCATGGAGGTCAACTTCATCCTTTTGAAATTTCGAAAAGAGAGGATGATAGAGGAAGGTGAGAGGAAGAAGAATATGTGATTTGTTTTTGATTTGGAGCTCAAATGGAGCTTGGGGATGAAGAGGAAGTGGAGAAGCCATTGTTGGCTAGGTTGGAGAACTCCATCGGCAGAGAGGGAGAAGGGAACCGTGGAGGAAGAAAGAGAGAGAGAGGAAAGAGAAGAGGAAAGAGAGAAATGAGAGGAGAAGAGAGAGAGAGAGGGGTATAAGTGGTCCCTCTATTTTTTTTGACTTAATTAATTTGTTAACTAGTCTTGTGTGAGTGAGCTGTTTACATTAATAAAACCGGCCCACTACTGTAAACATGCTGGAGCGTTTTTCGTTTTTAACAGAAAACGCTCGTTTATTTACCCGGTTTAGCACTATTCACTAACCGGGACCGTTTTCCGGAATTTTCTCATTCCTTTAATTTTAATGGTTATTAAACTCCCATTAATGTTTAATTATTGTTACAAAATCAAATATTATTTTTACGGGGTCATTTAACTGTTTAAGGTCATGTTTTCGGGTTTTCTCGAAAAACGCGTTTTAAGTCTCCGTTAGTGTTTTAACACATTATTTGAATCCGTTTTCTTCCGGAATTTTTCCCACATGTTCTTAATGTGTAATTAAGGTATAAAAATATATTTATAACCCTAATAAAGGTTATGTACCTCCTAAAATAATTAAATACGCGTTTCCACGTTTTTGTGACTTATACGCATTTTCTTTTTCTTTTTGGTTTTCATTTCTTCACCAATGATCTTAAGGACTTAATTAGCCTTAGAAAATTATAATTACATAATTAATTAACACATTAAGGTTTGGGGTATTTCAATCTACCCCCCTTAAAAGAACTTCGTCCTCGAAGTTCACACTTCCCTAGCGTCATTTGAATTAGAACACAGGGATTACTTGCAACATAAACTTCCATAACAAACATACTTTACATCACAACCTCGGACTTAACGGTCCGGGTAACACATCCATACATACATACATGACTTAACATACTTACATAGTATCCTCGGACTTAATGGTCCGGGTACCTTAACAACATTTGCACATACATAACAACCCTTAGACTCTTGGTCTGGGTAACATAACAACATTTAGACTCGTAGGTCTTGATAACATAACAACCTTCAGACACATAGGTCTGGGTAATATAACACCTTCTGAACTTAACCACATTAGGACTCAAGGTCCAAAATAATAATTATTACACATACCACACAACATGTCTTAGCATGTATATCAACCAGAAATTCCTTTTCCATCTCTTCATGAGTTCGAGACCCATGTAGAGTACATATACACTGTGATCCCGCAGAACCGGTCGCGATGGACACTCTGGTCCCCGTTCCTTGGGAGATCAAAACAATTGCATACATCTTTAAAATATACTTCTCATGTCACCGGTCCGAAGACAAAGGCTCATACGTCCTCAGCTCGTGAGCAAGTAATACGAAAATACTCTATATGAGGTTCAGTATAATGAAATCCTTTATTGGAAGGATACAAGTTGAAAATCCTCTACGAGGTCACATAAAGGTAGTCCTTCCTTTGAAAATACCACTTAAGAATCTTAAAGTATTTATTGAAGTTTTGAAAATACCAATTTAAAATTTGAAACCACCAATTTAAAATTCTTTTGAAAACGCAATACAACTCCAAGTTCAATTATCATTAACTGCATCTTATTCTTGATGTGGTTATTTATGACCACTTATAGGGAGTTTCAAGAATCATCCAACCCTGATGTGATCAGCATCAGTGTTGAACTATCTCTCCACCCCAATTTGTGTTCGGCTTCCCTTGATCTCATGATAATCAAGTTCCACCTCCCACTTCAATTTCAACAACAGCTAATTCAAACATGTACCATTTTCTATCTTTAATCCTTCTAGTTGTAATCATTACATCTCCAAGGGATAGAACTCTGTCTATCAATCATCTTCCAGATTCATTTTAAATCAAGTTACCTAGGGAATTTAATTCTCACTAGGTTCTATGTTGGTGTCACACCTCTTCATAAATCACAATACTGTATATATATGCTTTTATAAAAATACAATACACGGTTTTACATTTAGTATTGTATGAACATACATAGTCGGGGTTTAGTTCCCCGGGAGTTTCTTACTCCCTTATACTTATACTTTCACACACATCCGTTAACACAACAAACACACTTATCACAATGGTATTCGCATCTTCTGTGCGCAATTACCACAATTAACCATGAATGAATGCGTATGTTTATGTAACACGCGCACCAATCATCAAAACAAATCATTTTGTGCTATGCACATCATAGTTCACGTACACTTGTACGGTAAAAGACACTAAGTGGTTCTGCGCTCTACCCCCCTTAAAAGGGATTACGCCCACGTAATCAATCAGTTAATCACTTGTTTAGAACATTCTACCGTCGTGAAGTGTTTTATCTCCACGCGGTTTATTACACATGTGTTCTGGTTTGAGGTCTTAGCCATATTGGCGGTTTAGTCCCTAACCAAGACTTCTCATTAGAGTTTATTTTAACTCTTAACTGGTTTCGATCCTGGCCTGTGAGGCTTTTAGGCATCATTAGTTTGCCATTCACTCATGTTCACTATTCGCATTCATCGTTTGAATCACTGGTTCACCAGTTTCTGCTGCGCAACTCTTGATAATTTAGAGCTTAGTTTGCCCCATACATTATTCTTACTGTACCGTATATCTTCGATTATCACCTTCATCTTGGTAATAACTATTTCTCAACCGACGCGTGGTATTTCTTACCATGAGCGAACTCGGTGAGTTACAGACTTTCTATCCACTTCCATGATAATTTACTGTGTGTACTGCTATGTATTTCACAATGTTTAACTTGACTACTTCCGACTTACTGTCGGTTGAGTTTGAGCTACTATGTATTGTGTAGTACTCTGTCGGTTATTTCCAACACTTAAGGTATATTCCATACCGACATTTAATAATCGTGTTACTGTAGTCACTTATGTCAACCAGGTTCCTTTTTATTGGTACGACCGTGCTTGTCCTATACATCGGTTTTTATCACATCCTAAGTCTTTGTTCTTCCATCACAATTGACATCTCCCAAACTTCCTAGCTATCTCACTCGATCATTACCGTGCAAGCGCAATACCAAAACACTCAGTCATACAGAGTGCAGAGGCGTAAACTCTTGACAGTAAATCTCTTATGCGATAGCAATAGGAACTCACACTGTTTTCCTTATCACATAGTACTGACTACTGGCTCATTGCCCAGTCTGTTTGTTATCACTTACCTTGTATGCCCATTGAGTTTCACTCATAATCTGTCTTATTTGCCACATTATTATTTAACAATACTTATGCAACGGTCGCTTACTGCGCACCGGCCTCTTTTCATTGTATAACATTAACTTATACTGCATTCGCTATTATATTAGCCTCCGCCATTACACTGAGTTTCGCCACTTGTTTGGCTGATTGCTGAACACGCTATTCTTCGAGTCTTTATGCTCTTCGAGCGTTGTTCATTACACATTTAGCATCACACACCTATGGTGGTTGTTATTAGACTTTTTACTCATCCGGTCTCCACAACTGGTATAACACTTCTTTTCGTATAACACTCATTCAAATCACTCTTAGGTAACAACATCATAGTCCATTCCTAACATCTCTCTTAAACTTGGTTTACATAACTACCGCCGTTGCGGTCTCACAGTATCAAGAGGTATCCCCACTCTTAAAGCAGTGGTTCGTTATCCACTTTACTTACTTATATAACATAAACTTCTGTGATTAATAAAATTTACTTGACACACTCCATTTATGGCTTATAAGCCCTATTGCTTCGAGCTCTACTCACTGTAGGCTGTCCACACACATTTACTTCTCCAAACAATATTACATGGTTTAGAGGTCGTATTGGGCTCCATGACAAGGCCGTAGCATCACGGTTCCTTTCATGGGATGCCCATTCAAAGATGCCAGACTTCCTCCTGACGACTTATGCTTAAGCTGGGTGTTAGTCTCAACCCTTGCGTTTCTGTCACGTAATTTCGTTCAACCACTGTTGATCCAAACACCCTTTTAAGGACAGCTCCTGGGTGTCACTAGGTTATGCCATCACATCTGGCTTGCACTTGTTGATATGTTTAGTTTACTACTTCGCTCTGCGTTCTTTGTTGGGTTAAATATCCTCTTTAGTGAAATTGATACCTCGGGAGCTCATCCCGATCATTGCACATTAACATATCCATTGTAGGCATTTGCCTCACCATATGTAGGCTGGGTACTTACTCCAGCTATTATGTTCATCCTTCAGGATTCTTAAGACTTGTGTGACGTCTTTGCTTACTAACCAGTGCACTTTGCACTTGTTCACGTTTAAACATTTCCTTAAAATGAACTTACTGATTCCTTTAGCTTCCTTAACTTGACTGGGTTCCTTTACTTCAACCATTTGATGTAATCCATTGCTCTTGCTTGACTTCTACTTCAGACCGTAGTATGGAGTCGACTACTTCCCGTGTTCCAGGCTCCACTCGTATACATACATGGGGTATCCTACTGATACATTGCTACTTACCTGTCTACCCCATAAGAAGGGTTGTCAGGCCCACAAGCTCCTAGCGGAGTGCGTGTTATGCCCCAGATTTTTTTTTATTTTCTTTCTGATTCGCAAAGGGAGTTTGTACTATTTTGTAATCTTATGTTAGATTGTCTATGACATTCTCCTTATGTCATTATGTAGCTTGAGGAAGGAGGGTTACAATTGTCTTCTTCCTTGTTGTTATTTATTAATTCCATAAGAGAGAGACTTATTAAAACTATTTTATTTCCTCCCTCTTACTCATTCTAACTCACGTTCAATTATTCCTCCTTCCACTACCTGACGGTTCTCTCGACGTTCTCATCGCTCTCATTCTCCTCCCTTTGCTCATTTTCTTCAATTCCTTTTGATTAATAATCGCTGGAGGTCTGTAGATGGAATTGTGTGCGTCCATCAGTCGTCTATCAGGTTTGGTTTGTAGATTGGTTCTCTTCTCCATTAAGGCTTCCTCTTCTCTTTCTCATTCTGTTTTGTATTTTGGGAGCGGTTCAATTCGAAGGATTATCATTTGACTGGAGATTCGGGAAGGCGATTCGTAGAGTCCGCAGAGATGGCTTAGCTACGGATGTGAGGTAGGTGGTAGATGGATTCGGTTGTGTGCGTTCACCCACGGGGGTTTTGGTTCTGTTGTTTTCCGTATATGTTTGTGTGGTTTCTGATCTGTGGTAATTTTGTGTGAGTTCCGGATTTGCGTTTTGATGCGTTACAACCCCGTGGGATTGGTTTTGTTTTGCGTATTTTGTTATGTAAGTATTGCTTTGACAAAGGTGAATCTACCTTTATAGTTCCCTTCTGTTTTGTGAACTCTGTGTGCTTCTGATTTGAGAGTTCGGATTGTTTAATTGCCCTATGTTTGGTGATCGATCTCTGTCTGATTTGTCTTGGTTTTGACCTTCTAAAACTGCCATGGTTATGGTTTAAAGACTTTGGTTTCACACTGCATTTTTGACATTGTTTTGAGGACTCTTTTCGCATCTGATTTCGTTCTGGAAATCGAACTTTTCGGCGCGTCCGAACTTCCGTCCGAACTTGGAAGTTCGGACACGCTCTGTTGAGTCTGGATTTTTCTGAGAGTTTCACTGTGTCCGAACTTCCGTCCGAACTTGGAAGTTCGGACACACCCCGTTTTGCGCCCTCTGATTTTCTCTTCGACATGTGTCCGAACTTTGAAGCTCAGACACATGTTCGGACTTCCCTCGAGTTGTTTTCCGAAGACGTTCGAACATCCGTCCGAACTTGGATGTTCGGACACCTTGAAATTTTCTGCGGATTTGAGTTCGACTTGCGTCCGAACTTCGACGTCCGGACACAAGTTCGGACTGCTCACTGTTTTGACCATAACTTCTTCGTCTGAGCTCCGTTTTGAGTGCAGTTTGTGGTGTTGGATTCCTCTTTCCGAGTACTATCTGTTTTCATGTGTTTTGGCATGTGTTTTAAGTGTTTTCTGATTTTAAGCTCTCTGTTAATCTTTTGAACTCTGTTTTGCTCTGAAAATGTGATTCAACCTCTGATTTCAGTTTGCTTTCGTATTCTACTAGTCGGGTAGGTTCCGACTTCTGTCTTGCTAAGGTCTTTCCGTTGGTAAGCTTCTACTCTGATTTACGTTAAGCTATCTGCTTTCTGTTATGATCTGACAGGACTTCTGTCCTGTTCTGTATAAACGCGTTGGGCTGTCTGTTCGAAAGCTTCTGTTTTGGGACCTAGTCTCTTCTCTGTATCTGAACCTTTGGATGGCTGGTCTCGCTGTCTCGTAGCGCGCTAGTAGGATCCTTCTGTTCACGGGGTGGATGTTCCCCGTTCTGTTCACGGGTGTTTACACCTGTTCTGTTTACGAGTGAGGTTTCCTCGTTCGTTCACGAGTTGGTTGCTCGTTCTGTCTGTATGCTCTGATGCTAGTGTCCCACTTCCGTTTGGTTTCTGTTCAGCTTCTGTCTGTTTTTGCTTCTGGTATTTGACAGACTGCTGTGCTTTCTGTCCTTTGAACGCCTCTGTTTGTTTTGTACTGCTGTCCGCCTGCTGCTCTGTCTGTTTACAAACTCAGATAGGCTGCATTGTGCTTCCCGTCTGTTGAGGATTCTGATTTGTAAAGTGCTCTACTTCGTCTGCTCTCTATCTGTATTTGATTTGAGACGGTCTGCTGTGTGCTTACTGTCTTCTGCTAAGTTCTGGATTTGCTAAGCTTCTGATTTCGTTTAAGCTTTTTGAGTTTGTTAAGCTTCTGATTTCGTCGAGCTTTCGCTTCACTACCTTCTACTTTTGAGTATGTTTTGACCACCGCTTAGCTCCTTCTGCTTTAGACTTCTGTCTATTTGAAAGCTTCTGCTTGGTCTCGATTTCACTCTGGATAAGCGCTTTGGTATACGTATATATATGTATGTTCAGTATCGTTTTGAGCGTGCTCAGCTGATGAAGTTTATCACCTGCTGAGCAATAGTTTTGCTCACCCCTATCTCCGTCTGATTTGCAGGTTTAGTTCATGCTTGGAGATTCAGCTCTTACTTTTCGTTTTGGCATTTGAGTTTTATATTTAGTTTGTTTGGCCTTGGTGCCCAGTTGTACTTAGATTATGCTTTGTATTTCAGTTTGGATTCCGTCTGTGTATTGTAAAGACATGTTGTAATCGTTTATTTGATCAATATATGAGTTTCAGTTCTGTTTTGGGAATTCGTTAGTGTAGCCTTGCGTGTCTTAGGTAACAAGCGTGCGGCGTGTAACGGTCTCTCAACCAGGGTGGTTTTGGGGTTGTTACAGTGCGGTCGTCCCACATTACTGTTGGTACACTCGTAGTGTCCGTCACACGCCTAGGTGAAGTATTCTGTTGTTAACTCCCTTATATTATCCCGTGATAATATGCATTTCGTGCTTCCCGAACTTAATCCAGGGAAAGTTTATCCACCGTTGTATTATTATGAACTCAATCCATTCCTCGGGTCGTTACCCTTGGGTTTACCGGTTTCCATCCAGTTATTCGAAAGTAAACTGGGTATAACTTACCTACCATGTGGCACTGAGGCCGGTGTAGGTCTTCTGGTCTGGTTTTAAAAGAAGAAGAATTTAAAATAGATTGGGTTTGAAAGAAAATTTGGTTTTGAAAAAGGTTTTGAAAATGAATTTAAGTTTGAAAGAAAATTCTCGTGGTTTCACAACATTTTCTCGTCTTAACCAAGTCTAGCTTCTTGCTGACTGGTGTACTTCCTGTGGAGGGTGATTTTTCGGTATAAGGGGGGGTCTATCTAAATATGGTATGACCGAGAAGCCTAGATCCTAGAAAACGCCATTCTGTGGAAGGTGAAAACCCGTTATTCATGGCATCCCTCAAATACCTACTAAATCGTCCGTCTTTCCCAGAAAGCATAAAGGGGAGTGCAAGTGTGCACTACACCCACTCTCAATGGGCTCCACGCGGACTTATGCCTCTATAAGGCGGAATTGACTAGAGTCGCCACCTAGTTTGACCTACGATACTAGGAAGGAAGGGAATGAGGGTTCTAAGAACCGTTGGTTGACTCTGATTGTTGCTTATGGATAGGACTTATCTGGTCATGTCAGTGATTCCATTGTGGGTTCGTACTGGGTTACACCCCTTAGAAGTGGCAACGACCACGACTTCGGATTGGTGCCCGAGGAAACCTCGGTCTCTAATTGTCGGGATTGGCCTCTTTCAAAACCTTTTAGAGATTCATTTAAAAGCCAAAGGATAGGATTGAGTGAGGTTGAGGATTAGATGATTTAGAAGATTTGAAGAATAGGCTGGTCTTGGAGTTAGTTTGGTTGAAGGGTTGAGAGTTTCGAGAGGTATGAAGAACACCTTAGAGGGGGAAAGGGGTTTTTGTTTGGAATGAGGTCGCACCCTAGATGGGCTGCCTACGTACTCAACTCCCTGCTGAGATCAGACCTTACGTAGTTCAGGTCTACTTGGGGTTTTGGAAGTTTTGATGTTTATGGAGCTTGAGGATATTTGTAATCTCTGAGATTTAGAAGGATTCGAAGTTTCAAGAAGTTTCGGGTTTTGGGAGGTTAGAGTCTGTGAGACGCCCAGGTTTGTGAGACATTGAAATCTCAGAATGATTGAGTCTGTGAGACGCTCGGTTCTGTGAGACATTCGAGTTCGTGAGATGTTCGAGTCTATGAGACGCTCGGGCCTGTGAGACTTTGGAAGTTTGAATGAAGTTGGAATTTGTAAGAGGGTTTGAGTTTAAGGTGAGTTGGAGTTTGAATGATAATTTGGGTATGAAGTGATTTGGAGTTTTGAAGATTATTTGAGTGTGTGAGGCAATTGGTATTTGGGAGAGATCCTGGGTTTTTTGGGTTCGAGGTTCTGAAAGCGATTGAGGAAAATCATTTTATTGTAAAAGGGCGGATAATCCCGAGGGATTACCCTATGTACCCCCTCGAACACGACACTTAATTAATGGTAAGTACCGAGGCTCGAAAGATGGGGCAGTGTATTTATGTCGAAAACTAGGGTTTAGAGAGAAACACCATGAACGAGATGCCCTCGGTCAAACCCTAATAACGTCTCTAACTCCAGGGTTTTAAAACGTTAAAACTGAAAATGTTGAAATCGAGTGGAAGGGAGTTAGACGATTCTGAAATCCCGGCTGCAACTAGGAAGGTTGTTACTTCCCTAGCACCCCGCCTTGTAAAAATCTAGGCTGCAATTAGGGGAGGTTTGTCACCCTAATGCCCCGCCTAAAGAGATCCAGACTGCGACAAGGGAGGTTACGACCCCAGTGCCCCGCCTCGGATTTTTATTCGGGAAGGGAGACAAGTGATGTCTAACTAGGAGGAAAGTGTTTTGAAAGTGTTAGACATTTCATGTTCCCCGAAAATGGCTTATTTTTTTAGTTTGAAGACTGAGTTGGAAAATGTTTGGGAGTTGTTCGGAATTCTCGATGAAGAAACACTTTTGAGAAAATGTTTTTAGGAGAAAACTTTCTGTATATGTGAGAAGAACTTTCTGCTTGTTGAAGAGTTTTCTGTGTGAGAAGAGTTTTTCCTCTTAAATCCACAAATGGTTTTTTTCTTTTGAAAACTTGATGAAGTTTGAATAAAATGATATTTGAAAATCTAAGAAAAGAGATTTTGAGGATTTTTAATTAAAACTGAGTAACGAGGAATGTTTTTGGATTTTGGATGTTTGGATGGGATCTACAATTTGGGTCTTGGTCAAAAGTTGGACTTGGTCAAAGTCAAAGTTGGACGGGTTGGGCCTTGGTCAAGGTTTTAGACCGGATTGGGCCTCGGGCAAGGCTTAGACCGAATGGGCCTTGGGATCGAGTGGGATTTGGGTCCAAAATAGGTTTGGGCTGAAACGGGCTTGGGCCAAACTTGGCCTCGGTTGGAGTTTTGGGCCAAGTTGGGCTGGTGGGCCGATTTAGGCCTTGGTTGGGCTGAAAGGAGCCTTAGATGTTGGGCCACAATGGGCCTTGGAATTTTGGGTTCGAAATTGGGCCTAAATGGATATGGGCCTTGGAGTGATTGGGCTTTGGAATTGAATTGGGCCTATTTTGGGCTTGTTGGAAATTGGGTCTTGTTTGAAAATGGACTGAATGGGCCTTATTGTTTTGGGCTGAATTGGCCCTTTAGCTTTTTTGTTATGGGCTGAAGTGGATTTTTGAATTGGGCCTTGAAGTTGTTTTTTAGCTTGTTGGGCTTTATTGATGATTGGGCTGAAAATTTGTTGTTGGACTGATTTGTGAGATATAGACAAGTGAGATGAGTGAATTTATTGATTTATTAACTCTTGATTATGGGTGTGTTGAAGACAAAGGAGGATTCCACCCACATAAAACGAATGAGAGATCCTCTAGGCATGGGGTGGTTTCGCATCCTAAGCCCTCCTAAAAATAGCCTTAAGGGCTGTTTTTTAAAAGTTTTTGTTCTTATATACATATAAAGATGGTTTGAGTGTTTTCTGAAGTTATAGGAGATTTATGCCCCACGAAACGAATGAGAGACCCGTTAGGTGTGGAGCGATAATGCATCCAAAACTTTTCTGTCAATGAAAGGATCCCAGGGTGGTAACTAAGGCTTAATAAAGCATCGATCAACAATTAGAGCGAAAGTGATAAAAACATACAAAGGTAGGAAAGCAAAAATAGATGACAATATGATGGAAATAACAGTGGCTGAAAGTTATCAATACATGTGAAACAGCCAATTATAGTTAAAATCAAAGATACAAAGGCTGACCAAAAGGGTGTTCAACCCCATAAAAGCTTTACCAATGCCCACTGTTCACCAGCCAAGTTTGCACACGAAGTCTGGTTGGGATCCAACAGAATCAATGCATGTGGGCGGACCAGTGTCAAGAGTCAGGCAAAATTTCCAAACCCGACAGAACATCAACTACGAATGGCGAATCCAAACCCAAGGGTCCATGAGCTCGGCAAATGTGTAAGGCTCACGACACCCTCAGGCCCAAACAAGAGCAAGTTTTGGTTCACAATCTAACCGGATGCATACGTATCTCTATTAGGACATGAAACCAGTTATGAGAGAGTCAATTGTCCACAGAATACATCAGCCAAGCAACAAAAATAATCAACAACAACCTCTTAGTAAACGACCATCAGAATCGAAAGAAACAACAAGGGTCTGGCCTGAATTATGCAAACAACGCGTGAACCAGAGAACAATTCCCAACTTAACATCAGTGTGTACTAAAAGCAACATCAATCTCAGTGTGGACGGCTTGCGTAATCCAAAGTTTATCAAGCTCGACTTCAATTCGAATGAATCAACCAACACAGTCAAAACCCAGATTCACACGAGATAGTCAAACGGGACATATATTCTCTTTTACTACGATTAAACCGACAAGAAAACCAACGGTAAACCACTATAGTCAAATGTTTAGGATTTGCGAAAGTGGCTCGAACACACATCACAGAGCCTTAAACCTGCATCATCCCACCATTATGTAAACTCAGCAAGTCCAGCGGACGAATAGAATCGACAATAGAATTCGACGGGTTAGAGCAGATTACAACCAACGGGTGTATACATCGAATCAGAAGCCGAATTGAAGGTTTCTTAGACAGCTCAAGTATAATCACAAACTGAATTGAGAAAAGTTACCCTTAACCAGTACGATTCACAGCCTTTTTAGGTCTTTTTATGTCCCCGAACACGGCAAGGTGACGGCGAGGAGCAGACCCACCGTAAAGGGATGTCGATTTCGACTTCTCTCAATCACGAGTGTGGATGGCTGTTCGAGAATAGGAATCTTGAATCAAAGCGGACTTTCTTGGCAAATCACAAGGGCAAACCAGCACTGGTGTCGGAGTTATTTCGGGCGAAGCCGTGGCATTGAACCGTTTCCGCCTCGGTTTCACTCAGCCTGTCGATGAAGGATGAACGGTGAGGGAGAACAGAGGCCGGGATCAGTCGCAAGTTCGTCTCAGTGGAAGAGTTTTAGAACTAGGGGATGAGTGATGGCAGTGATATGTCGAGAGAGAGGGGAGATTGTACGGGGCTGCGGTTTTCAATTTTTTTGATGAAGTACAGAGAGGATTTTTGTTCTTCGTGGTTTGAATTTTGTTACGGTTGTGGAGCGAACTGGGAAAGAAGAAGATGGCGATCCGGGACGGTTGGTGATGGTGATCGGAAGAAGATGAAAACTCGACTGGGTTTAAGCAGAGAGGAAGATGGGGGTGCTGGGTTTGT
This sequence comes from Limonium bicolor, assembly GCA_023374045.1. Classification (NCBI taxonomy): domain Eukaryota; kingdom Viridiplantae; phylum Streptophyta; class Magnoliopsida; order Caryophyllales; family Plumbaginaceae; genus Limonium; species Limonium bicolor. The sequence continues at coordinate 108,077,660 of CM041782.1, read as the reverse complement.
GCTCCTTGTTCACCGAGGAGATAATGAAGATGGTGCAGAGCTCGTATGCTCCTTGCTTCGCCGGTACGGAGAATGGAGACAGCTCAGAGTCCTTTCCTTGTTGTATGGAGAGGATTAAGACGGCTTAGGGCCTAGATGCTCCTCGCTCGACATAGAGAATGAAGAAGGCCGGGGAGCACATATGCTCTGGAAGAAGATCGATCAAAACCAGAGGAGTGTGGAGATGAAAGGGGGCAAAGCGTGTATGAATTCTCTAGTTGGGTGGCAAAATTTGAAAACGACGAGAATGGAGGACAGAGCACGATGTCCCTTGCTCGTAAGTCGGTTTGCAAAATTACCGAAGAAAATGAAGAGGATGAGAAGAGGAAACGGTTGACGTAGAAGAAGAAGAAGAAGAAGAAGAAATATTGATGTAGAAGAAGATGTTGGCGGCCATTGTCGATCGAAGGAGAAAACCGATGGAGGAGTCGAATGAAGTCAGGGTTCACCAGAGAATGAATGAGAGAATCCCGATCGCTCCGGTGGCTACTGTGCCCCTTTATAATGATATATTAGGGTTTTTTCTTATTTGGACTAGACAACAAGAAAAACGGGCCAAACTAGAAAGCTATGGGCCTTACTAAAGACATGAATATGAACAAGAGTCCGGTCCAATACTAGCAGCCAAAGTCAATTCAGGTCTTATAAAAATAAAAGGCTCCTTTGCTCTTCCCAGGGCTCGAACCCTGGGCGCTTGCCCACCCAAGGAGTACACTACCCAGTCACACTAAGACAGAACTCGGTATACCAATGTCGAAAGTAAAACTAGAGTTCTACAGCAATTGTTTGGAAATTCATTTTTGGAAAAATCGTGTTTTTACGAAATGCTTAAAAAGATTATAAAACAATGGTTTTGTTTTGGCACGCACGCTAATACGTTTTTGAAAAAGAAAGGCGACGACCCCTCTTATTGTGTTTCTTATTCTGGAATTTGCTTTATGGGGTGAGAATTTTTGGTGTCTACAGATGGCTCCCCTTGATTCAATTTTGCAAGCCCTTGTAGAATTGGATCAAGGTTGACGGGGCGCCAAAAATTCTCACTGCGGTTTATGATGTGTTCTTATAGGTGCGGGTGCACGAGGACTTATGACGAGCCTCAACTAGACCTCTTGACATCTAGCTATAGACTTATGACGAGCCTATAATGCAATTGAAAGTACGAGGACTTATGACGAGCCTATGATACTAACAATTAGATTGCTTGGGGGGCACGAGGACTTATGACGAGCCTCAACTAGACCTCTTGACATCTAGCTATAGGACTTATGACGAGCCTATAATGTAATTGAAAGTACGAGGACTTATGACGAGCCTCAGCTAGACCTCTTGACATCTAGCTATAGGACTTATGACGAGCCTATAATACTTTAATGGGGTACCGTACTAGTAGCGTAATAGCTGCCTAGCGGTGGATGTGAAACGATCTTGCGCTAGTAGCGTAATAGCTGCCTAGCGAAGGAAAAACGGCGGACCGCACTAGTAGCGTAATAGCTGCCTAGTGGGTTATGAAATGAACGATCTCGCACTAGTAGCGTAATAGCTGCCTAGTGGAGGAAAATGTGGGACCGTACTAGTAGCGTAATAGCTGCCTAGCACGGATGTTAAACATCTCGCACTAGTAGCGTAATAGCTTGCCTAGTGGAGGAAAATGTGGGACCGTACTAGTAGCGTAATAGCTGCCTAGCAGGCGGATATGAAACGATCTCGCACTAGTAGCGTAATAGCTTGCCTAGTGGAGGAAAATGTGGGACCGTACTAGTAGCGTAATAGCTGCCTAGCAGGCGGATATGAAACGATTCGCACTAGTAGCGTAATAGCTTGCCTAGTGGAGGAAAATGTGGGACCGTACTAGTAGCGTAATAGCTGCCTAGCAGGCGGATATGAAACGATTTCGCACTAGTAGCGTAATAGCTTGCCTAGTGGAGGAAAATGTGGGACCGTACTAGTAGCGTAATAGCTGCCTAGCAGGCGGATATGAAACGATCTCGCACTAGTAGCGTAATAGCTTGCCTAGTGGAGGAAAAGTGGTGGGACCGTACTAGTAGCGTAATAGCTGCCTAGCAGGCGGATGTGAAAATCTCTCTCGCACTAGTAGCGTAATAGCTTGCCTAGTGGAGGAAAAGTGGTGGGACCGTACTAGTAGCGTAATAGCTGCCTAGCAGGCGGATGTGAAACAATCTCGCACTAGTAGCGTAATAGCTTGCGTAGTGGAGGAAAAGTGGTGGGACCGTACTAGTAGCGTAATAGCTGCCTAGCAGGCGGATATGAAACGATTTCGCACTAGTAGCGTAATAGCTTGCCTAGTGGAGAAAAATGTGGGACCGTACTAGTAGCGTAATAGCTGCCTAGCAGGTTGTGAGTATTTGATTGTGAACGAACTTTGTGGGTACATGCAAATGATCTGCGATGTAAGATGTTCAAGAATAAATGTATTAATTGAATCAAACTCCCTGTTTGTGGATGTAGATTTCTGTGTGAGCAGACGGCTCCAGAGTTGTTTCAAATTTTGAGATGACTTTGGCATGTGGTGATGGCTCCGGTATGAACTGATGGCTCCAGATTACGTTGATGGCCCCGGTGCGGTCGGGTGGCTCCAGTGTGGTCGGAGGGCTCCGACATGATTCATGACCCCATTATGAGCAACGGCTCTGGGGTGGTTGGTGGGTTTCGATTTGAATTGAGATTTTGAGTCGAATGGTGGGTTGATGTGATTGGTGGACTGTGTCGTGTTTGACGTATTTTGATGTGGTAGATAAATTCTTGGTCATGTATGGACGGCTTCGGCCCAGTTATGACTTCAGGGTTCTCTCATGATGGCTCCAGGATAGCTCGGGATGGCTCCGGTGTGACCAATGGTCTCGGGATGGTTGGTGGGTTTGATATGGTTGGTGCGTTTTTGATGGGATGTGATCATTTTGGGTGGTTGGTGGGTTTTGATGTGATTGAAATACTTCGATGTGGTGGACAGGTTTGGTTGAAAAATTTTCGAAGTAGTTTGATGGCTCCAGCGATGGATTTGTTGCGATTTGATGGGATTTTTCTTTTTTGTGGACTTTGTGGTGGGTGAATGGTTTTTTATGGGCAAATGATGAAACACAGCTGCATGACTTTATTCGTAGTTCTCATCAAGGTTCCAGGATTTCCATGGATGGCTCCGGGATGACTTGTGCCGATTGAGCATGACGATGCTTTGGTTGGTTCACTTCGATGACGCCAAAGGAGGAGGAAAAGGGAAGTTTTCGCCTTTGATGTGGTCGCACCCTGGACGGGCTGCCTACGTACTCAATTTCATATTGAGATCAGACCATGCGTAGTTCGATACTCTGTGGGCAAGGCCCAGGTGATGAAATGGCTCCGACAGGGATTTGAGGTGGCTCCTGTATTGTTCTCGAACTGTTGGGATGGCTCACGTGTATCTCTGGAGATGGTCTCAATATTTGAGGATGGCTTCTGCATGGCTCCAACTTGGATATGGCCGTGGGATGGCTCCATCTTTGACTTTTTTTTTTGGAAGTTACGCTTTGATAGCGGCAACTGAAGTCGACTTTCCACGAGACTAGGCAGAGTTCTTACCAGTCGGATGTTGATGATGAAATGATTATGGTGCATGCAAATATTAAATGCTAGACACGATGCAAAATGCATATGCAGTTTTTTTTTGGAGAGAAAGTATAGTCCTATCTTTATTAATATGAGGTTTACAAATATAAGACATCTTCAGTTTGATCCTGAGTGATTGTTGAGCTAGAATGCGTGAATCACTTTCCTCTCCCGGAGGGATATGGGTCAATCTTTCATGAGTATGACTGTGTGTGCAAAATGTGTGATGATGCTCTCGATGCTCGGAGCAGTATTTACCTTAGAATTTCATTTTGAGGTTATGGACCTTCCATTCCTCACAAATTCCTCACCTGCAACAGGGTAGGCTGTTTATGATTAGGTGGTTGAATCGAAGAGTCACTCGCACTCTAAAGACCTTCTGAGATAAGGTCACACTCATTCGCTCATGGTCCCTTTGGTATGATGGGACATGTTGATAGCAAGTACGAAGCTTATGATTCATGCTTCAGATCCGATACTTTCAGTTAACGCTCATTGACTTACGAGTCAGAGGTCTTTTATCGGGTTATAACGGGGCTGAGGGGTATGATGTATGTCACACGGGACTGGAGGATTTATTTGGGAATTGTGGAGCTTTTGTGCAAATTAGGATGTGTTTCACCTTTGCCATGGGTGGAATGATTAGACAGGTTTCGATAACCTTTTATTGGTTTCTTCGGGACATCATTGGTCCTTTCGATTTGGATTTCTCCTTCTTGTCTCTTCTGGTGTACGGTTCGAACTTTCTTCTCATTTTTTGGCTCATCGACTTTCTCAAGCGTTCTTCGCCTTTCATTTTGGCTTTCAGCTTTGGAGCTGCATTGGCTCATTGATCTTCTTGGACAATTTTGATGTTCTTTTTGGTGTTCGGCTCTGGAGTTGCACTGACTCACTGATTTCTTTGCACATTTTCGATGTTCTTTTTGTGAAAGATGGTGGGGGGAGAGGCCATGGCTCCGGCTCCTTCGAGATCCTCTATTGCAAGGGTAGGTATGTATATGTGGGGTGGCATGTTGTGGAGTTTTTTTTATTTTGAAGAAAGAGTTTTTTATGAAAGGCTCAGCGGGGCTCACTAAGGGATTATGTACAGGGCAGTCAAAGCTTTTTTGGTTTTGTGGAGATTTTTATTCCTAGGTGCCTCGTCATTCTCATTAGTCAATAATTGTTTTCTTATATTCTCGAATCTTTGCATGAACCACAGTTCGTATCTTGCTATCGACATTGATCTCACTCTAAATTATGCCTCTCCATGTACTGAAGGAAAGCACAAGTCGTTCATGGTTTTACCTTGATTGGCTCTCTCTACCTTCCCTCGTCGCTCAGTGGATGGTCCAATACCCTCTTTTGGAATTCAAGAGAAAATACCGCTCTTCGCGTACTACTCACTTGGTTTGTGGTGCTGATTTTGATGAGACCCTTGTGTTCATTGATGGGTCGAGAGTTACGTGGTTCACGCGCTCCATTCAAGCAATCAATCAAGATTTTCGCCAAAGACGTCATTTCGACACGGGAGTATGCAAATGCAACGATCTACCATGCAATGTATTGTGGTAATATGGAATTACTATGTATAGGATGCATGAAATGTTGAAAATGGTGAATGAAGATGATTGACTAAATGTTTTTTTTTTGTGTTTGTTTTGTTTTTGGATGCAATGCATGAATGGTAAGGTTATGACTAGTCTCGCTTGAGTCGTATTCAGCTCATGGTTCATGAAGCTCATCCCACTACTGCTGGTTTTGAAGATGGTCTAGCTGTTGGGGTCGCTGTCGGGGTAGTGATTCTCAAGTGAGGTTGGGTTAGTGATTGGCTCCTGGATTTTGGTACTTTTAGGGAGTGACCACTCCCGCATGGTGACCTTACGATATGGAAAGGACTGCTTCTTTTCATCTTGGGCACTGATGCACATGGCAGAGGCTCAAACTCCCCGGTGTTTTCTACTATCCCTTTGAAGATCAGACTTTGGATATTGAGGTGTTGGGATGAAAGCTGATATGTGATGAGGTGAGGATGGAACACGTGATAGTGCAATATTTTTTGTGGTAGACAGGACTCGTACATGACAGATGTTTTTGAATGGACTAAAGGTGCTTGTGACTTTTTTTGACATGAATGCAATGCATGTGTTTTGCTTTGTGCTCAGTTGCATTTGTTGGTGTTGTTTATTTAGGGGATGCCTCCTGTAGACCGTGAATTTTCACCCCATAAAGCAAAGTTGATGAATGATGTATAAATGTGAGGGGTCGCCCCTTATTCGTTCTTTTTACTATACGTGCATGCCAAAAGAAACCAAGTTTTAGAAAACAATTTTGAAAACGCGTGCTTTCAAAGTGGTGGGTTTTCTCAATATAAACTTTGATGCTCGGTCATTCGCAAATAAAATAGGGAGTAGGGAACCCTATACACATTGATCTAAATAAATTCAAAGGGGATGTATAAACCTATACACCTAATCTATTCAGAAATGGACGAGAGTGAAAAGAAACATCGGGGAAAATCCTATACATCATCAATCCTAAAAAGTCATTAAAAGGGGGAATTTTGAACTAAATTCTTCTGAACTTCTTTGGTCCGTCTTCGGGCTTCTGACTGACTGCTCGCGCTCGGACTCCTGATTGGCCGTTCGCTCGTCTTCGGGCATTTGACTGGTTGCTCCCTCGAGTTCAGGTTGTTGCAGCGAAGCAGTATTGTGATCAAACAAAACGGGTTGGTGTTCTTCTGATTTTCAACAGTTTGAACTTGAACCGGTGTTGCTGATCTTCGTGTCGCTTGACTCGGATTGGTACACCTCTGGTTTTCGGCTCGAATCGTTGTTGGTTTTCTTGCACTCCACTTGCTTCGATGAAGAAAAATGAGGGGCGTTTTTTGAGAAAGGAAAGGTGAATGATCGAGCACAATATCATTGAGAAAATCCACCATTTTTGTGAAAACACGAAATGACTAGTACACTCCACAGTAATGACTGCTACTCTTGAAGGTGGGTTGAACTTCAAAAATAGCGGGTCACAACATGGGGACTAAATCATTTATTTTGAAATACGTTTGTGAAATTCAATTTTGAAAACTGTTTTCGAAAACTATTTTGAAAATCATGTTGGTGAAGAATGTTGTTTGAAATTCGTTTGTAGAAAGTAGGTTTTCGAAATCTACTTTTGAAAATTGTTTTGGAAATAACATTTTAATGAAACAAAGGTTTTCAATGATGAAGTGACGGGTCCTAAAACCCTAGGTGTTTATGAGTGAAATTTAGGTGAGGTTCTTAATTAAACGAGCTCGTAAGAAAGCTTTAAGGGACACACAAAAGAGAATTCTGAACATTTTAAAAACAGATTGGTTTGAAAAAGTGGTTTGCACACATGTATAACAAATAGTAAATCGTGGCTATATTTGATGTGGAGCTGTAAGTTTTAGTGTTGGGATAATCACTTTCCAGGTCAATTATGATTCTGTCTCACCGGGGGAACCATCGTCCCTTTACTATCATCTCTCGGGGTTTTTCTCTGCTATGCCTTTGTGGGGCATGTCATCAAGAAAGTCCGGAGTGCTTAAGTTCGAAAGGTCAGGACACCCGAGATGATAAGGAAACATACGCCACGGCCAGTGATGATCCGACAACACCCCACTTTTCAGGAAACTTGAGGAAGTACTGCATGGGAACAGGTCTCTCGTCATCTGCACGGTCAGGTGTGTCTAAAGTCCAAATTATTCACTGACTATGTTGTGCCATGTATGGGTATCCGGTAAATACGGGATCCTCTATGGACGTGTAGCGTGACATTGGGCTTTAGAGACACCCGTGGTGCAGAGGAACAATGGAGAACTGAGCCCATGCAATCTTCAAGGTGAGGCAAAAGGGTGGTCAGACAGGCGGCACACAAAGGGGGTGACTACCCATAAACCCGTCTTAGACACTGGATAAGGCAGCTGGACACTGAAGGCTCATGGCTCACTATATGCTGGTTTTGACTCGGGTAATGGAGGATATTTTTTGGATCATGACCTTCAAAGCGTTAGTCGGAGACCATACCGCCTCGTTGGTTTGTTCAATGAGAGAGTGACCCAGCTCATGGGGAATCAACCGTGGACCGGTTGGGGATCCCGTGACATCGTGGATAAAGCGGGTGATACAGAGGAATGCATGTCCTAAGCTACCCACCCAATGCACCCCACAATCATACAATGTAAGTAAAGCTGAGAAAATAGCACCACCCTAATTACTAAGGGTTTCGTCTTGAGATTAGTGATTCTAAATTGGTTATTTATTAACCTAAAGGGAAGTTAGCTTCATTCACACCTAATTGTCTCTTTCTAAGTGTGATCTAATTATTAACCCAATTGTTGTAGTGTTTATTGAGGATCTAATAAGTCCTATCTGTCCTCATCAGATACACACTCTAAGTGTGGAGTAGAGTAATCCTAAAGGTTTGGAATGAATCTCTTGAAGGTTTTGAAAGAAATGGGGAAGTCCTGACAATTTTGAATGGAGTTCAGTCGTCCCCAGCAGAGTCGCCATTCTGTGGAGGGTGATTTTTCGGTATGAGGGGGGGTCTATCTAAATATGGTATGACCGAGAAGCCTAGATCCTAGAAAACGCCATTCTGTGGAAGGTGAAAACCCGTTATTCATGGCATCCCTCAAATACCTACTAAATCGTCCGTCTTTCCCAGAAAGCATAAAGGGGAGTGCAAGTGTGCACTACACCCACTCTCAATGGGCTCCACGCGGACTTATGCCTCTATAAGGCGGAATTGACTAGAGTCGCCACCTAGTTTGACCTACGATACTAGGAAGGAAGGGAATGAGGGTTCTAAGAACCGTTGGTTGACTCTGATTGTTGCTTATGGATAGGACTTATCTGGTCATGTCAGAGATTCCATTGTGGGTTCGTACTGGGTTACACCCCTTAGAAGTGGCAACGACCACGACTTCGGATTGGTGCCCGAGGAAACCTCGGTCTCCAATTGTCGGGATTGCCCTCTTTCAAAACCTTTTAGAGAGATTCATTTAAAAGCCAAAGGATAGGATTGAGTGAGGTTGAGGATTAGATGATTTAGAAGATTTGAAGAATAGGCTGGTCTTGGAGTTAGTTTGGTTGAAGGGTTGAGAGTTTCGAGAGGTATGAAGAACACCTTAGAGGGGGAAAGGGGTTTTTGTTTGGAATGAGGTCGCACCCTAGATGGGCTGCCTACGTACTCAACTCCCTGCTGAGATCAGACCTTACGTAGTTCAGGTCTGCTTGGGGTTTTGGAAGTTTTGATGTTTATGGAGCTTGAGGATATTTGTAATCTCTGAGATTTAGAAGGATTCAAAGTTTCAAGAAGTTTCGGGTTTTGGGAGGTTAGAGTCTGTGAGACGCCCAGGTCTGTGAGACATTGAAATCTCAGAATGATTGAGTCTGTGAGACGCTCGGTTCTGTGAGACATTCGAGTTCGTGAGATGTTCGAGTCTATGAGACGCTCGGGCCTGTGAGACTTTGGAAGTTTGAATGAAGTTGGAATTTGTAAGAGGGTTTGAGTTTAAGGTGAGTTGGAGTTTGAATGATAATTTGGGTATGAAGTGATTTGGAGTTTTGAAATTATTTGAGTGTGTGAGGCAATTGGTATTTGGGAGAGATCCTGGGTTTTTTGGGTTCGAGGTTCTGAAAGCGATTGAGGAAATCATTTTATTGTAAAAGGGCGGATAATCCCGAGGGATTACCCTATGTACCCCCTCGAACACGACACTTAATTAATGGTAAGTACCGAGGCTCGAAAGATGGGGCAGTGTATTTATGTCGAAAACTAGGTTTAGAGAGAAACCCATGAACGAGATGCCCTCGGTCAAACCCTAATAACGTCTCTAACTCCAGGGTTTTAAAACGTTAAAACTGAAAATGTTGAAATCGAGTGGAAGGGAGTTAGGCGATTCTGAAATCCCGGCTGCAACTAGGAAGGTTGTTACTTCCCTAGCACCCCGCCTTGTAAAAATCTAGGCTGCAATTAGGGGAGTTTGTCACCCTAATGCCCCGCCTAAAGAGATCCAGACTGCGACAAGGGAGGTTACGACCCCAGTGCCCCGCCTCGGATTTTTATTCGGGAAGGGAGACAAGTGATGTCTAACTAGGAGGAAAGTGTTTTGAAAGTGTTAGACATTTCATGTTCCCCGAAAATGGCTTATTTTTTTAGTTTGAAGACTGAGTTGGAAAATGTTTGGAGTTGTTCGGAATTCTCGATGAAGAAACACTGATTTTGAGAAATGTTTTTAGGAGAAAACTTTCTGTATATGTGAGAAGAACTTTCTGCTTGTTGAGAAGAGTTTTTGATGTGAGAAGAGTTTTTCCTCTAAAATTCCACAAAATGGTTTCTTTTGAAAACTTGATGAAGTTTGAATAAAATGATTATTTGAAAATCTAAGAAAAGAGATTTTGAGGATTTTTGAATTAAAACTGAGTAACGAGGAATGTTTTTGGATTTTGGATGTTTGGATGGGATCTACAATTTGGGTCTTGGTCAAAGTTGGACTTGGTCAAAGTCAAAGTTGGACCGGGTTGGGCCTTGGTCAAGGTTTAGACCGGATTGGGCCTCGGGCAAGGCTTAGACCGAATTGGGCCTTGGGGGATCGAGTGGGCTTTGGGTCCAAAATGGGTTTGGGCTGAAACGGGCTTGGGCCAAACTTGGCCTTGGTTGGAGTTTTGGGCCAAGTTGGGCTGGTGGGCCGATTTAGGCCTTGGTTGGGCTGAAAGGAGCCTTAGATGTTGGGCCACAATGGGCCTTGGAATTTTGGGTTCGAAATTTGGGCCTAAATGGATATGGGCCTTGGAGTGATTGGGCTTTGGAATTGAATTGGGCCTATTTTGGGCTTTGTTGGAAATTGGGTCTTGTTTGAAAATGGACTGAATGGGCCTTATTGTTTTTGGGCTGAATTGGCCCTTTAGCTTTTTTAGTTATGGGCTGAAGTGGATTTTTGAATTGGGCCTTGAAGTGGTTTTTTAGCTTGTTGGGCTTTATTGATGATTGGGCTGAAAATTTGTTGTTGGACTGATTTGTGAGATATAGACAAGTGAGATGAGTGAATTTATTGATTTATTAACTCTTGATTATGGGTGTGTTGAAGACAAAGGAGGATTCCACCCACATAAAACGAATGAGAGATCCGCTAGGCATGGGGTGGTTTCGCATCCTAAGCCCTCCTAAAATAGCCTTAAGGGCTTGTTTTTAAAAAGTTTTTGTTCTTATATACATATAAAGATGGTTTGAGTGTTTTCTGAAGTTATAGGAGATTATTGCCCCACGAAACGAATGAGAGACCCGTTAGGTGTGGAGCGATAATGCATCCAAAACTTTTCTGTCAATGAAAGGATCCCAGGGGTGATAACTAAGGCTTAATAAAGCATCGATCAACAATTAGAGCGAAAGTGATAAAAACATACAAAGGTAGGAAAGCAAAAACAGATGACAAATATGAATGGAAATAACAGTGAGCTGAAAGTTATCAATACATGTGAAATAGCCAATTATAGTTAAAATCAAAGATACAAAGGCTGACCAAAAGGGTGTTCAACCCCATAAAAGCTTTACCAATGCCCACTGTTCACCAGCCAAGTTTGCACACGAAGTCTGGTTGGGATCCAACAGAATCAATGCATGTGGGCGGACCAGTGTCAAGAGTCAGGCAAAATTTCCAAACCCGACAGAACATCAACTACGAATGGCGAATCCAAACCCAAGGGTCCATGAGCTCGGCAAATGTGTAAGGCTCACGACACCCTCAGGCCCAAACAAGAGCAAGTTTTGGTTCACAATCTAACCGGATGCATACGTATCTCTATTAGGACATGAAACCAGTTATGAGAGAGTCAATTGTCCACAGAATACATCAGCCAAGCAACAAAAAATAATCAACAACAACCTCTTAGTAAACGACCATCAGAATCGAAAGAAACAACAAGGGTCTGGCCTGAATTATGCAAACAACGCGTGAACCAGAGAAACAATTCCCAACTTAACATCAGTGTGTACTAAAAGCAACATCAATCTCAGTGTGGACGGCTTGTGTAATCCAAAGTTTATCAAGCTCGACTTCAATTCGAATGAATCAACCAACACAGTCAAAACCCAGATTCACACGAGATAGTCAAACGGGACTATATATTCTCTTTTACTACGATTAAACCGACAAGAAAACCAACGGTAAACCACTATAGTCAAATGTTTAGGATTTGCGAAAGTGGCTCGAACACACATCACAGAGCCTTAAACCTGCATCATCCCACCATTATGTAAACTCAGCAAGTCCAGCGGACGAATAGAATCGACAATAGAATTCGACGGGTTAGAGCAGATTACAACCAACGGGTGTATACATCGAATCAGAAGCCGAATTGAAGGTTTCTTAGACAGCTCAAGTATAATCACAAACTGAATTGAGAAAAGTTACCCTTAACCAGTACGATTCACAGGCCTTTTTAGGTCTTTTTATGTCCCCGAACACGGCAAGGTGACGGCGAGGAGCAGACCCACCGTAAGGGATGTCGATTTCGACTTCTCTCAATCACGAGTGTGGATGGCTGTTCGAGAATAGGAATCTCGAATCAAAGCGGACTTTCTTGGCAAATCACAAGGGCAAACCAGCACTGGTGTCGGAGTTATTTCGGGCGAAGCCGTGGCATTGAACCGTTTCCGCCTCGGTTTCACTCAGCCTATCGATGAAGGATGAACGGTGAGGGAGAACAGAGGCCGGGATCAGTCGCAAGTTCGTCTCAGTGGAAGAGTTTTAGAACTAGGGGATGAGTGATAGCAGTGATATGTCGAGAGAGAGGGGAGATTGTACGGGGCTGCGGTTTTCAATTTTTTTGATGAAGTACGGAGAGGATTTTTGTTCTTCGTGGTTTGAATTTTGTTACGTTTGTGGAGCGAACTGGGAAAGAAGAAGATGGCGATCCGGGACGGTTGTTGATGGTGATCGGAAGAAGATGAAAACTCGACTGGGTTTAAGCATAGAGGAAGATGGGGGTGCTGGGTTTGTGCTCCTTGTTCACCGAGGAGATAATGAAGATGGTGCAGAGCTCGTATGCTCCTTGCTTCGCCGGTACGGAGAATGGAGACAGCTCAGAGTCCTTTCCTTGTTGTATGGAGAGGATAAGATGGCTTAGGGCCTAGATGCTCCTCGCTCGACATAGAGAATGAAGAAGGCCGGGGAGCACATATGCTCTGGAAGAAGATCGATCAAAACCAGAGGAGTGTGGAGATGAAAGGGGGCAAAGCGTGTATGAATTCTCCAGTTGGGTGGCAAAATTTGGAAAGCGACGAGAATGGAGGACAGAGCACGATGTCCCTTGCTCGCAAGTCGGTTTGCAAAATTACCGAAGAAAATGAAGAGGATGAGAAGGGGAAACGGTTGACGTAGAAGAAGAAGAAGAATATTGATGTAGAAGAAGATGTTGGCGGCCATTGTCGATCGAAGGAGAAAACCGATGGAGGAGTCGAATGAAGTCAGGGTTCACCAGAGAATGAATGAGGAATCCCGATCGCTCCGGTGGCTACTGTGCCCCTTTATAATGATATATTAGGGTTTTTTCTTATTTGGACTAGACAACAAGAAAAACGGGCCAAACTAGAAAGCTATGGGCCTTACTAAGGACATGAATATGAACAAGAGTCCGGTCCAATACTAGCAGCCAAAGTCAATTCAGGTCTTATAAAAATAAAAGGCTCCTTTGCTCTTCCCAGGGCTCGAACCCTGGGCGCTTGCCCACCCAAGGAGTACACTACCCAGTCACACTAAGACAGAACTCGGTATACCAATGTCGAAAGTAAAACTAGAGTTCTACAGCAATTGTTTGGAAATTCATTTTCGGAAAAATCGTGTTTTTACGAAATGCTTAAAAAGATTATAAAACAATGGTTTTGTTTTGGCACGCACGCTAATACGTTTTTGAAAAAGAAAGGCGACGACCCCTCTTATTGTGTTTCTTATTCTGGAATTTGCTTTATGGGGTGAGAATTTTTGGTGTCTACACTTCCAATTACAGGGGTCAGGCTGTTAAGCCTTTCCTTGGTTATGATGTTCTCACTTAACTTCATAGTACTTTACTAAGTACTTGGTAGTTGTTAAAAATTTCCCGCACAACCTTGTTGTAGTAGCACTTGCCATGGCAAGTGCGCCATGCTAACTGGTTATCGGTTCAATACACACCGGTTGCGGTATCGGTTTCATCCGCACTGACATCAATGGCCTTGCTGGCCCTTGCTTGATCTTACAGTCTTAACAATAAATCCTCTGGTTACTTCTCACTGTTTTCACATGATAACCATTAACTAGGGTATTTCCCATTCTAGGAGTCCCCTTTTTATTTAGTATTGTATCCTCCTCGTACTACGGTGTAGTTCCTTGATCGGTTGGCATACCGTCGGTGTATTAGTTAACATTGTAGTCCCGTAGACACTCGTCTCGGGTTTCATTACTTCACTTCTGGCCTGTTGCACAGTTGGTGCGTTGCAAGCTGGTTGTCCTCGACTGCTCCGCAGGTCGACCCAGGGTGCCGGAAATTCCATTCTCTTATGCATAAAATTCTTCACTTTTCGCTAACTCATGCGGCAGACATTGTTAAAATGGAGACCGTCTTCGGGATTCACACCATTCGGGATCTACCGTGTGACAGGTTCTCCGTACTTATAAGGACACTTAATAATAGCCAGATCGGGTATTCCCGAGTAAGAGAGGACTTGCATCTCTCTGGCGTTCCTTCCAAGTATAAAATAGGGTTTGTGGAGGGCGGGATGGATATTGTAGGTATCCAGTACACACTGGCATTTCCTAACTAGCGTACTTCTCACGCTATCACTCAACCCTTAACCCAAAGCACTAAAATCCTAACTCGGTACTTCCTAAGCTCGGTAACTCAGTCATCAAAGCGATACTTCGCTCTGATACCACTTTTTGTAACACCCCAACTACTAACAATACACTTAACAACATCTTGCACCGGAAATCACAACTCACAACATAACTTAAACTCCTTGGTGTTACATGCCGTTAGCCACCTACGTGGCTAACAAGGCTAACATACATACATTGTACCGGTCTGATGGACTAAAATCCCGAGCAACTACACATAAATCCCGTTCCATGTCCAACAATCGTTATACACTTACATTACAGCTGTACCGAGTAATTACCAACTAACGCCGATACATTTTCGGTCTTACTACACCTATAATACATCCACAATTCTCATGACTACCACATACGAACACTACCCCGTCCTACTCTCGAACGGCTTCCAGTTCCTTGTACCTGAAAAGTATGGGAGCCCCCAAAGGGGGTCAGCACCTTTGCTGGTATGGTAATCCCGCAGCCCGCATGCTACCGGGCCACGCACAACTATTTGTCATCTTAGCGTGCGGTTGATTTATTTCAAACATGCACAAACTCACACACATATCATGCTTATAAGCAAACATCCATTAATAGAATACAGACACAAGGTTAGCACACTCAACATAACAACACACTTCACTTTATAACATACACAACCTAATTTCACTCTTCTTAGAGTACATGAACTTCACTTAGGAGTGCCGGGGTGATATAAGCCCGCACAACATACATACATTTTCTTTACTTGAGTGGCGGCCTCATATAGGACCGTACACACATACACAATTTCCCCTAGCTCCAATAGTGATGAGTTAGGTAAGCCTTGGTTAAGCTTGGGTGGTTGTAATTCAAGGAGGAAGAACAACCGTAACATAACAAAGAGGAGTCGAAGCGAACTTAAGCTTCAACACCCTACCAACATTATACATAATTTCCCTCCTAGCCCAATGTGGAGGTCGGGTAGGTAAGCTTTGGCTAAGCTAGTGGGAGGTCGAAATATAATGAAGGAAAACAACCCTAACATAACAGGATGGGAGTTAATTCACATATATATATTAACTCCCAAACAATACGCGCGACCGGGATACCCGGATTCCTCTCCATACATAACATATACTTATTAGTTAGAGGTCCCCTTATGTAACTTATCACATACATACATCACATAGTGTTACTAACTCGGTTAGACACCTAAGGGAAATCATATCCCATTTCAACAACACGGATAACAGTATCCAACATCAACAACACATTAAACAAGTCACATACATCACGCATTGTCACAACATACAATAACGCACGGATAGCCGTAGTTAGAACGTTCCCATGGGTTGGGGCGTTTATTCCGAATACCGATCTCTTATGTGAACCTAAGGTCGGTTAACTATTATTTAACACATAACTAAGGTTAAGCGGTATCGGAATTAGTTACGCCACAATAATGAATTACTGTAAACTCATTTCATGCTTTATCTTGCAAGGTGGCAAACACACAGAAAAACACATTGGCATACAAGCCGGTGTAATCCGGTAGGACACAGGTTGCAAGAAAACCATACCTGTCACCGAAGGTGCACTCTAATGTGCCATCACATGTTCCTTGAAAATCATTGAACAACTGGTAACATTATAACTATCTCCATTAACATCGGGGTAACATAATTATTTAACGACTAATGCGCCCATGGTTAACCCCGTTACCCTGTTATACTTAATTTTACTCTTGTGATCTTAAGTTCACAACTCTCACATCAAACCTAACACTTGTTTACACATCTTAAGGCCTTTACATGTCACCAAAACAAGCAAGCCTAACATCATCCAAAACCATTACCATCCAATCCCCACATCATTAGAAGGCTCAAGCACACTTATAGAGCAAAAAAATGGAGTTCAAAAGATTATTGGTCATTTTCAAATAAAAGTATACCTAAACATAGCCAAAAACATGTCAAAACAGATAGTACTTGAAAAGAGGAATCCAACGCCGCAAACGGCACTCAAAACGGAGTTCAAACGAAAAAGTTATAAAAAAAAGGTTGGTCCGAACATGCGTCCGACCTTGCATGTTCGGACATAAGTCGAGAGTTCTGAAAATTTTCCGTCGTATGATGTCCGAACTTCAATGTTCGGACACATGTTAGGACATACCGAAAACTGCAAATCCATTACGGAAAACAACTAGAACCAAGCCACAAATCCCCCACAAAACATACATAACTTATAGCAAAATAGCTCATCGAAAACACATTTCAACGGGGTTTTAACGCATCATACACACATTAAAATCAACCAAAAACATCACCAAATCAAAGAGTCAAAACACTCATTTTCTACCAAAATTTCGCCATAACCTCCCCATAAACCTTACATGTCCACATCCACCAATTTTCACCATTTGAAATCCTAATTTAACCACACCCTTATAAGGGTCCTATCAGCACATAACAATTCCTCAAATTCCATCAACAACAACATAATCACCATAAACTCCATAACCACAATATCAATAACAAACTCAAAACATTTGGCTCTAAAGGCCCTCCATTCAACCATTAATTCACAAACCTCTCTAAAATCAATTAAACACATTTCCAACACAGATTTTCAATCCACAATTTGGGTTCATTAATTTGCTTACCCATCCCAAACACTTAAACAATTATAAACAAGGTTTAAGGTGTATTCCTTACCTTAATTTCACAAGTCTCCTTAATTCTCCTCTTGCTCCTCATCTCCTCCAAAAATCGGTTAAGAGGGTATGGAGTTTCCAAACTCCATCCCAACATCCAAGAACACAAAACACACTTAATTAATTATCTAAACCCTTGGAATATCTCAATTCAATCAAAGGCTAGAACACAAGGTTAGGGTTTACCTTTTGAGGCTTTTAAGAGGGATTCTCACCCTTGAATCAAGAAGGAAATTACTCCACCATTGAAGGGTCAATTTGGAGCTCAAGAACAAGGAGAAAACAAGGTATCAAAAATGGTGAAAAATCGATTACACCAAGAGATGAAGGAAAAATGACTTTTTCTTGGGAATTTTTACCTTAGAAGGAAGAGGAGGCTCCAAGCTTCACATTGGTGCCATTTTCTCTTCAAATGGGGAAAACCCATGGAGGTCAACTTCATCCTTTTGAAATTTCGAAAAGAGAGGATGATAGAGGAAGGTGAGAGGAAGAAGAATATGTGATTTGTTTTTTATTTGGAGCTCAAATGGAGCTTGGGGATGAAGAGGAAGTGGAGAAGCCATTGTTGGCTAGGTTGGAGAACTCCATCGGCAGAGAGGGAGAAGGGAACCGTGGAGGAAGAAAGAGAGAGAGGAAAGAGAAGAGGAAAGAGAGAAATGAGAGGAGAAGAGAGAGAGAGGGGTATAAGTGGTCCCTCTATTTTTTTTTACTCAATTAATTTGTTAACTAGTCTTGTGTGAGTGAGCTGTTTACATTAATAAAACCGGACCACTACTGTAAACATGCTGGAGCGTTTTTCGTTTTTAACAGAAAACGCTCGTTTATTTACCCGGTTTAGCACTATTCACTAACCGGGACCGTTTTCCGGAATTTTCTCATTCATTTAATTTTAATGGTTATTAAACTCCCATTAATGTTTAATTATTGTTACAAAATCAACTATTATTTTTACGGGGTCATTTAACTGTTTAAGGTCACGTTTTCGGGTTTTCTCGAAAAACGCGCTTTAAGACTCCGTTAGTGTTTTAACACATTATTTGAATCCGTTTTCTTCCGGAATTTTTCCCACATGTTCTTAATGTGTAATTAAGGTATAAAAATATATTTATAACCCTAATAAAGGTTATGTACCTCCTAAAATAATTAAATACGCGTTTCCACGTTTTTGTGACTTATACGCATTTTCTTTTTCTTTTTGGTTTTCATTTCTTCACCAATGATCTTAAGGACTTAATTAGCCTTAGAAAATTATAATTACATAATTAATTAACACATTAAGGTTTGGGGTATTTCAATGCGGTTATCATATTCAGCGTAAGCGGACCCCCTAGGGGGAATGTTTTTATTCTACAGGTACCCGCGAGGCGTGATGATAGAGTAAGGACAAGACTAAATTCTTTTTGGTATAGTTAGAAGATTTGGATGGTGTACCGAGTTGTACACGGCTAAGGCCTTTTGAGTAGCCGGTGTACCATGTGGTACACCTTTTTGGATAACGAATCATGATTGGATATGAAGGAATGGTTGTATAAATTCTTAATTTTGGGAAATAGTCTTGGAATGTAATTCATATATTTTGGATACTCGGTAATCAAATGTAAGCAAGTATTTGGCATTGTAAAGTAAGTAGTATGTTTTCAGTATGTTCTAATCATTAGACCGTTACTGTAAGTAGTAGTAGCCTTGATGGTCTTGGATGACTAACGGCGTTGTATCACCCGCCGGAAGTAAGTAAGTAAGTATTCCGCTGCGAGTAAGGTAATTATGCGGATGATTAGCGAATGATGGAAGGATTAACGGTTGGGGTGTTACATTTCCCGAAAATTACACTAACACCCTAGTAGTTTTACAATTGTTACATTCTAACATTAAAACCATATAATATACACTTGAATTATTATATTACCGAAAATACCCCCAGAATTTTCCATTGTTCCAAACCGACCCTTAGGAACTTAGCAAATCATGTTATAACCCTCATCCTTTTGGAAATTTACAATATAACCCTCATAGTTTTAAAATTCCATTTTTCAAAAAAATTATTTTATTTAATCTTCTATTTAGTTGATTTAAGTTCCTAAATTAGTCAAACCTCTTATATAGTCATAGTTGACCATTATATTCCTCTCTTACCCACATTTTTTGTATTTATGAAATGCCCCACTTTATTTCTTTTTTTTTTTTTGCATTTAATCCCTTTTACTTTTATAAAATTCATATTTTATATTTTTAATTTCCGAATAAATACCTATGGTTTTTAATTGCACCCTATACCCCATAATTTATTAAATTGCGATTTCCACCCCTATAAATCCTTTGTTCATTTAAATGTTTATGATTTTATAACTTGTTCAAATCCTATTATGACTTAATACTTCTCACTATATTTCCCTAAGGTGTTCGTAATAATGATGTTTTTATAATTTCAATCAACCCAAAATCTATATAATTTTTTTCTTAATCCAAATTCAATAATTACGATTTAAGGTCCAACTAAGTAATATACCCATGGCTTAAGAAAATGGCCTTAAATATAGCTTAAATTTAGCTCCAAAATCTCATTAAAATTCTCCCAAATTTGCTAACATCCACGGTCTTATCCCAGTTTCCCTTAGTTTCTTTTTAAATCATTTTGCTCCATTTTACAAGGTATAACCTTGATTTTGGTGAGTCATTCCCGCATAACTATTGTATCCTGACATTACCCACATTTTCCACACATTTTTACGGTTCAACATACTCATTTCTATACATGTTTAAGGTTTAATAATACACATAATGCATATACTGCTCTCGGTAATTTTTCTTGTTATACATCATGAACCTTAAAGTATTTAAGCATAGTTTAGGCATTATATTACCTGGTTTTGGTCACCAATAGATCTCCCCAGCTCTAGCCCTTCTCGCCACTATACAGAGGTATAGTCTAGTTTAGTTTTCATATAACATTTTTTTTTCAAAGCTTACGTGAATTCCTGGAACAAGGTAAGGCATGTTTACCTCTCTTAAATATGTTTTCCCTCTTGAAATGTACTCCACTTCCTCAGCGCTTTCATGGGTTACTACAACCATTCCAGCCGCAGCATGCACAGGAGGAAAGGTGTTTAGTTTTTGCATTTTTCTTCTTTTTCTTAATGTTCCAAAACTCACGTAACCCATAGGTTAGTAACTAAATTACCTTATTAACTTAACCTTCCCTCCTGCAGTATGTTCTCTGTTGTCGTGGCCATCCAGAGATAAGGAATCCTCAGTAGATTATCGCATATGCAGGATAAACAACAGCAAGTTAATACCTCTTCTTACAGTATTGTTCAAAGAGTTTGACATTAATTTTTTTTGCAGTTTAAAGCAAGGCTTTTACCTTGTAAAATCTATGGGGCTTAGCTATTATCCTTGGCTATCTAGAGGGAAAGAAGATGGCTCAGTATACATGGAAAAACAAGGAAGAAAAGAGCTGGAAAAATACTGTTAACATTGCCGTTTTTTTTCTTCACTTTGAGGGAGTTTCTTGGTGGGTTCACGGCTGAGTTTGTGCCCATCGAAAGAGGGCCTGAACTCCTCTGAAAGTATGTACAATATGGTGCAAATGGAGTGGTGATAGTGGCTGTTTTTGGACAGAAGAGGAGAGGAAGAAAACAAGGTTAGAAGTTGGTATGTTCATCAGGTGAAACACAGAGGAAAACGTCATTTTTCTTACCAGATTTTTTCCTTTTTTCCATACTATTGTTGGCTGTTGCTACAAGTGATGGTGCCGGTCTTGTTTGCTCAAAAAGGGAGATTGAAGTCTCTTAAAAAAAACTTGGGCAAAGAGAGGTGTTAAAACAAGGATTGAAGCAGCATTTCCTTTCGGACATAACTGAGGAAAAGGAACGTGAATTCATGCAGTTTTCTTTACCAGTTTTTTTTCTTTTCACCATGTTATTGCTAGTCATCTTCATGGAAGTTTCTTGGGTTCAAGGGAGGCTGGAAGCTCCTTCTGTTGGTGCAAGAGAAGAGCTCAAAGACTGGTTTAATATGATGTTGGGAGCAGCATACCTTTTCGGACAATACAGGGGTAGGGAAAACATGGAGTTCATGTTCCAGTATATTTTTCGGTTTGAATGTGGAGGGAAAGTAGTGATACTTTTCTGGTGTGATGAGTGGTAGAAGATCAGCTTAGGTTCATGGAGTTCAAGACTGGAAATGTAGTAAAGATGATGGAGTGGTGAGGTTGATTGTTGCTGGCGGTAGAAGGGAGAAAAGAGTGTTGTTGCTGTTGCTTATTGTAGTTGTTCTGGGCTAAAAAAAGAAGAATGAAGACTGTGCTGTAGCTGGTTGCTCCCGGTTGAAAAAGGAAGAGAATGAAGGAGTGATGTAGCTTGTCAACAGAAACAGAGGGAAAGAGAATATAGGGGTGCTCTGGTACGCGAGCATGGTAACTTCTACTGACTGAAGGAAGGAGTGTAAGAAGAAAGGAAGGTCTTGTTTAGAAGTCTAGAGTAGGTAGCTGTTTGCTCTTGTCTAATCTCATTTTCTTTTGTTCTCCTTTTCTTATGCAGCTACCGAGAGTGATGGGAGGTGGGCTGGAGTTTTGCCAGCTGAGATGGAGAAAGGAAGAAGGTGAAGTGATGGCTTGGTAAGGTACTTGTCCTATGTCATAATATGTACTTGTAGCTAACTAAGTCTTTGTTTTTTGTTTTTTTTTGTGACAGTAGCCGAGTGTGTATTATGGGGTTGGGGTGTCATCAGGTGAAAGTTGAGGGAGATGGGGAGAAAGGTAAGTATTTATCTAGTTAGGTGTACTTATATTGTATATTTTTCAACATTCTTTCTCTTTGCAATTGTATACCACTGTATACGTGAGGGAGGGTTTTCTCTATTTTTTTTTACTTTAGTGCATTAATATCACACATTAGGGTGCATAATGTGTCATTAATATGTTGGAGGATAGTATATGATATTCCTGGTTTTAATGTATATAAATGGGTGATTTTTAGTCTATGAAATCTTGGTTTGATTATGTGAATCATCCCATGTAATTTTATCACTTTATTTGTGACATTGATATATTTATTAGAATATTACATATAGTATTAGTTTTAGGAGTTATTTTCTCCTTAATGTTGTTCCCTCTTTGATTAGAGGTTACATGTATAACTTGATGTTCATTTTGAACTATGTATTTATATACCATTATTTATGATGAGTAGTGATCATTAGATGAATAATTGTTGATCATCTAACTTCATTTGATTTAATTCCTTATTAAGTAAGGTAATTAGTGTTTGGGGTATTTCAATCTACCCCCTTAAAAAGACTTCGTCCCGAAGTCTCACTTCTCATCAATTGTTCCTAGAAGAATCTAGTTCCATGACTAACTTCAATCTTAGGGATCAAGTCCCGTATCTTCATAACTCAAAGTGCAACAGGTGCATAAACCAACTCATCCAAGTGCAATTGTAATATGCATGTCATAACTTAGTTTTATCATACAATTACAAGCATCCACACAAGGTGTGACACAAGTGCACAATACCAATGCATAAATACCCACATAGACATCGATAACCATCCAAGTATCACATCGGATACAAGAAGCATACCACCAAGTGCATACATGCACAACTCAACCAAATATACAATAGTATGCGTTGCATACGTTACAATCAAGACGACACCACCAACATAATTTCATCCAAGAGCTTAAAGCACGTAAATTTCACAACACATCAAGTATGCCCTGTAACACCCCATATGGGTAACTGTCCAACAACCTAGCTCTCAAACCATTCAGGCTTGAAAACTAGCCACTTTAGGCCCTCAATCCTCACTTGGGCTTAAAAGTGGAAGGCCTGTTGTTGTAGTCAACCCATGTGTTTACATATAAGGAACTCACAATACTACTCATATCCCGATGTGGGATGGGGGTATTACATACTCCCCCACTCAAAGAACGCGACGTCATCGTCGCAAGTCTAATATCCAAGTCCCATGGACCTCCTCGGTAGGTGTCGGGTTGCCCATCCCGACACGGTCCCGAGTCCGCTCTGATACCATTTTGTAACACCCCATATGGGTAACTGTCCAACAACCTAGCTCTCAAACCATTCAGGCTTGAAAACTAGCCACTTTAGGCCCTCAATCCTCACTTGGGCTTAAAAGTGGAAGGCCTGTTGTTGTAGTCAACCCATGTGTTTACATATAAGGAACTCACAATACTACTCATATCCCGATGTGGGATGGGGGTATTACATGCCCCGCATACGCACAACAACGACACAAACAACATAGAATCTTAGTATACTCCAAGAGGATCTACCCCCCTTAAAAAGGGTTACGCCCCGTGACCCCCAAAGTATCAAACAGCTGCTATGAAAAAGAGTGCTGGATACTTGGTCTCCCACCTTCTCGTATCGAAAATGAGGAGTGGAGTCATCTCTTGTCTAAGACGTGGGTCTAACTCTAGTCTTTTGGGTTCCAAAATATATGAGTAGTGAGTCACGTACTACTTCAGCTAAAAGCATGGAGTACTTGTGCGCTCTTCTAAACACGTTTTAATGGGCCCACTCGCTCCGTAGTGAGGTGCAGACCCATGAACTTAGGGTTCAATTTGCCCTTCCGTTCTTATCGGTGTTTTATAAATTATTTATTAGTAGTGAGTTATTCCTTTCCCGTTCCAATGTGACGGTGTTATGCACGGTCTCTCATGCTTTAGGAAACAAGGTATCTTTATTGCACGAATGCTCGATTAGATTTAGGTTGCCTATCCCGGTATCCTGGATTACTAGCGCACATGCGCGTACTATATCGTCAAGTGTTCTTTGAATTTATTCACTGACTTTCCGTTGAGGTGAAAAGCGGCATTGATTATCATTAATACTTAGTGCTCTTGCACTTGTCTCAGCCATCTTGAGACATACTAGTCTATATATTCACGGAGATAATCCTTGTTATTTCGTGTCTCCAGATTATTTGTTCCGGAGTAATGTGTTAGTTGTAGTATTTGTTAGGAATTTCCCTATGTTGTATGTTATATATATTTTTGTACATCAGCCTAATAAAAATGTTTGTGTGGTTCACCCTACTCTTTTTGCTAGGGAATTTATTTGTTGTTCTCATATTTGTGTTCTACTTCTTTCCACATCCCGTGTGGGTATGCTTCCTGGCAGTTGAGGTGTTTGCCTCCTAGTATGTTTTATATCCTTTCTACTTTTCATGTTGTTTCATCCCAAGTGTAGTTATATATTTGTGTGTTTCTTACCATTGAGTTCTAAGCGAGTTCTATTTGTCCGATCCTTGCCAACTTACTTATTTATGATGGCTACTTATAATGGTCGTTTCTGTGCGCGCCATATTCTGACCGATTTGATAGTTATTGGTTATTGTTACACTTGCCTTAAGGCTCAGGGCATCCGCTAGTATACTAGCTCTGCCTTTCTTTTGTTCATAGTAATGTGTTTGTGTTTAGCCCGTCGTGAGTGGAACGTATCATTCCCCTTTATCCGGGCATGCGGTGGTTGTTATGTCATAAAGTATTGTTTGTGTCTTTAGTATGTAGAATGGTTCTCTTAATGCCCCTCTTTCGGGTGGCAGTTATCATCTTTCGTCAGTATCCTCTAGGTGGTCTAATTTGCCATTGTTGGTAGATCCTTTATCTTTATAAGTGTTCACGTATTCGCTTGCTCGTTCAATAAGTTTTCATGTCTTGTTACTTAGCTGACTATCAGCTCTCTTGTCTTTCGGGAGATTTCCCTTCATATTATTGTGTGTTAATCACTCCCTTGTGGAGTTACGACCCTAGTCGTATTATACTTAAGGTTTTTAGTTTCTTTGGTCTTGCTGCTTTAATTGAGACTCTTCCTGTTAATTTATTTGAGGTAGTTATTTGTACTGGTTTGGGTTTGTGTCACTGTCTGTCACACGTTTATAATTTGTGAAGTATTCTTTGTCAATTTCCTTCTCAAACGATATTGGGGTGTGTCCTGAGGAAATTGTTTTGTTCTCCGGGTCCCTTGCTCAATGGGCATGATTACGTATTCTATGTTTTGTGAGTGTTTAGGATATTGTGCCCTAGTGGAGAGGTTTATATTGTAATACTACGAGGTAGTTTTCTCTCCTGTCATTGACTTCGTTATTGACATAATTCACTAAGGTTTTAAAGGGTTTTACGGTCATTTGTATAGACAAGTATTTGTTGGCCTATTGTTTAATGAGTTATTTATCGAGGTGATTGTGTGTTGACTCCCAGTCATCGTTATTCAGTTCTCATGTGCGCGGTTTAGCGCTTGTTCGTTGTCTCACGCTCTTGTATTTGTAGGTTATTTATGTTATTGAGGTACGTATTATAGTTCTCACTTCCTATTATTTTCTGAGTTACATCTTTTGTTGTAATTTCGAACCCCATGGCGAGGGTTCATGTTTTCGTCTTTTATGGGAATCATTATTTTAGTTGACTTGGGACAGTTTTTCGTTATTATTTACTTCGTTTCAGGTATTGCTGCCCTTTTCGGTATATGTCAGAAAGGTAGTGGAGGCGGTAATTTCGCTCTCTTGGACTCATGTCCTTCTAGTTGTACATTTAGATGTCTTTATTTAGGCTTGTCTCTTGTATTATGAAATTGTTTAATTTACATACTTATTATCCCTCACAGTCGTCGCATCAGCAGGCGACATACCTTGAACACATACTCCTTTCTTGTCCCCTATTGTATGGTTTAATACCGGCGGTAGTAGCCGCTCTCTTTATGTGGGGATCCCATCCAAATGATCAGTGTGATCAATAGAATAACAATGTTACCATCACAAGGGTATAAATTTGATGAAGATAGTGAAACTTCTCGTATAACCACTCTATTTATTTATACTTGTTGTATAGAATTCTATGGTGGAAGTTTTATGTTATATACATAGGTACTGTCATGTGTATATAGAGTACAAAAATCTCTAATGCCCTTACATTAATTATGGGGATATTTATGGATGAGGGAAATTGATGTTCTATGTTTACTTTGCGTAGGAGGTTTGAACTCAGAGTATGGTATGATAGCTCCTATCTCGCCATTTGTTTGCTCTCGTTGATTGTGGTACCCCATTGTAAGGGTGGTGCTTTGAGTGTTAATCGTAGACGTATTCGACACTTGTTCGCATCTACGGTGTGATCAGTTTATGTAATGACTGTGTTGCGTTATAATACATTTGATTTTGATCCTATTAAGGGTTAACATATTTTTCTTTTTTTTCGGTATTCATTGTATGTTTACGTGTGCCATTGTGGGCATAACACCAACCCTGATCATTACGTGATCGCACTTCATTTTACAACTCCTACATATTCGGGAATGAGTTGTTATTTTTGAGTATTCACATTTGTGGAGTTGAATGTATCCTTCCTGTTTACAGTTGGTGCATATTGATTCTTTGGTTTCCTGCCATCTTTAAGGATAGTGATGCATTTAGGAAGTGTTATAACATTTCGTATGGGGTCGTGGTCGTCCAAAAGACTCGACACTCGTCATTGATAGCGGTCGGCATTTAGTGCCGGTACACATCCATGGCATTTAGCTCTTAAACCGATACTAATGGTTTGTTAATGTCTAACCGGTGTAATTGTTATGGGCTGTTGTATGCCCTTTTTGTTATGATGGTCGGACTCTTTCGGTCCTCCTAAGGTTTATAGGTCTCATGTTTGAGGGTTTTTTTCTTTGTGTTCCTACTCGTGTCAGGTTTTATTTATGGGATTGATACTAAAGTGGTATGAATATTTGATAATTTCGGTAGTCACGGTATCATTCGTTGTGGTCTTCACGGTCTTGTAGGGTTTAATTGTAGGTGCAGCACTTGCGGTGGCAAGTGCGCGAGGTAGGAAGAATTATTAGTAGATTGATTTTCATGGCACTTGCTGTAGCAAGCGCGCCATGCAGGTTGAGTTATTGGTTTTATAATTGTTGGTCTCATAGACGTCTCGGTCGGTTGAGTATGACTCAATTAATTTATCTTGGAAAGGGTAGTATCGGGGTTATTACAGTCTGTTAGGGTGTGACAAGTTTTCTAGGGTAGTTCTCTTTCTGGGTGTTCTGAGTTAGGCTTTTTCTACGTTTGTCTTAAGTTTCATTGTGATGGAAAGAGGGCGTTTGATGTATGCGATCATGTAGTTAATTTATTGGGTTAAGGGCTTACGGCTTCCTAGAACGCGCTGAGTACTAGTACCAGCGCCTAAGGTTCCCGCAAAGTTTGGGGTATATTGCCCCTGGTGGCTCCTTTCCCCTTCTAATTGCTCGTACTAGTTGGGGTCTACCCCACGTAGCTACCATGTGGTGTTTTGGGTTCGGCAGGTGGAGTACCCCGGTTGTCTATGGTATGACATTCCGGTCTTGGGTTGCGTTTCAACAATCTTGGTTAATTGAACAGGGTTCTGTGTTTAATTATGAGCCGACTCGATTGTCCTATGGATTTCTATCCTTCTTTAAGGTAGGTTTTAGTGTTCACTCGTCACCGCGTATAGGCATGCTTCTAGATAATATGTAGTTACCGGGTCCACCGGTCCTTAGGGATTCATTGTGTTGCAAACTGTCTCATCTATCTTGGTATCGTAGCATTTATGGCAGCCATGTCGGTCTTCCCGATCAGGAGGAATTCTCTGTCTCCTTGGCGCCTTTCATTATCTTGCCTCTATGTCGACATTCAAGATGTGGGCAGCGGTGGGTGGGGTACTACTGCTGGTTCCCGAGATGTTCTCCCATCAAGCTAGTGCGGCTCCATGATACTCGGGACCGCAGGACCTCCATTACCCCCGACATGCCTAGCCCTAAGTGATTTATACTTCTTCTCGACGTTTGTAACACATCATGTTGTGTCTTTACTCGGTAGTTCACCGTATAGCAATCTATAATATTGAAGTGCCATTAAGGCTGATGTTGTTACGCATTCACGTTACTAAGACACTGGTTCGTTTAAGACCAGATGTCTCGTACCTCACAAGCGTTCCCCATATTCCTATAATCCTAAGCTCACTGTCTTAACCCTAATTATCTCGTCATCAGAGTGGTACTCCGCTCTGATACCACTTTTGTAACACCCCTACTCTAAAATCCGGTTTAACTAGTGCGCCTAACATAATAATCAGTCGATTCGCAACGGTAATTAGAAGACGTATACAAAACTAACTGGGTGTTACTCGCTGTTACCCGCCCATGCAAGTAACGTAGCGTTTACCACTTATCCATCCAATCTATACTACCGCTGTGATGACAGAGATTTATTACAACCAAAATTTACAACCGAATAACTCCAAAAGAACAGTGAGCCATCCATCTATCCCAATACCACAATGTGCGTAAAACAATAAACGTAAGTAACTGTGTCGCATGAAGGCAGACTGTCGACTATCCCAAACTCCCGCGCTCGCGTTCGAACTTAATCCGCTCCAATCCTGAAAGTGGGGGCCGTATAGGCTCAGCCAACGCTGAGCACGAACTATATAACCTTCATGAACCCTAAGACTACTCAAGTTATTTAGCCCAATTGTTAACATGCTGTTCCGATTTCATGCTGTACCATTTTCATTTACAGTAACAGTATAACAATAATCATCACACATATAAGTTCATACAATAGGTTCATACAATCACCATGCAAATCCACAACAAGTAATAAGCAAGTACATAAACAACTTCAATTAACAGTGCGAGAGTTACACTCTCTTGAACAATCCTGTTATGGGGCCTTGAGGCCTTCTTGTTTTGTTGTTTAGGGCTAAGAATATTTCCTTGAGTCATTTCGTAACTTTTTTTAATTTGTTCAATTAAGGTGGGCGTCATGTTAGGACAACCCGTATAAACTTCCTCTTCAGGAGCAGTCGCTCTGATGCACTTTAACAGTGCGGTTTGTCAGGAGTCCGCAGAGGCCTGACGGCCGGAGCCATTGCACCAACAGCAGTGCCCTCTGACCAACGATCGTATCCGGCTCGCTGGAGTTTCCATAGCGAGAGAACCCTATCTGGTCGTTCCCTCTCTTCGGTGATCACCCATGCGCAACCATGTAGTCCGTGACTACCCTGGATTTATCCATCTTAATCATTTACTTAATTCCACCATGTGATTTGGTCCGTGACCTTTACCTGAGATTTATGCTTAGGTTATGCGGAGTATATTCCATGTGAGGACCTTTAAGGTCGTTAACTTTCGCCTAGACGTCGCCTAGGCTATACGTTCATCTTTAGGTACGATAAATATTACAGTCATCTCCTTTTTACCATTTCCACGTGTCAACCATGATCGATCCGAGTTTAAGTATATGATTTCCAACTGTAACCATCGCGCACATAAAGATCGCGAAAACAATGAACATTTAATTCCACAATCACAAATAGCAAGCATATCACTCTTGTCATACAATCACACAAACCAGAACCCAAGGAAGCCTGAAATACCCCGACCTTAAATATGGCGATTAAATTATCCTAATAGGTATTTAAGAGCCTAATAATGCTTAAGTAATATTGGTAAGGAAAAATAAATCCAAAAGAAATAAAGAAACGCTTAAAAAGTGGGAAACGCTAAATAAGCGTTAAATAACCATAGGAGGTATGAAACCTCGGTTAGCGTATTGTAAGGATTCTAAAGGCTTAATTAAGCCTAAATAAATATTAGGGAACAAATCCTGAAGAAAACGGATCCTTAAAATGGATTAAAATCACTAACGAACCTTGAAGCACGTTTTTTGAGATAACCGGGAAAACGTGTCTTTAAGCGGGTCAAATAGACTCGTAACAATTTTGGTCAACTAAATAATCATTAATAAACATTAGTGAAGGTTTAGAACCAATAAAATCAATAAAACGAGAAAATAGTAAAACTGTAAAAAAACGGGAAGTTGTGGGGTAAAAGCATAAATAACCAAAACTTATGTGTCCACTTTTAAAATAAAATGTAAACTGTTTGTGTGGTGTGGGCTGTCATCCGATGGACTCCCCCTCCCTCTCTCACACTCCCTCACACTCTCTTCTTATTTACAAACAAACTAACTAATTAAAAAGCAAAAAGTAAAACACTAAAGTAACTCCCTCTCTCACACTCTCTCTCCAATTCCCTCATTCTCCTCACAACACTCACGTACACACCCATCTCCCTCACTCTCTATTTTTCCTTCCTCCATGCGACATCAATGGAGAAACAAGCAAACCCACACAAAACCTACCTTCTCTCCTCTTGTTACCCAATCAAACCTTCTCCAAAAATTATAAAAACTACACCATTGGAATCCTCTCATCAAGAGGAACATTTCCCTCTTTTCAAAAATCGAAACGGAGAACTTTCGTTTTTATGGGTATACCCCATTTGGAGCCTCAACACCACCATTAGAAGGCCCTCCTTCTCCTTGTTCTTTTGAGGTAAAAATATCTTTGAAAACTCCATCTTTTTCTAGCCTCAAAGGCAAAACGAAAATTTAGACTAAACCTTGTTTTGTCTCTTGTGTCTAGCCGATTTTGGCTTGTTGAAGGAGTTGGAAATCTTGTTCTTGAACCACTCCAAGCTTCATTTGCACTCTTGGAAGGTAATACAATTTCTAAACCCTAGAAACCTACATCTAAAGCCTAAATAATAGTTAGGGTTAGTTATTAGTGTATTGAAATGTGTATGTATGGGTTGTAGAGTAGAGAATTGTATCGCTAAACCGGTGGTGGAGAGAGAGAGGAAGGGAGAAGCAAGAGGAACAAGAAAATCTAGAAGGAAAACAAGGTAAGAATGCTCATTGTGTAACCCTGTGTATGTTTGAATATATAACAGATTTTAGAAATGAAAATGTGTATTGTAAAATGGTATTTTTGTAGTAGAGTAATGTATAAGAGGATATAAGTATTTTGAAGCCTTAAAAGATATGTTAAAACTTGTTAAACAGATTGGGAATGAGAGTTTATGTGCAAGAATTTTCATGAGTGTTTTAGTATTGGTATTGTATATGGGAGCTTGTATATTTTTGGCTATTGAAACAGGTGAAATAAGTGTTGAATTGTGAACTAGAATGGATGTGTGAGCTGAATATGTATGTGGGCAATGTTAAAATTATAGGGGAACCTCTGCCCAAATTTGTATGGAAATAGAAGGACCTAGTTGTGTAAGAAAGGAAAACTACCTAGGTAATAACTAAGTGAATTTGGAGAGTTTAAGTGAGTAGTTTAGTACCTTGAAAACAGATTTGAAGAGGGTCTTGGTAATGAGGAGAACTAGAGTGGCAAAGTAATGGATTTAGAATGTTGGGAGTAGCATTAATGGAGGGGGTATTGAATGGTAAAGGTTTAAGGAAAAATCTGTAGCAAGAGGTATTGAAATGTGGGAGAAACAAGGGATAATTAATGTGTGAGACTTGGATGAGTGAGTAAGGTAGGAGTAAGGCTTTAGGTTGAGTATAATGCAAATGAGGCTATAGAAGAGCCATAGGAATAATGGGAAGAGGAAATGAAAAATCTGTAGCATTTATCGGAGAAGGAAACATGGTAACAGGAGAGGAAAACTCTAAGTAATGGGTGGATGTAACAGATTTTTATAGAGGAGGATTAGACTAGTTTAAAATGCCTAATCAATGTTAAAACATGTTAGATTATATGTAGAAATATAAGGAAAGAGATTGGTAGAAATTTGGAGTTGAAACAAGTTGGAAAATTTACATATTTGCAAAACCTGTAACTAGTCCGGGTTGCAAACCAGAATGCAAACCCGGACTAGCACGAAAACTTGACAGAAACTTTTGCAAGGGAGTGGTCCGGGTTTCAAACCAAGATACTAACCCGGACCACCCCAAAAACTTACCCGAGAGTTCTGTAAACTAAGTGGTCCGGGTTGTAAACTAGGGTATAAACCCGGACCAAGCAAAAAACTCACCCGTAACTCACAAACTGAAGTGGTCCGGGTTTTATACTAGACCCTAAACCCGGACCATGCTTATTTTGCACCCGAGGGTTGTTCCAGTGGGTTGGTCCGGGTTTGTAAACCCGGACACTAACCCGGACACCCCTAAAAACCCTCCAGAATGTATTTTAAAGCTAAACTAAAGTAGGGTAAGGATGGGTAATGATATTATAAGTTAATTAAGACATGATTAATTATGTTTAAAGGTCATTAAGGCTATAAACAAGCTTAGAAAATAATTGTAAGTAAGTAACTTAAGTAAATGTATTTAAGTAACAAAGAGTTAGTAAGTATGAACTAGAAAACCTTTAGAAAGTAATAAGTAAGGTTAGTTATGGATAATTAACCACCCAATTGTATGTATGTCACAGGATTCGACTAGTTGAATACCGAAGGGGTCGTGTGTCCAAGTCAACGGTGAAAGGTATGATTTCTTCATGCCCTGTATCCTAATCTGGTTACCCCGATTGGGTGCTTAATTGATCACCTAATAAGATAAATGCATGAATCGGACGATATTGCACCTACTTATGCTTGTTTACATTGTTCTTGATATTTGTCTTGAACAATAGTTTGTATAATTCATGAAACATATGAATGATGATGAAGTGTATCATACTTGTAGTGTACTTGTATATTGTAATGTTTGTATGTAAGTGTATATGGGTATTGTTATTGTGGCTGGATGTTGACTTGTACTAATTCCTAACTATCTGACTCCTAACTTAAGTGAGTAAATTGGAATGAGTACAAGTCCGATATAGCTTCGGCCACGCGTGAGGATGCGGAGTCACAAGAGGTTGGCTGCGATTCCTGACTCTTAAACTGGTCCGCGGCCCAAATCCCTTAAATGGGTAGCATCCGGATTGGTGAGTCAAGTAAATCCCGGAGGTGGGACGGTGTAGTCCCCAGGGCCGGAGGTCCCGACGACTTAACTTGAGTAAGAGTAAGAGTAAGTAAGTATGGATCTGTAAGTAAGTATGAGTATGAGTATGTATGTGTATGAAGTAACGAGTAAAAGAGTAATCTCCACCCGATTAACCCGGGTGGACCAATGAAGCTAACAAGAATTGTATATTGTGTATGTAATGAGTATGTGTATTTCGGAAGAAGGTAAGTATGTATTGGATGGTTTATTGTATTCCTTGTATGTAATGTAGTGTATGTATGTATGCCTTGCGTAAGTATGTTGTATTGTGTATAAGAGCATGTATGCATGTATGTTGGAATGAAATCAACCGCATGTATTCGACCAAGTGGTCGGCGTACCCTCACTAGTACGGGGTATGCGGTTATCATGCTCGGCGAAAGCTGACCCCTTCGGGGACATTTTTTAGTGTGCAGGTACCCGAAGCGAATGTGGTCAGGCACGAGACCGGCGACTACATTGGATAGTAGTAGTAGAATGTAGAGGTATCAACTAGCACACCCCTTGTATTTAGAAAGTAATGTAGTAGTGAGGAATGGGTAGTAAGTAGTCTCTTAGGGTGTATGTATGAACTTGGAAGGGATATGATAATTGTATAAGGATCCTAGTAGACTCGGTTAAGTATATTGTATTGTATGGATTGAAGAGGAGTAAGTACTGAATGGAGTATTATTGTAATTGATTGATGAATGGAGTATGTACTCTAGATGCGTAGTACTCGGGATTCCGGTCCATCAGACCGATGCTGTATGTAGAGGTAGTAGCCTTGTTAGTCACGTGGGTGACTAACGGCATTGTATCACCCATTGTATGTAAGTATATTTCCGCTGCGTGTATCTGATATGTATGGAGATTGGACGGTAAGCACTGTACTAATGGTAGGGGTGTTACAAAGCCCTCAGGAACACTCGGACCACATAGAACGTACCGTTCACCGATGTAATGCTAGCGTGCAGAACCACGCTTACCCTCTAATCCTTTGTAATTCAACACTTGCAACCCGGTCTACTGGAAATGTAGCATATCATTAGTATTTACATTCCGAATCTACCCCACCGTATCAAAATAAGTTCTAACCTCTATCCCGTAATAAACTCTTAGTCGGTTATTTGTTCGACAATGTTTCTCCGTTGAGAATTAAATCCTTTAATAACTTACATCTTACCGGGTCGTTTACGTGTATGGATACATTTTTTGTATACTTGTTTGCATGGAGTTTAATTCTCTGATTGCATTTATCATTTTCGCTCCCGTTCTCATGTGGTTGTATAGTTGTTAATTACGTATGCATGAGTTTAGTATATAGTTGCTGCTATGTTTATTTTAATCGCGTTTCAGTTTTATTTCTAACCGTATAACATCGTACTTGACTAGTCGGTCATATTATATGTCCCCTTTTTCTTAGAAATCATATTCTACAAATTGTAACATTTCCCGTAATGAATATATTCGTCATTTATGTAAATGTTTATGAGGTATGCTTATGCTATAATAATTTCCTTATGACATATCTCGTTATATCCTAACATAATGTCACTCATATCATTGTAAACCTTATTCTTATTTTCAGCCCATATTTCTGAAATACTCCACCAACCCACATAGTTTCAGAAATTACATTCCTTCCCATTCCTCTTTAATTATTTGCACAACCAACAACTATTATTCTCGTCACATTTCTACTTATATTTAATTATAACCTAAGGTTTACCAATCTTAATATTTACCTACGCAACACTTACATATATTTACGCTCCCACTCATTCATATATGAATATGTATTTTTTGAAAATCTCTACCAGTCCCTTTTCCTCGTATTTGTAATCTTTCCCTCTTTATTTTACAATCTTACAAGCTTAACATTTAAACCTTACATTACACATATCAACTATTTAAATTTCAATATCCAAACTAGATCTTTTTCCAAATTTCATGCAGCCCACTAACTTAATTTAGTTTCCCGTTTACACCCTAGCTTTCGGTAATCTACAACTTAACCCCACAAGTTTCTACAAATGCGACATATGGCTATTAAAAATATATATTATATCTATAATTCATTAAAGCACTAGAATCACCCAAATTTTATCTAATTTACGAACAAGCCCTACCGTTTTCATTTGTTTTACTTCAGCCCTACATTTCCCAAAAATTACACTAACACCCTAGTAGTTTTACAATTGTTACATTCTAACATTAAAACCATATAATATACACTTGAATTATTATATTACCGAAAATACCCCCAGAATTTTCCATTGTTCCAAACCGACCCTTAGGAACTTAGCAACTCACGTTATAACCCTCATCCTTTTGGAAATTTACAATATAACCCTCATAGTTTTAAAATTCCATTTTTCAAAAAAATTATTTTATTTAATCTTCTATTTAGTTGATTTAAGTTCCTAAATTAGTCAAACCTCTTATATAGTCATAGTTGACCATTATATTCCTCTCCTTACCCACATTTTTTGTATTTATGAAATGCCCCACTTTATTTCTTTTTTTTTTGCATTTAATCCCTTTTACTTTTATAAAATTCATATTTTATATTTTTAATTTCCGAATAAATACCTATGGTTTTTAATTGCACCCTATACCCCATAATTTATTAAATTGCGATTTCCACCCCATATAAAATCCTTTGTTCATTTAAATGTTTATGATTTTATAACTTGTTCAAATCCTATTATGACTTAATACTTCTCACTAATATTTCCCTAAGGTGTTCGTAGATAATGATGTTTGTTATAATTTCAATCAACACCAAAAATCTATATAATTTTTTTCTTAATCCAAAATTCAATAATTACGATTTAAGGTCCAACTAAGTAATATACCCATGGCTTAAGAAAATGGCCTTAAATATAGCTTAAATTTAGCTCCAAAATCTCATTAAAATTCTCCCAAAATTTGCTAACATCCACGGTCTTATCCCAGTTTCCCTTAGTTTCTTTTTAAATCATTTTGCTCCATTTTACAAGGTATAACCTTGATTTTTGGTGAGTCATTCCCGCATAACTATTGTATCCTGACATTACCCACATTTTCCACACATTTTTACGGTTCAACATACTCATTTCTATACATGTTTAAGGTTTAATAATACACATAATGCATATACTGCTCTCGGTAATTTTTCTTGTTATAACATCATGAACCTTAAAGTATTTAAGCATAGTTTAGGCATTATATTACCTGGTTTTGGTCACCAATAGATCTCCCCAGCTCTAGCCCTTCTCGCCACTATACAGTATAGTCTAGTTTAGTTTTCATATAACATTTTTTTTCAAAGCTTACGTGAATTCCTGGAACAAGGTAAGGCATGTTTACCTCTCTTAAATATGTTTTCCCTCTTGAAATGTACTCCACTTCCTCAGCGCTTTCATGGGTTACTACAACCATTCCAGCCGCAGCATGCACAGGAGGAAAGGTGTTTAGTTTTTGCATTTTTCTTCTTTTTCTTAATGTTCCAAAACTCACGTAACCCATAGGTTAGAAACTAAATTACCTTATTAACTTAACCTTCCCTCCTGCAGTATGTTCTCTGTTGTCGTGGCCATCCAGAGATAAGGAATCCTCAGTAGATTATCGCATATGCAGGATAAACAACAGCAAGTTAATACCTCTTCTTACAGTATTGTTCAAAGAGTTTGACATTAATTTTTTTTGCAGTTTAAAGCAAGGCTTTTACCTTGTAAAATCTATGGGGCTTAGCTATTATCCTTGGCTATCTAGAGGGAAAGAAGATGGCTCAGTATACATGGAAAAACAAGGAAGAAAAGAGCTGGAAAAATACTGTTAACATTGCCGTTTTTTTTCTTCACTTTGAGGGAGTTTCTTGGTGGGTTCACGGCTGAGTTTGTGCCCATCGAAAGAGGGCCTGAACTCCTCTGAAAGTATGTACAATATGGTGCAAATGGAGTGGTGATAGTGGCTGTTTTCGGACAGAAGAGGAGAGGAAGAAAACAAGGTTAGAAGTTGGTATGTTCATCAGGTGAAACACAGAGGAAAACGTCATTTTGCTTACCAGATTTTTTTCCTTTTTTCCATACTATTGTTGGCTGTTGCTACAAGTGATGGTGCCGGTCTTGTTTACTCAAAAAGGGAGATTGAAGTCTCTTAAAAAAAACTGGTGCAAAGAGAGGTGTTAAAACAAGGATTGAAGCAGCATTTCCTTTCGGACATAACAGAGGAAAAGGAACGTGAATTCATGCAGTTTTCCTTACCAGTTTTTTTTTCTTTTCACCATGTTATTGCTAGTCATCTTCATGGAAGTTTCTTGGGTTCAAGGGAGGCTGGAAGCTCCTTCTGTTGGCGCAAGAGCAGAGCTCAAAGACTGGCTTAAAATGATGTTGGGAGCAGCATACCATTTCGGACAGTACAGAGGTAGGGAAAACATGGAGTTCATGTTCCAGTATATTTTTCGGTTTGAATGTAAGGGAAAGTAGTGATACTTTTCTGGTGTTATAAGTGGTAGAAGATCAGCTTAGGTTCATGGAGTTCAAGACTTGAAATGTAGTAAAGATGGTGGAGTGGTGAGGTTGATTGTTGCTGGCGGTAGAAGGGAGAAAAGAGTGTTGTTGTTGTTGCTTATTGTAGTTGTTCTGGGCTAAAAAAAAAAGAAGAATGAAGACTGTGCTGTAGCTGGTTGCTCCCGGTTGAAAAAGGAAGAGAATGAAGGAGTGATGTAGCTTGTCAACAGAAACAGAGGGAAAGAGAATATAGGGGTGCTCTGGTACGCGAGCATGGCAACTTCTACTAACTGAAGGAAGAAGTGTAAGAAGAAAGGAAGGTCTTGTTTATAAGTCTAGAGTAGGTAGCTGTTTGCTCTTGTCTAATCTCATTTTCTTTTGTTCTCCTTTTCTTATACAGCTACCGAGAGTGATGGGAGGTGGGCTGGAGTTTTGCCAGCTGAGATGGAGAAAGGAAGAAGGTGAAGTGATGGCTTGGTAAGGTACTTGTCCTGTGTCATAATATGTACTTGTAGCTAACTAAGTCTTTGTTTTTTGTTTTTTTTGTGACAGTAGCCGAGTGTGTATTATGGGGTTGGGGTGTCATCAGGCGAAAGTTGATGGAGATGGGGAGAAAGGTAAGTATTTATCTAGCTAGGTGTACTTATATTGTATATTTTACAACTTTGTTTTTCAACATTCTTTCTCTTTGCAATTGTATACGACTGTATACGTGAGGGAGGGTTTTCTCTGTTTTTTTTTTACTTTAGTGCATTAATATCACACATTAGGGTGCATAATGTGTCATTAATATGTTGGAGGATAGTATATGATATTCCTGGTTTTAATGTATATAAATGAGTGATTTTTAGTCTATGAAATCTTGGTTTGATTATGTGAATCATCCCATGTAATTTTATCACTTTATTTGTGACATTGATATATTTATTAGAATATTACATATAGTATTAGTTTTAGGAGTTATTTTCTCCTTAATGTTGTTCCCTCTTTGATTAGAGGTTACATGTATAACTTGATGTTCATTTTGAACTATGTATTTATATACCATTATTTATGATGAGTAGTGATCATTAGATGAATAATTGTTGATCATCTAACTTCATTTGATTTAATTCCTTATTAAGTAAGGTAATTAGTGTTTGGGGTATTTCAGCAAGACATTGAGAAAACAGCATTCCGAACAAGATATGGCCACTACGAATTCACGGTGATGCCATTCGGTTTGTCTAACGCACCAGCAAAGTTCATGGACTTAATGAATCAACTATTTAGGGATCAGTTGGACACTTCTATAGTAGTATTCATTGACGACATTCTCGTGTATTCAAAGTCAGTAGAAGAGCATGAAAACCATTTAAGAAAAGTACTTGAGACACTGCGCGAGAACCAGCTGTATGCGAAGTTCTCCAAATGCGAGTTTTGGCTAGATCAGGTATCTTTCCTTAGTCATGTCATCTCGAGCGCAGGTATCTCAGTTGATCCATCGAAAATCGAAGCAGTATGATCATGGCCTCGACCGAAGACTGTTACCGACATCCGGAGCTTTCTTGGTCTAGCCGGTTACTACCGGAGATTTGTAAAGGACATTTCTAAAGTCGCTAAGCCCATGACGACACTGATGAAGAAAAATGCAACGTTTGTGTGGAGAGTCTAGTGCGAAGTATCCTTCTAGAGCCTAACAGACTCATTGACCTCAACGCCCGTTCTCACTCTTCTAGAGGGCACAGAGGGATTTGAGGTGTATTGTGATGCATCAGGCAAAGGCATGGGATGCGTACTCATGCAGCATGGCAAGGTAGTAGCCTACGCCTCCCGCCAGCTAAAAAAGCATGAGGAGAATTACCAGACACACGATCTAGAGTTATGAGCCATTGTCTTTGCCTTGAAGATATGGCGACACTATCTCTATGGGGTAAGCATCACCATTTACTCCGACCACAAGAGCTTACAATATGTATTCACACAAAAGGAACTGAATCTGAGACAGAGAAGGTGGATGGAGTTTCTATCAGATTACGACATTGACCTACAGTATAAAGAAGGGAAGGCAAACATTGTAGCCGACACCCTGAGTCGTCGAGCACACTCGCTCCATTCGCTACTCGCTTCTTCTAGCTTGGTTGACGAGTTGCAAGACGCTCAGTTGAGCGACCCTTACCTTACCTAGATCTGACAGAAAATCACCGATGGCACTTTTGAGAAAAAGAAGTACGACTTCAGATTGCACGAAGATGGTCTGATCCGGTAGAATGGCAGATTGTGCGTCCCCCGAAGCAATGCCGGGCTAAGGGATTGCATCCTGCGAGAGTCACACAGTTCCACTCTATCCGTCCATCCAGGAGCCTCCAAGATGTACAAAGACATGAAGAGGTACTTCTGGTGGTCTGGAATGAAATCCGATGTGACTGAGTATGTTCTAAGATGTCTCACATGCCAGAAGGTGAAATTTGAGCACCGAAGACCAGGAGGAATGGTGCAATCTATGCCAATTCTGGAGTGGAAATTCCATGATATCTCCATGGATTTTGTTGTTGGACTCCCACCTGCCAGGGAAGGACTCAACAAGATCTGGGTAGTAGTCGATCGCCTCACCAAGGTTGCCCGATTCATACCAATGAAGGACACCTGGAAGGTGGCGAAGCTCGTGGAGCTATTCGACAAGGAGATCATTAGACACCACCGAGTCCCGAAAACCATAGTATCTGACCGCAACACCAGATTTCTTTTGAGATACTGGAGAGCAACATGGGAAGCGCTGGGTACTGAGTTGAAGCTTAGCACCGCCTTCCATCCACAAACCGATGGTCAGACAGAAAGGACCATCTAGACACTCGAGGACATGCTTAGAGCATGTGTCTTAGACTTCCAGGGGAGCTGGATTGATAAGCTTCATTTTATTGAATTCTCGTATAATAATAGCTATCACGCTTCAATTAAGATGTCGCCATTCTAAGCTTTGTATGGTAGACCCTGTCGTACCCCGTTGTGTTGGGATGAGTCAAGTGAAGCGGTCATAATTGGACCGGAGTATCTTGAACAAGTACAAGTAAAAGTGCAACAAATCTGAGCAAACACGAAAGCAGCCCAAGATAGACAGAAATCTTATGCGGATGTGTGATGATGCGACCTTGAGTTCGCCGTGGGCGACCAAGTGTTCTTGCGCGTTTCACCTAGCAAGGGCGTGTTCCGATTTGGCCAGAAGGGCAAGCTGAGCCCAAAATTTGTTGGCTCGTATACGATCACCGAGAGGATTGGAGTTGTGGCTTATAGGCTAGCGTTACCTGAAGAATTGGGGCGTGTTCATGATGCCTTTCATGTATCACAACTCAAGAAATACATAGCCGATCCTTCTCACGTATTAGCACCCGAACAGCTATCCCTAGAGCCGACGATGAGATATGTCGAGACTCCATTGCGGATCCTTGATAGGAAGACTAGAGACACTCGCCATAAATCTGTACGAATGGTGAAGGTCTTGTGGTCTAACCACGATGTCGAGGAAGCGACTTGGGAATTATAAGACGTCATGAAGGTGAAGTACCTAGATTTATTTGTAGACTAGATTGTCTAATATCCGTATAGTACGGAGGGTACAGGGCGTACCCCTTTTAAGGGGGGTAGAGCCATTTTGCTTTTGCATTGCTTCGGGATAGCATTGCATAGTATGTATGTATTGTAGTACATTTGGTTGGCACATGTAGTACTAATTGTATTTCGTTTGGCACAGTGTAGTGCACGGTATGGTGTACAATGTGTAAGGGATGGGTATAATGTAATTGTGTTGTACGGTATATGACACGAATAGTAATGTGGAATGTATTGTGAAATGGTATTGTGGAATGTGTGAATTGTATTGTGTACTGTATTTGGATTGTGTATGCCTGCAGTGTAAGAATTGTGAACACCTTGTAAGGTGGTAGTAGTAAAGTACATTGTGGCAATTGGTTGCCCAATGAGTAGAAATGGTAAACCGTAAACCTTGAGCAACTTTGAGGGCAAAATTCCTTAAGGATAGATTGAAATACCCCGGAATAAAAAATAGTGATTTATTAGGCTAATAAGTATTTTATAGGCTTAGTTACATCTAAATAAACATGTGGGAACAAATCCCGAAGAAAACGGATCCTTAAAATGGATTAAAAGCATAAACGAACCTTAATGCGCGTTTTTCGAGGAAACCGGGAAAAGGCGACTTTAAGCGGGTCAAATAGACTCGTAATAATTTTGGTCAACCAAATAGTCATTAATAAACATTAATGAAGGTGTAGAACCAATAAAATTAACTAAACGAGAAAATTCCGGAAAACAGGTTCCGGTTAGTAAAAGTTGCAAAAATCGGGAAGTTGTGGGGTGAGAGTGCAAATAAGCTAAACTAATGTGTCCACTTTTAGAAATAAAAATCTTAAAACTTGTGTGAGTATGTGTGTGGGCCGGCTGACTAGTCCCACTCTCACTCTCTTAATTATTTCTAACTCACAAAAGACAAACCCCATAAAGTAAAAAGCAATTGGTCACTCTCTCTCCTCCCCACTCTACTCTCCCTCACGTTTTCCCTCCTATCTTATGACCTTCTTCTTCCTCCAAGCAACCCCATGGCGATTTGTTAAGCTCCACACAACCCTCCTCTTCTCTCCTCTTGTTCAAGGCTCAAATCAACTCCAAATCACACAAAAACTGTACCGTTGGAATCCCCTTGCAAAGGAGATCATCTTCCTCCTTTCAAAAATCGAAAAGCTCCATTTCCATCTCCATGGCTGAAAGCCATTTTAAGGTTTGAAGACCACCATTAGAAGCCCTTCATTCCCTTGTCATTCTAAGGTAAAAAGAAGTTTAAAAATCCACCATTTCTAGCCCTTATTTGCATTATAAGAATTTCTAAAATTTGAACTCCATGTTCCTTGTTCTTCAGCCAGTTTTGGCTTCACCCTTGGGCTAGAAATCTTGCTCTCTTGCTAGTCAAGAACTTCATTAATTGGTTAGAAGGTAATGCCCTTTTCTAAACTCTAAAAATATGTCTAAATTCTAGGGTTAGTTAAGAATGAATTCTAAAATAGCATTGGTATGTATGGGTTGCTGTAGCATTGCCTAATTCTTGAACAAGAAACCGAGAACAAGGAAGAAAGGAAGAGAAGGAAAAGAAAGAAAGGAAAACTAACAAGATAAGGTAAATGCTCTTACTTTGAGCTAGTTTATGTATTGTATTGTAACAGATTTTGTGTATTAAAAATGTGTAATGTATATGGTTGCGAGTAGTAACTATGTTGTAGAGTAATGAAGGAGAGAATAAAACTGTTTTGAAACCTTTAAAGGATGATTAAAAGCTTGGGAGAACATTGGGAAATAAATGTGTATGTGCAGGAAAATTTATTGTGTTGTAGTATGTGGGATAAGGTAGTGTTGGTAAATGAATGTGTGAGCTGAAATATGTGTGGGCAAAGTGAAAATTATAGGGGAAACTCTGTCCAAATTTGTCTAGAAATAAG
Organism: Limonium bicolor; assembly: GCA_023374045.1. Lineage (NCBI taxonomy): Eukaryota > Viridiplantae > Streptophyta > Magnoliopsida > Caryophyllales > Plumbaginaceae > Limonium > Limonium bicolor. The sequence continues at coordinate 108,034,703 of CM041782.1, read as the reverse complement.
AAGACTTAGATGTGTAAGAAGAAGGAATGACCTAGGTAGTAACTAGGTGAATCTTGGTGTTTGTTGTGAGCAGTTTTGCACTTTGCAACAAATTTGGAGAGGAGTTAGATAATGGGAGGAAATAGGATGTAAAGTAATGCATTTAGAATGTTAGAAGTGGCATTGGTGGGAGGAGTAATGGATGGTAAAAGTGGTTTTAAAAATCTGTAGCATTTAAGAACAAAGAGTAGCATAAGTGCTGAAATGAAAGTGGGAAAAAATTGTGTAAGTTAACTTAGGAATGAGTAGTGAGTTTAGTAGATGGTTTAGAGGAGTTTAGAGCATCAAAATGAGTGGTAAACATGGTAGTAATGCTTTGGGAAAGGTTAAGGAAGCAATGGGAAAGAAAGGAACTGAAAACAGAAATTAAAGCAAGTATACTGGGCTGGACCGACCTTGGGACCGAAAGTCGAGCCTAAATTAACAAAGACGGAAGTCTACTGACTTTGACCGACCTTGGGACCGGACTTGACAAGGTCGGTCGAGTCGTAAATTGGGAAGCCAGAAGTCTACTAACTTCGACCGACCTTGGGACCGGACTTGGCAAGGTCGGTCGAGTCATAAATTTCGAACCTAGTAACACACTGACTTGGACCGACCTTGGGACCGGACTTGGCAAGGTCAGTCGGGTCTGAATTTTTCAGTAACGTAACTCACTGACTTCGACCGACCTTGGGGCCGACCCTGGGTAAGGTCGGTCGAGTCATACAAAAAAATTATAGTAATCATATGTACATATATATGTGTGTGTATATATATAATGGTACACCATGAATGGAGTAATAATGGTAAGAAAGTAGGTACATAAGTAAGGAAGCAAGTATAAGAAGTAATGAAAGAAGAATGATTATCATGATCAAGTATGAATTGTAAGAGCTAGTAAGTATATTTTGGAAGTAGTAATGGAAGAATGAATTGGGTCAATAATAGATCATTGACCATACAACTTCATGTATGTATAAGAATCGAATAGTTGAATTCCGAAGGAAACCGGAATTACGAGTACGACGGTGAATGGTATGATTTTCTCATGCCCCGTATGCTAGCTTGGCTACTCTGATTTGTGTGTTTATGTGATCACCTAATCAAGATAAAATGCATGAATCGAATTTTAATGCACTTACTTGTGCTTGTACTATATTGTTCTGTTATAATGTCTTAAACACTTAGTTTGTATAATTCATGAAATGAATGGATGAGAATGAAGTGTATGTGTGACTTGTCGTATAGTGTATTAACCCTTGGTATGGGAGTAATAACTTCTACTAATCCCTAACTACCTAACTTCTAACTTGAGTAATTGGTAAAATGGAATGAGTAGAAGTCCGATATAGTTTCGCCACGTATGAGGATAAGGAGACACAAGAGGTTGGATCCGAATCCTGGCCTTAATCTTTTCCATGGACCAAACCCCTTAAATGGGTAGCATCCTGGATTAGTGAGCCACCCTAAAGCCCGGTGGTGGGATATAGTAGTCCCTGCCCGGAGGTCATACCAACTTAACTTGAGTAAGTAAGTAAGTAAAGTAATTGTATGAGTAACGGTCTTGGCTAGCGTAAGTCATTGACCACGAGTAAAAGAATAAAGTGCACCCGATTAACCCGGGTGAGTAAAGGAGCTAACAAGCATTGTGTATGTGAAATACCCCGAACTTAAATATGGCGATTAAAATTATCCTAATAGGTATTTAAGAGCCTAATAATGCTTAAGTAATATTGGTAAGGGAAAATAAATCCAAAAGAAATAAAGAAACGCTTAAAAAGCGAAAAACGCTAAATAAGCGTTAAATAACCATAGGAGGTATAAGACCTCGGTTAGCGTATTATATGGATTTTAAAGGCTTAATAAGGCCTAAATAATATATGGGAACAACTCCTGAAGAAAACGGATCCAAATAATGTATTAAAACGCTAATAGAGCTTTAACACACGTTTTTCGAGAAAACGCGAAAACGCGACATTAAGTGGTCAAACGAACTCGTAAAAATTATAAGTCATTAAATAACAATTATTAAGCATTAACGGAAGCTTAATAACCAATAAAAATAAAGAAACAAGGAAATTCCGGAGAACGGGCCCGGTTAGTGAATAGTACTGAAACCGGGTAAAATAACGAGCGTTTTCGGTAAAAGACGAAAAATGCTCCAGCTAGTAATACATGTGGGGGCCGGTTTTTAATGGGTTAATTAACCCCTCTCTCTCTCTCTCACACACACACAACTAACAAATAAGTAAATCAAAAAGTAAAAAGGGAAAAAGGTAAAAGGGCTTTACCTTCCCTCTCACCTCACTCTCTCATTCTCTACTCTCTCTCTTCCGTTTTTTCTCACCCATCCGACCTCCTCTCTTCTCCCTCCTCTGTTGGTGATTTTGGAAGCTCCAAGGAGACAACCATGGCTACTTCACCTTCTCAAGCTTGCCCAAGCTTCATAAAAGCTCCAAATCAAAAACAAATTATATATTTGAACTCCCCTCATCATTCTCTACACTTCCCTCTTTTCAAAATCCAAAAATGAGGAAGTTTATTTTCGTGGGTATACCCCATTGGTGAATAAAATAGCATCAATGTGTAGCTTGGAGTCCCCTCTCTCCATTAAGGTAAAAATCTACATGAAAAACTCATGTTTTCACCATCTCCTTTCATAACCGATTTTTACCCTTTGTAATGCCTTGTTTTCTCTCTCTCTCTTTTGAGCATCAATTTCACCTTGCAATGGTGGTGGGTTCCCCTTCTTGAACCAAGGGCTAAAACCCCTTCTAAAATACTCCAAAGGTAAACCCTAGAAATCTTGCTTTAAACATTTCAATGAACTAGCATTAATTTAAGGGTTAGTATATTAATTGCAATTGTTTTGTGTTCATTGGGTGATGGGAATGGATTTTGGCAACTCCATTCCCCACAAAATCAATTTGTGCAAGAAAGAGAGGAAGAAGAGAAATGGAAAAGAAATGAAGGAATTAAAAGCTCAAGGTAAGAGCTCCTTCTTAATGCTTGATTTAATACATTAGTGTAATGGGAATGGGTAAACAAATAAAAGAACCTAAACTATTGTACTTGTATTGTAGTTGTGGAAGTTTGAGTATTTGTGAATTAGTATGCGGATTGTAGGCCTTGGAGCCAAATAATTGTGTATGAGTATTAGTAATGTGGATTGAGGAAGTATTGATGAATTGGTATTGTATTGGTTGCTGGTAGGACCATTGTATGGGTGTGGCTAGATTAGGAATGAATTTGATGAAAAGTGTGTATGTGGAGAAGTAAGAAAAGTAGGTAAACTATGGCAAAATTTTGGTAGGAATTATGTATTTAAGAATGACTTGGTGAATGGGAGAACCAAGGTGTGTATTGGAGTTAGTAGAGATATTTAGTAACCATGGAATGGTAGTGTAGTGTGAGGATATAAGGATGCAAAATCTGTAGCAAAGAGAGCTAGGAGGCATTGGAGAAAATAGGAGGAATTAAGTGTATTTGGAGGACTTAAGGTGAGTGTTTAATACCTTGGAAGCAAATTGAAAAGGATTTAGGTAATGAGAAGAACTGGGATGTAAAGCAATGCATTTTGAATGCTAGGAGTAACATTGGTTGAGGGACTATTGAATGGTAAAGGTTAGAACAAAAATCTGTAGCATTGGGAAAATGAAAAACTGTTGTAAGTGTTGAAAAGAAATGAGGGAATTGTGTAAGGGATTTAAGAATGAGTAATGAGGTTGGAGGATAAACTAAGGCAATTTTGAGGGCCTAAGTAGTGTTAAAACATGTGGGATTACATGTAGGAAGATTGGGGAAGCAATGGGCAAATTATAGAACTGAAAACAGATTTTAAAACTGAAGTACTGGGCCGGACCGACCTTGGGACCGAACCCGCAAGGTCGGTCGCGCCTTAAAATACCCGGGACGTCTTCTGACTTCGACCCCTTGGGGACCGAACTTACAAGGTCCGAGTCGTAAATTGTGAAGGCCAGGGGTCTACTGGAATGGACCGACCTTGGGACCGAACTTGGGCAAGGTCGGTCGAGTCCAGAAAACTCGAACCCAGAACATACTGGAACGGACCGACCTTGGGACCGGACTTGCAAGGTCGGTCGGGCCTGAAATTTTCACGTAAGTAACTCACTGGAATGGACCGACCTTGGGACCGGACTTGCAAGGTCGGTCGAGCCTGGAATTTTGTCTTAACGAAACTTACTGACTTCGACCGACCTTGGGTCTGACCCTGGGTAAGGTCGGTCGAGTCAAAACAAAAAATAATAATAATAATAATATGATTATAGTTATCATATGTATATATATATATATGCCTATACCCATATGTATATGTATATGCAGTAGTACATCATCAATGGAATGAAATAGTAAGGGAATACACATGTGAGTAAGAAGACAAATTAAGAAAGTAGAGAGTACAAGAACACTAAGTTAAACCGAAACAACGGGATAACGGGGTAAGAGTGGGAGTAGCAACTATGCATGTATTGCAATACTTAGTATTAATTGAACCATTTGGCATGTAGTCATTGGTTCGAGCCTAGGACTCGAGGAACAAGTGAGGACTAAGGAACAAGGAGACACCCGGTAAAGTAAATTCCAGAACAAGGTATGATCTCTTCATGCTCTGTATCCTAACTTGGTTACCCCGATTTGTGTGCTTATGTGATCACTCAAATAAGATAAATGCACGAATCGGACTTTTATTGCACTTAATCGTGTTTGAACTATGTTGTTCTTGTTGTATGCTCTTGAACATCTAGTTTGTATAATTCATGAAATGCATGAATGAGAATGATGTGTATGAGTAAGTATGTGTACTTGAGTAGTGTATCGATGTATGGTATGGAAGTAATGACTTCTACTAATTCCTAACCATCTAACTCCTAACATGAGTAATGAGTAAAATGGAATGAGTAGAAGTCCGATATAGTTTCGGCCACGCGTGAGGATAAGGAAACACAAGAGGTTAGATCCGAATCCTGGTTGTAATCTTTTCCATGGACCAAATCCCTTGAATGGGTACCATCCTGGATTAGTGGGCCACCCTAAAGCCCGGTGGTGGGATGTAGTAATCCCTGCCCGGAGGTCATACCGACTTAACTTGAGTAAAGTAAGTAAGAAGTAAGTATGGTATGTGTATCGGTCTTGACTATCGTAAGTCTTTGACCTTGAGTAAAATAGTATTGAACACCCGATTAACCCGGGTGTGTAATGAAGCTAACAAGACCTTGGTATGATTTGGAGATGGGTATCTCCGTGTTGCGTATTGAGAATGTGATGTGTATGTATTGTGTATGTGTATTCCGGAAGATGGTAAGTAAGTATCGGTTGACTTGTATTGTCTCCAGGTATGTAATGTACTGTGCGTATGTATGTATACCTTGCGTAGTATCGTAGTATTGTGAAAGAAAGTATGTATGTATGTATGTGTTGTAAAATGAACCGCATGTATTCGACCTAAGTAGTCGGCGTACCCTCGCTAGTACGCGGGGTATGCGGAAGTCATATTCAGCGTAAGCTGACCCCCTAGGGGGAACATTTTTAGTGCGCAGGTACCGGAGGCAAACATGATCACGGTAAGAGATCGGCGACTACACTTGGATAGCTAGGATGAACTGTAGTTAGTAGAGAATCGTAAAAGGCTTGGAGCCTTGTATGTAGTTGTGAGGAATGGGTAGTTGTAGACTCTTGATGAGTATATATGAACTTTGAAGGAGTATTGTATTTGTATTTGGAACTTAGTAAACTCGGTTATGTACATTGTATCGTATGGTATTGTAATGGAGTAATGTGTTGAATGGAGCATAGTAGTATATGATTAGTAAATGGAGTATGTATTGTATATGTGTAGTACTCGGGATTCCGGTCCATCAGACCGATGCTGAATGTAGTAGTAGTAGCTTTGTTAGTCACGTGGGTGACTAACGGCATTGTATCACCCACCGTGTGTAAATATGTACCGCTGCGTGAATCAGGAAGTACGAGGACATTAGACGGTAATGACAGTATTAACGGTAGGGGTGTTACTAAAAGTGGTATCAGAGCGAAGTATCACTCTGATGACTGGAAATACCAAGTTAAGAAAATACCGAGTTAGGAATTAGAAGCTTAGGGCTAAGGGCTGAGTGTTAGCAGTAGAGATATGCTAATTAGGAACTACCGGTGAGTACCGGATACCTACAATACCAGACCCGCCCTCCACAAACCCTATTGTATAACTTGGGAAAGAACGCCAAAGAGAAGGAAAGTCCTCTTATACTCGGGGAAACCCGACCTGGCAGATGTGAAACAATCATACAGCAACAAGAACCGACATATGGTAGATTCCAAGAATTGGAAGACCCGGAGATGGATCCCGGTTAAACAACCATACCCACACTCAATAGCGGCTGAATGTGCACTCCAACCATAAGGAGACTACAACATGCAACAACATGGGGCGACATGCTTAGCAGTCGCAGAACCTGGCTCAACCAACAGCAGGAAAAGAAGCACTTAGCTTGCAACAAAGCGGAAGCAAAAGCAGCAACAAAACCCGAGACACAAGTCTACGGGAGTAACGACCAAATAATACCCCCAATGGTATGCTAGCCGACTAAGGACATAGTCGGGAGTGGTTAACTCCGAAACTACAACGCCAAAGGTTACAATACCTGGCTGACATAGCTTACACTGCTACAAGGATATCCACGGGATATGAACCGATAGGACTACAACCGTAGTGCCTAAACCAACTCAGGCTCAGCAACCACAACAAACCAGTGGAAACGAGCAACAAGGAAAAACATAAGGCGAATAAATGGGAGTCTCCAAGAATTGGAGAAGCAACCTGATCAATGACAATCATGTCAAGACCATTGAGAAGCTATCTAAAAGATTGAGTATCCCAATCATAGATCACTAAGATCAAGGGAGGAGTCAACAAGACTATCAAATACGAGTGGAAACCATACCGCGATCGGTATAGGATTACCCAAAAACCACCAGTACCACGCACTTGCCACGGCAAGTGCAGTAAGAACAGGAGCATGTAAACGAACTTTAACGCACCACAGGTACATAGTAATGTACCGTGACTGCAACGAAGCAACTACAGGATCACACATCCTAACAACTGGAAGAATGAAACCTTGGAAAGGCCCGACGGCCTGACCATTACCTTAACCTCATACCAGTCAGCAAGAAGCTGGACTTGGTCTAGACATCAAACATGGCTATGCCATGAACAACTTCTTTTAACACCGAACTGCAATTTTCAAAACCCAATTTTCTTTCAAAAAACCACAACATTTCTCTAAACCTTGGATTTTTTTTAAACAAAACCAACAAATTACGGTGAGTATCATAGAATGATACAAGAGGAGTTGACGATAGAATGCTTCACCTAGGCGTGTGACGAGCGCTACGAGTGTACCCCATTTACGGGATGTGGGACAACCGCACTCCGAAGGAGCTTACGGGCCTAACATATAGTTAGGTAAGTGGTAACGTATCAACATGGTACCCCACGTATGTATACATGTAGTGTGCGAAGCACGGGAAGTAGTCAACTCCGTTCTACGGACCATCAGTAAGTTCAAACCAGAACAGCTGGACACCTTAGACGATCAAGTGCAAAGGAACTCGGAGAATTCATCTGAAAGTAAGGAATAAGAACTAGGAAGTGCAAAGAGCACCGACTAGTCAGTATAGACATTGGACATGTCTCAACGACATCAAGCAAACACATGACAGCTAGGAAGTATACCCAGCCTGAACACCGTAAGGCAAATGCCTAATGTGAACACCACAATGTTCAATGAACGGGACGAGAATCCCAAGAACAATTGCCAAGACTACCAAGGAGCATAATCCATTACTAGAGAGGATTTTTAACCTAGTCTAAAACACTAGGAGAGAGTATGAACAGTCTACCCAAGAACGGGAGACGTTATAACCCTAAAAGGGACAACTCAAGTACGATACCACAAGACGGTACAGTGGATACAACATATCAAAAACATTAGCCGGATGTATCGGCGTGACCAACAACACCCAGGAGCGATCCTTGAAGGGTGTCTGGATTAACAAGAGTTGAACAAGCATCATGATAAGAGCACATGGGCTAGAACGAACATTCGGTTAGGACACCGAAGGGATTTCACTTAACAAGAAACACCCTAAATTACCAGAAGGCTCGGATTAACACCCGATTGCCAAAAGGGTCTCCTATGAACGGAAGCGTGATGTCACGACTTACCATGGAGCCTAGTAATACCTCCAACCTATGGGGTATACATGGAGTGGAAACATGCATAAGCAGCTTGCGAAGAGCATAACCTGCAGTAATAAGGCTTAAAAGCCATCAACCAACTATGATATGTAAACCTTAACGGTTGCATAACCCACACCATTTGATAACAAAAACTTGCAAGAGATATCGTCTCATACGACAAGAAATCAACAACTAGACCATCAATTCAAGCCCAACATCCTGAGTGGCTTGGAGTAGTGGCCAACTCAGTGTCACTGTCACTAGAGCATCAGTCTAGTATACAGTAGACAAGCTTTTAAGTACCTTCATGCCTTCTGAGCAATGGTAGCACAGAGGCATAAGAATCGTGATAAATGCCAACATTGGCCTAGTCCACATTTGGACACTACGGAAACTCGAGGAAAAGTACCCCTCGTTAATCGAAGACCACCAAGGTGGTGAAGATGTGAACCCTAAGAAAAGGCTTCCTTCTACTATAACAACAAGCCTAGGCACATGGATATTGCCAAGGGGTGATGGAATAAGGAAATGAGATTTCCAAACCATTACGATTTAAAGGAGTAAGTATACTCCATATGCACCCAAGCATGTAGTGAACCATTTTGTAAACACCAACGCGGTAAACCTTGTCATGAAACCTGTGAGTGGAGATAAACCCTCCCATCACTTTCATTTATCAGTAATAAAATACTCTTCAATAGAGAACGGATCAGAAGACCTTTAAAGTACGTATAGAGAAAAACTAACCACGATAGCCTATAACCACGCTCAGCACGGGAGAAGTAATTGTCAAAAACAATCAATGTGAATGCGCATGACACCACAAATGACCAACGCTCAAGGGGGCTGGTGTGATACCCACGGTAGGGGTCACCCCCCTCCACACCGATAGGAGAGAGCACGAACCACGCCTTATAGGTGTGGGGATATTCTTCCCTTGTGTGAGACGCGTTTTGGGGATGGTACCCCGAGAACAAAACCGTGCGGACTGCGGTCCAAAGCGGACAATATCACACATGTGGGTTAAGACTGGGTGGGTTAAGACTGGGCTGTTACAGCTTGTAACCCGATAAATTACTTTATCCTTGGTCAACCAAGATAATTGGTAAATGGTATCATAAATGATGGAAATAATGTGGGGTAAGCCAACCTACACATGAAACCTAAACTGAAATAAAACATCTCCACATGGGGAAGATAATACCATTGCGGTATGCTACGACAATCATCATACATATGAACTAGGAACCTCCTAGTGTATTTACACCATAAGGAAATGGTGTCAACGACAATGGTAATGAGTAAAGACGAGCTACCACAGTAACACAGTCAGTAAGAACGATGTTGTATAATGAGTAAGAATACGGTGCGCAACAAGCGACCGCTATGAGGAAGTAGTTAGACAATGATATGGAGTAGTAAGATGACAGGAAGAAATATTCATTCCTATCACATAAGTGATTTACTGTCAAGCGTTTACGCCTCTGCACTCTGTATGACTGAGTGTTCTGGTATTGCATTTGTGCAGCTAATGATCTAGGGGGATAGCGAGGAATATGGAGAATGTAAATAGTAGTTAAACCTTCTTTCCACCAACGAACATGGCATTAGCCAGTTAAGCAAGCTTAGCAACAAACCGTGCGGCCTAAGGCCAAAGAAGCACGAGGGTGTACAACACATTAACAATCACAAGATGTGAATTCCATTGGAATAAAAGGTGAAAGGAGACTTGAGAAAGTCACACAAGTAAAGAACACTTGTATGGAACCAGGAGAACTGGAATGATTCAGAAGCTATTGACAACAGAGGAAGCACTACAGTTAAGTGGTGACTTAACCTCGCCCGACAATAAGTCGGAGGAGCTTAGTGAATAACCACAGGAGTACGACTAGTATACGTATTAGATTGCCAGAGAGCTGGTTATAAATCTTAAACTCATTGAGTTCAACAGCGGTAAAAGAATACCACAATTGTTTAGTAAACCTTATTCCCATAATAGACGGATAAAAGGTGACGTATAGCACATTAAGGATAGCACGAAGGGTAAGTAACCCAAGTTATCAGGGTCGCGCAGCAGAAGCTAGTGGGTCCTAGCTAGGAGATAATATACCTGGTAAGTATAATAGAATGACTATTAATGCCTTGAAGCCTGATAGGCTAGAACCGAATTAATTATGAGTTAAATAAGCTCATATAGGAATTCCTGGTGCAAGGACTAACCCTTTTGTATGGTTAAGACCCTTTGACCAGAGCACATTATATAGTATACCGTAGTGAAGCTAACCGCTTCAGATTGCCCAAATTGAGTAAACCAATGTTTAATAATAATAACATATGGTAGATTACGTGGGTGTAATCCCTTTTAAGGGGGATAGAGCAAAAACCTCTTAATGTGAACTTTATGAATAAAGCACATAAACTATAATGTGCATAGCACAAATGAGAATTGATTTCATGACTGGTACTATGTTAAATAAACATAAGTATTCATTCATATTGAAATTGTGGTAATTAGGCATGAGATATGCGAATACCATAGGATGAATATACCCATCTGTAACCCCAGTGTAAGAGTATTAGTAAAGAAAAGTAACGAGTAGTGGACGAGCTCCACAAGTATTGTAGCCTTTGAAGAAGTAGTACGAATTGATTATGAGTAGTAGAGGAATGTAGCCCATGAGTGGTGTATTCGTAAGTATGTTAATAGTAAATTGAGGATAGATAAATTTCATAAGTATTGTATTCCCTAGTTAGAATAATTGAAATGATGGAGAGTAATGGATGGAAGTAGTGAAGGTTGATGAAATGAGCATTTAGGTATTGAACCACGGAGTAAAGTATTTATGAAGTAGATTGAGAATGATTGATGGACCGAATTCCATCCTTTGGAGATGTGCGAAATTGTAATCATGACTAGAGGAGTAAAAATATAGGAAATGGACATAATCAAATTATTTGGTTGTTTGAAACTAATGTGGGAAGTCGAACTCGATCCTGATCAGATCAAGGGAGACCGAACACAAATTGGGGTGGAAAGATAGTTCAACACTGATGCTGATCACATCAGGGTCGAATGATTCTTGAAGCTCCCCTTAAGTGGTCACAAGAATCACACATAGGATAGAAGTAATAAATATAAACTGGAACTTGGAGTTGGATGCTTTAGAAGCTTTCTAATTAGCTGTTGGGAAGGATTTTCCTTAGATTGAGAATAAGGATTTGGTTAAAAGCTTATACCGGAGAAGATAGCAGTGTAGCATATTGTATTATTCCAAGGGCAGCGGGACATAGAGGAGTCCTGTGTCTAGTTGACCTGAGTGCCTGCGGGACTGTATGTGTATTGCATTGCTTTGGGGATAGCTTTGCACGGTATGCATGTATGAACCTTGTAATGTGGAATTGGATGGTTGGTGGTAATGCGGATTCGAGTAATGATTGTATATTGGTATGGTATGGAAAGGAGAAACCTTGAGTAACGAATTTGGGAATTATAAGGAGGAGGAATGTATGGCTTTGGTATTAGGCAAGTATAAATGAGTAAGTATAGTGATCCCATAACCTCGAACAACTTTGAGGACAAAGTTCTTAAGGGGGGTAGATTGAAATACCCCAAACTTAAATATGGCGATTAAAATTATCCTAATAGTTATTTAAGAGCCTAATAATGCTTAAGTAATATTGGTAAGGGAAAATAAATCCAAAAGAAATAAAGAAACGCTTAAAAAGCGAAAAACGCTAAATAAGCGTTAAATAACCATAGGAGGTATGAGACCTCGGTTAGCGTATTATATGGATTTTAAAGGCTTAATAAGGCCTAAATAATATATGGGAACAACTCCTAAAGAAAACGGATCCAAATAATGTATTAAAACGCTAATAGAGCTTTAGCGCATGTTTTTCGAGAAAACGTGACTTTAAGTGGTCAAACGAACTCGTAAAAATTATAAGTCATTAAATAACAATTATTAAGCATTAATGGAAGCTTAATAACCAATAAAAATAAAGAAACAAGGAAATTCCGGAGAACGGGCCCGGTTAGTGAATAGTACCGAAACCGGGTAAAATAACGAGCGTTTTCGGTAAAAGATGAAAAACACTCCAGCTAGTAATACATGTGGGGGCCGTTTTTAATGGGTTAATTAACCCCTCTCTCTCTCACACACACACACAACTAACAATAAGTAAATCAAAAAGTAAAAAGGGAAAAGGTAAAAGGGCTTTACCTTCCCTCTCACCTCACTCTCTCATTCTCTACTCTCTCTCTTCCGTTTTTTCTCACCCAGCCGACCTCCTCTCTTCTCCCTCCTCTGTTGGCAAATTTGGAAGCTCCAAGGAGACAACCATGCTACTTCACCTTCTCAAGCTTGCCCAAGCTTCATAAAAGCTCCAAATCAAAAACAAATTACATATTTGAACTCCCCTCATCATTCTCTACACTTCCCTATTTTCAAAATCCAAAAATGAGGAAGTTTATTTTCGTGGGTATACCCCATTGGTGAAGAAAATAGCATCAATGTGTAGCTTGGAGTCCCCTCTCTCCATTAAGGTAAAAATCTACATGAAAAACTCATGTTTAACCATCTCCTTTCATAACCGATTTTTACCCTTTGTAATGCTTCTCTCTCTATTTTGAGCATCAATTTCACCTTGCAATGGTGGTGGGTTCCCCTTCTTGAACCAAGGTCTAAAACCCCTTCTAAAATACTCCAAAGGTAAACCCTAGAAATCTTGCTTTAAACATTTCAATGAACTAGCATTAATTTAAGGGTTAGTATATTAATTGCAATTGTTTTGTGTTCATTGGGTGATGGGAATGGAGTTTGGCAACTCCATTCCCCACAAAATCAATTTTTGCAAGAAAGAGAGGAAGAGGAGAAATGGAAAAGAAATGAAGGAATTAAAAGCTCAAGGTAAGAGCTCCTTCTTAATGCTTGATTTAATACATTAGTGTAATGGGAATGGGTAAACAAATAAAAGAACCTAAACTGATGTACTTGTATTGTAGTTGTGGAAGTTTGAGTATTTGTGAATTAGTATATGTGGATTGTAGGCCTTGGAGCCAAATAATTGTGTATGAGTATTAGAAATGTGGATTGAGGAAGTATTGATGAATTGGTATTGTATTAGTTGCTGGTAGGACCCTTGTATGGGTGTGGCTAGATTAGGAATGAATTTGATGAAAAGTGTGTATGTGGAGAAGTAAGAAAAGTAGGTAAACTATGGCAAAATTTTGGTAGGAATTATGTATTTAAGAATGACTTGGTGAATTGGAGAACCAAGGTGTGTATTGGAGTTAGTAGAGATATTTAGTAACCATGGAATGGTAGTGTAGTATGAGGATATAAGGATGCAAAATCTGTAGCAAAGAGTGCTAGGAGGCATTGGAGAAACTAGGAGGAATTAAGTGTATTTGGAGGACTTAAGGTGAGTGTTTAATACCTTGGAAGCAAATTGAAAAGGATTTAGGTAATGAGAAGAACTAGGATGTAAAGCAATGCATTTTGAATGCTAGGAGTAACATTGGTTGAGGGAGTATTGAATGGTAAAGGTTAGAACAAAAATCTGTAGCATTGGGGAAATGAAAAACTGTTGTAAGTGTTGAAAAGAAATGAGGGAATTGTGTAAGGGGATTTAAGAATGAGTAATGAGGTTGGAGGATAAACTAAGGCAATTTTGAGGGCCTAAGTAGTGTTAAAACATGTGGGATTACATGTAGGAAGATTGGGGAAGAATGGGCAAATTATAGAACTGAAAATAGATTTTAAAACTGAAGTACTGGGTCGGACCGACCTTGGGACCGAACCCGCAAGGTCGGTCGCGCCTTAAAATACACAGACGGGAAGTCTTCTGACTTCGACCGACCTTGGGGACCGAACTTACAAGGTCGGTCGAGTCGTAAATTGTGAAGGCCATGGGTCTACTGGAATGGACCGACCTTGGGACCGAACTTGGGCAAGGTCGGTCGAGTCCAGAAAACTCGAACCCAGAACATACTGGAACGGACCGACCTTGGGACCGGACTTGCAAGGTCGGTCGAGCCTGAAATTTTCATGTAAGTAACTCACTGGAATGGACCGACCTTGGGACCGGACTTGCAAGGTCGGTCGAGCCTGGAATTTTGTCTTAACGAAACTTACTGACTTCGACCGACCTTGGGTCCGACCCTGGGTAAGGTCGGTCGAGTCAAAACAAAAAAAAATAATAATAATATGATTATAGTTATCATATGTATATATATATATATATATGCCTATACCCATATGTATATGTATATGCAGTAGTACATCATCAATGGAATGAAATAGTAAGGGAATACACATGTGAGTAAGAAGACAAATTAAGAAAGTAGAGAGTACAAGAACACTAAGTTAAACCGAAACAACGGGATAACGGGGTAAGAGTGGGAGTAGCAACTATGCATGTATTGCAATACTTAGTATTAATTGAACCATTTGGCATGTAGTCATTGGTTCGAGCCTAGGACTCGAGGAACAAGTGAGGACTAAGGAACAAAGAGACACCCGGTAAAGTAAATTCCAGAACAAGGTATGATCTCTTCATGCTCTGTATCCTAACTTGGTTACCCCGATTTGTGTGCTTATGTGATCACTCAAATAAGATAAATGCACGAATCATACTTTTATTGCACTTAATCGTATTTGAACTATGTTGTTCTTATTGTATGCTCTTGAACATCTAGTTTGTATAATTCATGAAATGCATGAATGAGAATGATGTGTATGAGTAAGTATGTGTACTTGAGTAGTGTATCGATGTATGGTATGGAAGTAATGACTTCTACTGATTCCTAACCATCTAACTCCTAACATGAGTAATGAGTAAAATGGAATGAGTAGAAGTCCGATATAGTTTCGGCCACGCGTGAGGATAAGGAAACACAAGAGGTTGGATCCGAATCTTGGCTGTAATATTTTCCATGGACCAAATCCCTTGAATGGTAGCATCCTGGATTAGTGGGCCACCCTAAAGCCCGGTGGTGGGATGTAGTAATCCCTGCCCGGAGGTCATACCGACTTAACTTGAGTAAATTAAGTAAGAAGTAAGTATGGTATGTGTATCGGTCTTGACTATCGTAAGTCTTTGACCTTGAGTAAAAGAGTATTGAACACCCGATTAACCCGGGTGTGTAATGAAGCTAACAAGACCTTTGTATGATTTGGAGATGGGTATCTCCGTGTTGCGTATTGAGAATGTGATGTGTATGTATTGTGTATGTGTATTCCGGAAGATGGTAAGTAAGTATCGGTTGCCTTGTATTGTCTCCAGGTATATAATGTACTGTGCGTATGTATGTATACCTTGCGTAGTATCGTAGTATTATGAAAGAAAGTATGTATGTATGTATGTGTTGTAAAATGAACCGCATGTATTCGACCTAAGTAGTCGGCGTACCCTCGCTAGTACGCGGGGTATGCGGAAGTCATATTCAGCGTAAGCTGACCCCCTAGGGGGAACGTTTTTAGTGCGCAGGTACCGGAGGCAGACATGATCACGGTAAGAGATCGGCGACTACACTTGGATAGCTAGGATGAACTGTAGTTAGTAGAGAATCGTAAAAGGCTTGGAGCCTTGTATGTAGTTGTGAGGAATGGGTAGTTGTAGACTCTTGATGAGTATATATGAACTTAGAAGGAGTATTGTATTTGTATTTGGAACTTAGTAAACTCGGTTATGTACATTGTATCGTATGGTATTGTAATGGAGTAATGTGTTGAATGGAGCATAGTAGTATATGATTAGTAAATGGAGTATGTATTGTATATGTGTAGTACTCGGGATTCCGGTCCATCAGACCGATGCTGAATGTAGTAGTAGTAGCTTTGTTAGTCATGTGGGTGACTAACGGCATTGTATCACCCACCGTGTGTAAATATGTACCGCTGCGTGAATCGGGAAGTACGAGGACATTAGACGGTAATGACAGTATTAACGGTAGGGGTGTTACAGTATGTATTGGAGAAGTGTATCTCCGTATCCCGGTAAGTAGGAATGGTTGACTGGTATTGTCTTCCTTGTGTGTATTGAATGATTGTATGTATGCTCTGTAATGTAATTGTAATATTGTGTATAAAAGCATGTATGTATGTATGAATAAAACGAATAGCATGTATTCGACTAAGTAGTAGGCGTACCCCCGTTAGCACGCGGGGCATGTGAATTTCATATGCAGTGTTTTGCTGAGCCCCTTGGGGCACTGTTTTTAATTCTACAGGTACCCGTGAGACTTGAAGGTCGAGTAAGGACCGTGATGAATTCTTTTTTAGAGTAGTTAGTAGATTAAAATGGTGTACTGAGTTGTACACGGCTTGATGCCTTTTTGAGTAGCCGGTGTACCATGTGGTACACCCTTTTGAGAGAATTGAATTGTGAACTTAGTATGAATGTGTAGTTGTATAAACTCATGATTTTTAATAGAGTTGTAGAGTTGGAATGTAACTCATATACTTTTGGATACTCGGTAATCAATATTGTAAGTAAGTATTGGAAATTGTAATGTAAGTATTTAAGTTGCTCGGTGTATCTTAATCGTCAGACCGTTACTGTAAGTAGTAGAAGCCTTGTTAGTCTTGAAATGGCTAACGGAATTGTATCACCCGCCGGGAGTATGTAAGTATCCGCTGCGTGTAAGAGTAAGTATGGAGACGATTAGAGGATAATGGAAGGATTAGTGGTTGGGGTGTTACAGCTCTGCAACGACGTCTTTCCCTTTTTCATTATTTGTTCTCCCGGTGTCTTCATTAGCCATCGCCGTACTTGTTCTCCCGGCGTCTTCGTTAGTCATCGCTGTTAGTTGAATCGAGAAGAAGAAGAAACAGGATCACAAATTCCTGCTCTGATGCCATGAAGATTCCGGGAAGTTTGAGAAGAATATCGAGAGAGAAGAGAAGGTGAATCGAGAGGAGATGAGTACAGGAAAGTGAAGAAATGAATAATCGTATATTCAACTTTCTAGGTTTTTTTTTTATACAAAGAAGCAGAACTACTCCGTATATATAGAGTATCAGAATAATCTAGAGAACTACATAAAGAGTAAGTTTGAGAAAAACCTAGACTAAAGAAATAATGGGCTAGCCCAATTGTACAATACAAGAAATAATGATCTAGCCCAATTGTACAATACAAGAAATAATGGGCTAGTTATCTTCTTATCCTAACATACTTCTAACAACCTTTATCCATCGAAAGATATGTGGGCATAGGTATATGTAACACCCCTAATCCTAAGCCTGTAATATCGTCGCATGTCGCAGCATAACAAATAACAAATCGCAGCGGAAAAAAAACTAACTACCTTGGTGTTACACGCCGTCACTCACCCTTGTGAGCAACAAGGCAACCTTACTCCTTCCAACAGTACAACTCCTCACGCTGTGATGAACAGATACTGAGTACTTCTAATTATTACCAACCAAATCCAACTAAATGAGCAACTAACTGAATACAACAACCTCTTTAATACAATACAAAATAAAACCAACGGTGTTTGTTGAAAACACTTCAGCTGCCCCTGTCCCACGCTCCGGCTTGAGTCTTCTTCAACAACCTGGAATTTTTGGCCCACTGAAGGGCTCAGCAATCGAAATACTGGTATGCTAAATGTAGTCTTAAATCATTTGGATTCCTTAAGTCGTTTTAGCCATCTTGATATTAGATTCTTTACATGAAATACCGGTTTACAATAATAACAGTAACAACTGTAAACACTTAACAAACACATAACAATCCACCTGTAAACACCAGTGCACCATAGTACACAGCACCAACAACCACACAACAATAACCCATAGCAATACCCAATAATCACACATTAATAAAACGTAACAATAACCAAACAAGATACTCGTATTAAACTGTACTTGTTAGTTAGCCACTTGGCCCTTATCCTTTAAACCAATCATTTACCCTTTTCCAATTAATTTCCACCTCAAGTGTCATGACAAGTCAAACCTTAATAACTTATTAATGGACGAATGTCCCTTGTGTTCCATTGGAACTGTTTACCAGCTGACCCTGTGGCCCTGGTTAATTGACCGATCCGGTCGAACCTGTGCACCAACAGCAGTGCCTTCCGCCATCCCCGAATGTGGCTGATGGATTTCGAGTGACTCCATTATAGTCTCTCGTAGTGATCACAATGCGCAACCAGAAAGTCGAAACGATCTGGATTCCTCTCTTTATAAGTTAGCCCTTTTTGTCAGTGACATATTAACCAATCCTTGAGTTAAGACTATAATAGTTGACCTTCAGTTAGGTTCAATAATACCTTTAGATCAGTTAGTCTTGTTCCAGTTTAGATGTATAAACTTCCAGTCATAAGACGTGCGCGTATAAATAAAACGCAACGAAGTTGAGCAATACAGTGTACAATATCATTCACATAAAATCACAGATATCGCTCTTAAACAATTAACACATAATGTCTGGACCTTAGGATAATCCTTAGGACATTCATACCACACAATTAACATACCGTTCACCAAGTAACTGCTGGCTTGACAAATCCCTGTTCAGTAGTCCCTCCCCGTACGCTGTTATCTAAACATGTAATACCGGGTAATATTAATATAACTATTCATTAAATGTTATGGTACTGTCACTGTAATGTTTATACTCATTGTATAATAACTCTGTATGTTATTTATTTTCCCCTGTTATTTTACAGTGACTCTAGGTAGTTTAACAGTTCGTTATTTTATGTGATATTCGCATGTGATAATGAATTTCCATTATACGGTATATCCTTATCTCATTATTTATATACTCATAATTATTTCCACTTATTCCTTATATCATATTATTTGGTTAGTTATATTATAACCACCTTTATTTTATAAACTTTATATTATACTCCATAATATATCATATTACATTATATTACCTAGTTTTACTTCCTTTCCTTATTAAGTTACAATACCAACCTTATTATTTCGGTATTCATACTTTATACCCAACAACCTTATAAATTACTAGATAACCACACATAGTTTCCGGTAACCATAATTTGAACCCATTAACTTTTACAATTTTTCCAAACAACCATATACTTTTATAATTTACTAAATATCCATATTATTTTTCGGAAATTGTAAAACAATTATATTAACTTCTATAAATTGCCAAATAACCTTATAACTTTTATAATTCATTAATTATCCATACTACCTTTTAATTTACTAATTAGCCACTAAATTTTTCGGTAATTCCAAAATGGATATTTTAATATCTATAAATCACCAAATGACCTCATTAATTTTCGGTCTTGACATATACTTTCCTTATATTTACATTTTAATCCCAAAACTTTATATAACTTACATATTAACTTATAAATTATAGTTTTAATATTTAATTCACTAAAATAACCAAAACAAACCACAACTTTCTTCAATTTACATTTCCGCCCCATATTAAATTCTATTTTTCATATATACTCCCATAAATTACATATTCACCCCAAAACTTTTATAAACTTAATATTTTATGTCATAAATCATTTTAACCCAAAGTTTTTGGTCAACACTTTGACCAAGACTTAATTTCATAATTAATACTTTAGTAAACCCATAAAATCATAAGTAATTCTCGGCCACATACTATATTTCCCAATAATTACAAAATAGTCCCAAAACTTTATAAAATGTCATTTTAACACTTAACCACTTATTTAAATTCGCCAAAATTCATAATATTAATTCCTACCTTATATTATACTATAAATATACCAAATCAACCCCTTTGTTCTCGGCATTTATTATTTATACACTAAACTTTTCAAAATTTACATTTAAACCACATAACTTTATAAATTAGCCATTTAAATACTTGTAGCTATTTTTAATACTCCCAAAATTTATAATATAAGCTAATACACTTATATATATTTCAAAATTCACCAAATCCCATATATTGCTCTCGGCTTTAAATAAACTTTACCATAAGCCATATAACCCTTCTAAAAATTATGCTAATGACTTAGAATGATTATAAACTAAAAATAGAACAAATAACCTTAGATAATTCGGTTTACATTTATATGCATCCTAATTAATTTTTGTGACACATATTTATACCTTAAGGTAATAATCTTACCTTATATGTTATAAATTATTTTCTTGACATTATAACCCATATATTTCGGCCTTAATTTATGTAATGGTTATACATAATTTTTATACCAAAGTTTGAAGCTTAATTAAACTTAAACTTAATAAACCTTACTTATATAAACTTACCCTTAAATCAAGACAATTCTTGTACTTGATTTTTCCTTGAATTTCCAAGCTCCTCAAATGTTATATTGATGTAGAGAATTCGGCCACCTTTCATATATTTAGGAGATCTATTTGTTAGACTCCTAACAAGGATTTATAGATAATATTTGAAGGAATTTTACAAGAGTTTACCTTAGGAATTTAACAAGGTATTTTTGATACACCTTGGGATGATTGTTGATTCAAGTTTCCTTCATGAAATAATGAAGAGAATATTGATTTAAAAGGTTTAGATTTCGAAATTGCTTAAGAAATTTTCTTAAGATTTTCAACATGAAAATATACCTTAACTTGATCTTGTTGTTCCTTGTATTGTTGTTGAATTTAGGAATCTCCTTGGAGCATATATGCTTGGCGATTTCCTTGTAGGTTTGCTAGGATGTTTTCTTGCTTCAAGATTTACAAGATTTAACTAGGAATTTACATAGAAATGGTGTTAGAGCTTAGATCACCATTAATGGAGCTTTGAAGCTCTAAGGATTTAATTGACAAATGAAGAAGAAAAGAGAGAGTAGAGAGGAGCTCACCATTTGGCCATGAAAGGCAAAGGAGAATGAAGCTCTACGTTGGTATTTAGAAGAAGGTAATTGAAATTATTCTTCTTTTGCTTAATTAATTCCTAATTTGACTAGTCTTTGTACTTAGTTTATTCATGAATTATTAGCTCAATAAATGACCTCCACAAGTGGTTGTATTCGGCTGATGATAAGGTTGATAATGAAGCTTTGTTGGCCACTTGAAACTATAGGACAAATGCAAGTTAGGTAGATTTAATCATTTAGCATTTTTCTAAGGTAATTTATTGTCTTCCTTACTAATCTTTTACGGTAATGTATGTATGCATAGACAACTAATTTTTTAACAATTAATAACATAAGGACATGGCTAGATTAGTAGATAATCTAGCTTGATTTAATTAAGGCAACAAGACTTCTTTTTTCCTTGTTCAAAATCGGACATAATAGCTAGTATAAGACAATGCATTTTGTTTGTATTAACCTTGAATTATGCTATTTAGGTCATTGTCTTTATTTGAATAATTTACAGCAATCATTCCCTCTTGTTGCTGATCACAATCGGAAGCCCCATGTGACATGGGAGCAACTTGACCTCCTTGTTTATTGCCTTTTATAAAAGTAGCACTAAGACTATTCTTTTGTATAGTTTAGTTTCATTACTTTTGCTTATCTAATCATCATTGTTTTTCTATTGCTGGTTGTACGGTTGTGAGGCTCCCATTAATTGATTGCACAAGTCTAGTACATAGTCATACGGTGGGTGCCAAGATGATTCATCATCCAACAACAAAATTTTAAGCCAAACTAGCCAAAACAACCCCTAAATGTCGCATGAGATGGAGGCTAGATGGAACAGATTTTTAACTTTATTTTTGTTACACTATATTTTATTAAGACCATACTAATATGTGTAATAGGTTCCAGCATTTAATTGGTACATTTATATGATGATAAAAGATGAAAGTTTTAAGGTAAAAATGCTGATTTTAGGTATCTTTTTGTCTCAAAAATCGTCCCTGGTTGTGCTATGATTTTAGCACTGCCATCAATTGATTTAGATGGTCATTTTATACACTTTTAAGTTTATCAACTTGTGGCACCTCAAAAACTTCAAGGTAATTGCGTAAAACGCATTTTCGTGACATCCGAATGTGCGTTTTTGTGCTTTAAGGATTTTTCTGAGAATTAATTAGTCGCTATGACTTCCAAGTGTTTATTGACATTTTTTATAGTCAATAATAATATGTTAAGGTGTTACATTGAGTTATATGGGGTTATACCAACTCAGAACACAATTTCTCGGGTTACCCGGGCAAAAAGGAGCGTTAAGAAATCCTCCCGAGTACTTTGTCTTTAACCGAGAATTTATCTTGAGAAATTCATATTAAATGTTCATTAAGGTACTATTATGCATTTAGAATTAGGTGTAATGCTTTACGTTATTTAATAAGGTATTTCCGGGACTTTCGGGCCTTAAGGGGCCTTTAAGGGAATTCCCGAGCGTATTGTATTTTCACTCAGTTTTAGATGAAGTCCTGCATTCTTAAGATCATATAATGACCCCTGGTTTACTTCATGTGAAGCTTATAGCTTATATAACTAGTTTATCTTAAGGTCAGGCTTTAACGCATGTTTTTGACCTTAAGGAGTTTAGGTGCGTTTTTAACGCTCAAATGTTTATATACTTTCTTAGGGTTTCATAATCCCCCAAATAATATTTATAATTCCTAAAATAATATTTATAATTCCTCAAATAATATTTATTTACTTATATTTAATTATTTAAATGTTAGGGGTATTTCAGTATATTAGATTGACACTTTTCCCCATGGATTAATCCATTAGAATAGGAGTGCATTTTTACCAATGGATAGATCTGTTACTATAGATGTGATCATTTTGGCTAAATGACAGTGACAGAAAACCATTGGCATAGGGGTGAATGTTTACCCACGAATTGATCCGTTACTATAGGTGTGTTCAATTAGGCTTTGATGACAGTTTCTCCATCGTCTTTACTGATGGGAAAACCGTTGGTATAGGCTTTAACCCCTTCTCCAACGGATACGTTATCCATTGGTATAGGTCAATACCCACGGTACATATGCCAATAGAATTTTGTCTGTTGGAGTAGCCTTTCCATATCTATACCAATGGATTTTTAAACTATACTAACAGAATTTGTCCGTTGGTAAATGTTATTTTTTGTAGTGACACTATTATCCTCAACATTTGTCCCTGAAGAGTCGGATAGCCACTTATTACGAACTTACCTTTCTTCTCAGAGAAGGGATTTCTAATTATGCCTGGACTAACCATATTTACAATCATACAAAAAAGGATTAGATCTAATTAAATGTTGTATTCTTGAAGATCAACAATACATAAATTTTACATATGTTATTCAGAATGGGATTATCTTTTGATTCTTCTTTAACTTCTTCAGCACCCCAAACTTCTTCATCCTCTTGCTCACCATTGTCTAATTGGTCAACAATAGTGTCATTCGTGTGTACCAACTCAATTGGTATATCCACTTCATTAGAAAAGTAGTTATATTAACCCCCTCAACTCCTTCTTTAATATACTTCATTTACTACTAAGTCCGACATGTCTAATATACTTCTTGCTTAAATTTTACAAACTAACTACCGTGCTTGAACATCATTATTTTAGAAGGATACAAGTAGTAAATGGTTCATAATCGTTTTCGGTGCGGATTCACCGGTAGTGCATATGCATACTCCATTGTTTAATGTTGAATGACCTACTTAATATGCCATGCTTTTAAATTAAAACTCATTTACCATAAACTAGAATACAATTTTGCCACATTTACTGCCCGTTGTGTCAAACTCTGTATGAAATGATTGAGATTTGTATCTTTGATCTACTGTTGAAAACCACATACACGTAAGAGAAGCACGTTATAACTAAGACAACAAAACCATTTGTAATTCTTCATTCAAGAATTTCCATTGCGTAACTTACATATGATATGAACCACACGCTAAATATTTTCTCCAACTTTCTATTAATAGTAGCATCGTCCATTTTAAGGATTTTGCTGTTGTAGTTGATCCATAAATTTTATGTGAAGTACATGCAAACGAGAAAACACATATGTAGTCACCATATTTTTTCTTAGCATTTAACAATAATACCACTTTAAAAAACATGAACATTAGATTTCTTAATCCGTGTAAGGCTTGAGTTATATAGTGTTCAACACCACATATGTTTGGGTAGTAGCTAAATCTATCGTTCTTACATTACCCAAAATAGCTTTCTCAATTGGTCTTCCACTTGATTTGAATATAAAATTCTTTCAAGGTCATCATCTACATCATCCATATAAATTTCACTCATTCCCATTCTCTTACACTAAAATGGTCCACCATCCCTAAAATAGAAGGAACCAAAGTCGTAATCTCTTCCAGAAGATAACTATTGCATATTCACCCTTCAACTTGGTTTTTTAGTTCTGACTTTCCTTTTCAACTTCCCAATGTATCTAAACCAAATTCGCATAGACCATATGAACAACAAGTGAACTCATATGTTAATTTCAATTGAATAAATTATTAATGAACTTCTTTCAAAAGGATACATCCATCTATATTGCACCGGTCTAGATAGACAAACCTTGTAAACCAAGTGGATTGGACAATGCTCCATTCAATAGAAAAAACTTGGGGTAATATCATTTCCAGTTTGCAAAGAATATGTGCAATGTTCTCCTTTATTTATTGTAGATTAGTTTCATGATGTTGCAGCCAACTCTTTGAAGTAAGACACAACTCAATGATTGTCTTCTGCACTTCTTAGGGGAGAAGATGAATAAAGGCTATAAGCATGAGTCATTGTATGAAGACATGACACTCATGACGTTTCATTCCGAATCCCCTTCTACTCGTTATGTTGACACATCTACCAATGTTAGAGGCGTATCCATTGGGAAACTTTATGCTTTAACCCAATCATAAAAACAATCCTTCCGCTATCTATCCAATATGTAAGATGTCTTTCGATATTATTATTTCTAGCATCAAATGCTAACTCGGGACCCTACAATAGTCATTAACTTCTTGACGTGACTTGGCATGATCCTTCGTCTTCCTGTTTGACAATGAGTACCGTATTGAATATGTTGTCAAAACAAATTTTCTAAATGTGCATCACATCTAACTTGTGTCGGATCAACAACTTACTCTAGTATGGCAGATCCAAAAAAAAAATACTCCTATTACTCCAACCATAGTTCCTGGGAACAACAACATCTATTTTATTGGACCCGACCTCAGTCATTTTCTTAAGACCTAGTCATTTTAGTTTGGTCAAGATCTCATCATAACCGTTTCACACACGTGGAGCTTTATCCAACACTTTTTTTGCCATTCCTAAATAAAACAATGTCAAACTTTGTGTCTTTGTCATAAGAAATCCTACTGCTATCAAACTAGGATTAATTGTTTCTGACTGCAGAGAAGAGTGAGCACATCACTTTGCGTCCATGTAAGAAGACATGTGAATCTTCTAACTACGCTCCACCTCAAAGCATTATGTATGCTACAAAGCCGCTAATTGTACACTTCAATGCTACTCTCATTTGGAAAACTTCTTTCTCAGAAACATCCAAAGTGTTGACTCATTCACCCATAATTGTTTCAACTATGTGCTAAGAGGTTAAATATACACATTTATCTTCCCTTTTGAATTTTATGGGCCAGGCACAAACATGCAAAGAAGAAAAACTCATTTTCCATACATATCCTAGGCGGTAGATTGTATGGAGTCAGGATGATAGACCAAAATGAATGTGGTCATCCCAAATCTAGTTAAACTTGATCATTCACCTAGATGGGTAGGATTCAGGCCGAGCTTGAGGCATTTTTACACCCGTTGGACTGACTTATAATGTCCGAGGCTCAATTTTTAATATCCGGACAAGGGAGACGGGGTTTTTTTGCGTTTTGCTGGTGCTTAGCCCGTCCGACTCGTATTATGATTTTAATTCTATTTTTATACATGTATATAATAATTATTATTATTTAAATAAAATTATATAAAAATACATCAAATTTTATGTAAACATTAAATAAATACATAAATGTTATATTATAATTATTTTTTAAAAAAGATATATAATAATAAAACTGGGCCGAGCTTGTCCGTTAACTCAAATTAGCATGTAGCTAGGAGATGATATTTGAGCATATGTTTTGTTTGAACTCACCCCATAATCATTATAGACCGAAGCCTATTAGGCTTTTTTAAAGGGTGGATCGAGTTGGGCCACTGATCCAAACATACTATAATCAATTTTGAATATTGCCCAAAGCACTAATAAACCAAAAATAAATAATTAGACATCAAAAACCACATTTTTCAAAAAAAAAGGATATTTCACCAAATACCACTGAGTTTTTGCTTAATTCATGATATACCACTATGTTTCTAAAATTACACAGGATAACACCGAGTTTTTACTTATTTCACCAGATAACACTCTGTCATATATTTTGTTAACTTTTCCGTTAATATCCCTCGAAAAAAAGACTAAACTACCCTATTATTAGTTAAATTAAGGTGGTATCTTATTTATCAATATGACGGTTCATTGTGAGCTAATTAATAACATGAGTATTTTGTCATTTTTCAGGAAAAATAACAAAGAAGTTAACAGAATATGGGACATGGTGTTATCTGGTGATATAAGTAAAAACTCAATGTTATCCTGTGTAATTTTAAAAACACAGTGGTATATCGTGAATTAAGCAAAAACTCAATGGTATTTGGTGAAATTTCCCAAAAAAAAAACATCAAAACCATAGCTGAAATGAAAAGAATCGCTTTAGGGTGAAAATTATGAAGTGATATGTACAATTGTTTCCAAATATTTTTGTTGACTATTAAATGTACTAAAAAAGAGTTACAAATATGTAGAATTTTACAGACAGGAATAGATAGCTAATTTTTAAAAAAGGATAGTTTCAATATTAACTAAAAATTAATTACACAGATTTAATAACTACACAGACTCTAATATATTTTTTTGAACCAAAACTATACACTCTACATTGACTAATACTAATACTCTTTTCAAAAAAAAAATACATTGACTAATACCAACAACGTTTTATAAATAATGTGACTTGTAAATTTTCCAGAAAAAAAAACTGTCGAAAGGTCAATATACGTGCAAGCAGGCCCACCTCGTGAAGCCACGTGAGATGACAAATGAGAAGATGATGATCCATTCTCTTGTCCCCTCGTCCTTCAGCACCATTCCTCTTCCAACGAATAAAATTCCTCCCCTCCAAAATCCAATCTGAAAACTCACTGACACTGCCTTGCTAGATTCTTCATCACTACTCTTGCCCTCCTTTCCTACGGACATTACGACTCGAGCCATCATTCCGGAGGGAATAAGGGGGCATTTCTCTCATTTTTTGTAGATGTCTTTATCCACTCCTTCGATTTCCGCTCCCTCATTCTGGGGTGCTAGTGTTGCTGGCTCGAGCAATGAATCATCCCCTGCCATCATCAGAATCAGATCCATTCGACCGATTTTTAGGGTTATAGCCATGTGCAGCCCGGACTCTTCTCAGTCTTACAAGATGAATCGGAACGAGTACATGGTCACTCTGGAGAAGCCACTCGGTATTCGGCTCGCACTCTCAGTCGATGGAAACATCTTTGTTCATTCTCTTCAAAAAGGGGTGTGTATGCATGAGATTATCATGGAAACTTTTTTCCGTTTCTGTTTTCTTGTTCATCTGCAACGAAGTTATCTGATTTTTTGGGATGCCTTGTTTTCTGTGCGTGTGTAACCTTTCTAACTTCACTTTTGCCGCAATTATATTTTTATTGTAAATGTAGGGTAATGCAGAGAGGTCGAGGATAATAATGGTGGGTGATACTTTAAAGAAGAGGAGTGAATTATCTGGGAGTTCGTTTGTGCAGATCAAGGACGTTAATGATACTCAGTATGTAAATTATTCATTTCTATTACAATTTCCGCCATGTTCTCTCTTCACATTCCCCTATTTATATGACCTCGCCAACGCTTGTGATTGTTTCTAGATATGCTAGTCAATCTCCGCTCTCTTGTTTTTTTCATTATTTGAATTCTCCGCAGCGTAAGGGAAAATGTGAGTACCTTTTCAGAAGAAATTAAATCAAGGGAATGAATACCAAGGATTCATAATTGCTGTGTCTATAGAGATTGAAGCAATCACCTCTTTATGCCACTGAATTAATTCATTGAGCTTATGGCTTGTAAAATTTTACGATCGATTCTAACTGACTTCAAAGCCTTAACTGTACTGATCTGAAAGCATATCATGATCTACCTTAGTTAAGACCATCCTCACTTCCCCTTCTGGTGTGATTGTGGCTTTTTCAGGGAAATGCTTGAGGATAAGACTGGCACTTTCAGCCTAATTCTTGAAAGACCATTCTCACCTTTTCCGATTCATAGGCTGTATCGGATGAGTGACCTTGATATTATGTTCAATCGAGGCCGTGTTCCTCTTGCCTCTTGGAATGCTACTTTTTTGACATCAGCATCTCCGGAGAGCAAGGGAAACTCTGGATTCGCAGTGTTCTCTCCAAAATTTTTGACCCCAAAAGCATGGAATGCTATGTATGGTGAAGACAGCTATGGCCGTTCACTCATGCAGAGGAATGCTCTTCCTTCATTACTTGGTCTACTTGTATGCATTTTGTCTGAGAAAGGTTCCTCCGATGCTGAGTGGGGCCATGGAAGCTTCCCATTGGAAGAGTACTCCAAGGCACTGGAACGATCTGAAGGAGAATTATATTATAACCACTCACTTGGTATGCGCTACAGTAAGGTCTGATCATTGTGCTTATTTATGATCATATGATCCTCTCCTTTTATCATTCTGTTTGAATATGATGTTAATATTTGTTAATATTGCACAATTCTTTCTGTTCTAGACCTTCTCAGTTCCCTTTTCCAGTGTCTATTGGTTGTTTTCTCATGTTTTCTATATGGGGTGTTCAAGCTAATACCTGTCATTTATGTCAGATAACTGAGCAAATATTCGTTGGCTCCTGCATTCAAACGGTAGCGGACGTGGAGACATTAGCAAATGTTGTGGTAAGTTTAAAAAGCCTAAAGCAATCACCTTATAATTTTATAGTTGTTTGCATTAGAAATTTACCAATGATCATACTGTTAACCACATAAAAATTCAAGCTCATCCATATTAGGCTTACATACATAAATATAGAAATTCAGGTAACTTAGCTTTATCACTAATGTGGAGAAAGGATTTGCTAGCCCATCTCTCTTGTGGTCCATTTTTTTACAGGATAGGGAGATAAAGCATGCTGTAATCTGGTGGGCTTGAAGCCAATTTACTAATCGTGATATACACTAGAACACCTGCAATATTCTCCTTCTGATGACTTTCCTTGTGATTTGCATGCATCAGGGTGTTACCGCGGTACTGAATTTTCAAAGTACAACTGAAGCGGAAAATTGGGGCCTTCATCCCAGATCAATTAACGAGGCGTGCCAAAAATATAACATTCTTATGATCAATTACCCGATCAGGCATGTGGTAGCTCCCACGTCTTTTTCTCGTTCTCTTTCTCATGCAGTGGATGGTTTGTAATTCATCCTTGTTGCTGAAAGTAGTAGTCCATAATCCCCAGAAAATACATTTGTGCCTAACAACCATCTGAAGCTTATACTTGTGGTGATCATACATACGAGAGTTTAATTAGAAAAACATTGGTCATATATCATGAGCTCTCTCACCTTTTCTTCCTTCGAATCTGTGTAGACTATAGGGTGATCATTAAGTAATTATCTTTTCCTCCTCCCTCCCCCCACCCACCCACGGATGAGTACAGTATTTGCAACTAAAATGATTACCTGCATGAACATTGCATTTACAGGGATGGAGATTCTTTTGAGACAAGGAAGAAGCTGCCATTTTGTGTGGGACTGATTCTACGTTTGTTAAAGAAGAACCATCGTGTCTTTGTTACTTGCACTTCCGGATTAGATCGATCCCCTGCTTCTGTGGTGGCTTATCTGCATTGGATGACTGATACGTCTCTCAATGCAGCTTACAACTTTGTCACAGGTCTTCATCTTAGCAGACCGGATAGGTAATCCTTGCAGGTTTTTCAACTGTACAGTGGTTTTACGCTCAACTCAATCATCTTTGATATCCCAACTAAGAAATTTTGGCTTCTCTTAGTAATCACCTCTGTGTTACTCTAGCTCATATAGGCCACATTTCATCATGGATATAAGAACATACTATCGTGATGTGTTGGCATGATATATGTACCTGTACTGCATTTTTATTAAAAGTCCTATATGACTCGTCTACTAGTGTACTTAGGTTTGAATTGAAAAGAGTATCTGATTGCAGGGCAGCAATTGCTTGGGCTACATATGATCTTATAGCAATGGTGGAGAAAGGCAGACATGATGGGCCGGCAACCCATGCTGTTACCTTCGTATGGAATGGACATGATGCAAGTATCTTATTTGTTGCCCTCTTTATTTATTTTTTGTACTTTTTAGTTCTTCCTCGTACTATGCAACTCCCTTGATTCCCCAATAGACTTCATTTGCTTAGTCATGGGGTATTTCAATCACCACAGATCGTCATGTTTACAGGGAGAAGATGTTTGTTTAGTTGGAGATTTCACAGGGAACTGGAAGGAGCCAATTAAAGCAGTAAATAAGGGAGGATTGAGATATGAAGTTGAAGTAAGGCTTCCACAGGGAAAGTAAGCGAAGTACTGATATATTAGCATGTGTTTGTTACAGATTTGAAGGTTTTGTTAATATGAGTTGGGAAGCATATTTTTTCAACCCTTATTTTCAACACAATGCAGGTATTACTATAAATACATAGTAAATGGGCAATGGAGACATTCCTCAGCTTCACCCACGGAGAGGGATGAAAGTGGGAATCTTAACAATGTAATTGAGGTTGGGGACATAGCAAATGTCAGACCATCCATTCAACCACCAAAGAAGGTTGTAATCCCAAAACCCTCCTCTACTCTTTGATTCAATCTTCGCTGCAGCTGGAAAAATTTGGGTTTGATTGTTCTGGTAACATGTTAATTAATCTGTTATTGAATGAATACAGGATGTCAATATTATCAAGGTGATAGAGAGAACTTTGACTGAGAATGAGCGATTTGTTCTTGCGAAAGCAGCTAGGTGTATTGCATTCTCAGTTTGTCCGATCAAATTATCTCCAAAATAGTGAAGGAAAGGAAAGGACAAGGGTGAATAGAAGGGAAGCAAAAGAGAAAACCGGAGGATAAAAAAGGAACTGAACATAATGGCAAGGCTGCTTGCTTGTTTGCTTGCCTCTCTGCTCTGCTCTACCTGACGTTGGATGGTCAAGCTTGATATGGAATTGCAAAAACGAAAGAACTCTTGGATTCTATGTTTTGGTTGAGCAGTTCTTTTGCTTGGAGGAAGAAGAAGACGCGGTAAGGTTCTGAAATACGAAACAGGATCAGATGGGTTGCAAAAGTTGTATATATACCCGCAAACAACTTATATTCCAATTGTTCAGCAATCATCGTCTGTAAGGGTTTGAACTTTGAATAAATTAATGTCAAAA
Organism: Limonium bicolor; assembly: GCA_023374045.1. NCBI lineage: Eukaryota > Viridiplantae > Streptophyta > Magnoliopsida > Caryophyllales > Plumbaginaceae > Limonium > Limonium bicolor. The sequence continues at coordinate 108,002,974 of CM041782.1, read as the reverse complement.
GTATAGCTCCAGCCTCACCCGTAACGTGTGCTGAATGGGTTCTGACTTCTCATGCTATCAGTTATCTTGGTTGGTTTGTCTGTTATAGTAATTCGAAGCTGCAGTGTCACATTCTCACGAATTCAACTGAAGGATTCACAAAAATGTGGAAGGTGCTCATTTGAATATATCTCTATCTTATGGAAGTGGGAAAATTATGATGAAATTAAACTAAGCAAAATACAAGCCACTGGAAAGCTTGTATGTTAACCGATACTGCAAAACCATAAAACCATGCTCTTGTTCATCATTAATACAACCAAGAGCTTGATTTTGAACTGCTTAAACTTGAAACTTATAGTCATTGGTGTTCTTCTGAGACTGAGTCATTTCTCCACCTAACAAACCCATGCAAAAGGTTCCCAACTCTTGGGCAGAAAAACCAATGAAGGAAAGAACGGGTGTACTTACAAACCTTGAACTGATTCCAGTCCAGCAGGCCAAACCCAAACAAATGCTCATCATCAATCAATTCCATAAAACTGCCAGAATTACCCTCACCACTACTACTACTACTCATCATCTTATCAAACTCAGAAACCCAGAAAGAAGCAACAGTACTACTCATCATAGAATCCTCCTCACTACTACCCACAATCACCATCCCGCTAATTGGCTGCTGCATTTCCTTCTCCATGGTCTTCTCATCATCAGCAGCGACCTCATCTGAATCCACCTTTCTTCTCATATCATCCTTCTCACAAATGTCAGCTTCATCTTTTCCGGAGACATTTTCTGCAGTGTGAGGATTGAAGTGCGTAGTAGCTGTGCCAGTAATCTTCTTCTTCCTGTCGATTTCAACCAATGAGGAGGAGCTCTCCGGGTTCATGCCAATGTTAGTTGTTTTCTTTCCATTACAATGCACGGAGGTAGAAGAATCAACAACAGTAGTTCTAGTTTGTTTTTGCTTCTTTTTGTTGAAAATCCCAAGCTTTTTGCTCAAATGGGTATTCCAATAGTTCTTTACCTGGTTGTCTGTTCTTCCTGGAACTCTCCCAGCTATCAAAGACCACCTATATAGATATATATATATGTAAAAGGAAAATTATATGTATCATCAATTTCAAATTGGTATCCACAACAATGAAAGGATCATCTATCTATCCATCATGCATATCAGGAAATCACAAGTTTTTTTTTTTGATGATTGGCTGGAGAACCAGCTAATAAGGCAATACTGTGGTTCATACGAACCCTTACATTTCAAAAGCACTAGGAACAACAATAATGTAGACAAAGTGAAAAAAAAAACAAGACTAGAGGGTTATTCTTAACCCCATGCGACCGATTGAGAGTATGTTTAATTTACCTGTTGCCTAGAAGTCTGTGGAGTCTAATAATGAGATCTTCTTCATCCTCAGTAAACCTTCCCTTCTTAACATTGGGACTTAAGTAATTCATCCATCTAAGCCTGCAACTCTTCCCACACCTCTTCAATCCTTCACATAAGTAAAACTGATGTTTCAAAACACAGCATACAAGACAAAACACACCAGAGTGCTTAGCTAGCTAGCCAGCTAGCTTTTTTTTTTTTTTTGTTTCAAGTGTATTGTTGTTTGTTAAAAGTAACCTGTTCTTTTTGAGATGCTATTCCAATGGCTTTTTCCATAGTACTTCACATACTCCATCAGCATCTTATCTTCCTCTGCTGTCCATAGCCCTTTCTTGTACTCTTCTCTACAGCCTTCTTCTTCCATTAGCTAATAACTTCTCTGGGTGGGTTAATTTCTTGCTCTCTGTCACTCTTCTGTTTATATGGGCGGGGAGAATAGAGAAAAGGTATTATTTAAAAGAGGTGAGAATGGAATTGAGTAGAGTGGTGCTGCATTTAATAGTATACAACAGTGAGGTAAGAGATGTGACTGTGACCACACGGCAAGAAAGGGAACCTTCCATTAAGGATATCCTTAGTCAGTTCTTTCCCGTCTGAAGGGTCGACACACATTACGAAGGGCAGGAATTTTGATGATTTGTGGTGTAGCCCAGCCAAGTGGGATAATAAATTGATTGTTGTTGTCGTTATTGGTTGGTAGGTATCTTAAAAATAATATAAATATGTTTGCTGGTTTACAATAAGAAAAAGTAAGGATTTGTGTGTTTGGTTGAAAAAAAGTTAGTATACATACATAACATATCTATGTACTTTTCTCAGCAAAAATAGTGGTGATGCCAGCGTTTGTCAATCCTATCATTTTCTTCTAATTTATTTTATTTTATTTTAAAAACTGTATTTAACAATTAATAAAAAGTGACATCAATTTCAATACCGTCCCACAATTTCTCCTCTACTTCATTTTAACAGAACTCCAACGGACGTAGTATGTATACACGTACTTCGACTTGTTTATTTGAGACATTCAGTTTGCTTTGTTTCAAGTTAGTTTAGTTATTTGATAATTGGTTTAATTTGGGTGTATTCTGTTTTTTGGTTATATCTAATAGCCAAATTCTTGGCTACAACTCACTGTACTCATCTAGGTACATCCAGCATTTTTTTTCTTTCTTTTTTTTGTCATTGCAGTGCGTAAACCCACGCGATTTTTTTCTTCATTTTTGCTCTTTTCATGCGTACGTACATATTTGTTTTCTATTTTTTTTCTTTATTACAACATTTTTAAATGGTTGTAACTTTTAATATAAGTCCAAAATGAAAAAAATTATATCATTGTTCATCTAAATTCAAGTTCTTCAAAACAAGACCAGTTATGAATATGTTTTGACAACTTTTTAAAAAAATTATTTTTACATGTATACGATGATATTTTAACGTGAAGATGTCTGTACATATTTAAATGTGAGAATGTACATGTTTTAATGTGACAATATACATGTTCTAATGTGATAATGTACATGTTTGTATCAGTGGCGGACCTAGACTTTCAAATCTGTGGGGGCCAGTAGTGGATTCAAAAATTTTATTTATGGGGAAAATTTTTTTTTGACACTATTACACTTTAAAATATTATGTTATTTTATATTTTTTGAAAATTTATAAGGTCATTTATCTACGGGGAATTGGTGCCACAACCGCCTTTGGCGGCGCGGCATTTTTATCGAATAACAATCTGGCAAATAAAATATTAAAAATTAAATTTTAAAACAATATTTAATATTTATATTACAATTTGAATATACTATTTTGAATGTCAAAACATCATATTTCGCTTATACTATTTAACTATCTAACATTTATTATTTATTTTTATTATATATACACACATATATACTTGTATTTTTCCAAAAACCTGTGGGGCACGTGCCCCCACAGGTTATAAGGTGCGTCCGCCACTGGTTTGTATGGCCATATGTACATGTTTTCTCCCTTATATGTACATATTTTAATCTGAGGTTGTACATATTTAATAATTCGTACAGGTTTATGTGACCATATGTATGTTTTTAATACGAGGATGTACATATTTTTACGTGAGAATGTACATGTTTTAATGAACATTTGTCCAGGTTTGTATGACTATCCGTACAAGTTTTCTTTTACGGTATATACACTATAACCCTTATAGCATCCATTATACTTTTCTGTTAAAAAAAAAAACTTGCCATGTCAACGGATGTAGCCAGAATTACTATATCTGTTGTAGTTAAGACACGCCCTATCTATTATGTTGTTTTGGTTTTGCATTAGTTCGGGTAATTTGGTTTTAATTATTCATATATCATGTATATGTTAACACCGAATTAGGTTTTATAAGTTCTTTGGATGAATTTAACTCAACTAAATTCAGATCATATAGCTTTTAGTTGGATCTATCTTTGTAGTTCAAACTGTTTTAACGTTTTAAAAAAAATTCAATTCAATTTTTTAGTTTCAGCTAAGACGAAAGAAGCATTTCAGAAGTACCAACTCAAACTGGTTATTGTACTGTCGATGAATCTCAATTTTGCGGTAAAGGTAAGTGATATTGATACTGCCAAAATAATTAATGCCTATTAATATCTCTTTGGTTCAGTGGTGATTGAGACTGAATTTGATAAAGAAAATCACGGTTCGATCTCCTATAACGGCTATTGGGAGGGGACTGGAACCCACCCAGAACTGATCCTGTATGTCCCGTAGTTATACTGACACTGCGGCTTCCAAATAGATTACCATATCCCCTCCCCCCAAAAAAAAAAATCACCCCAAAACCCACCCTAGATGTACTAACACTGCTAATGGTTATAGTGCACAGAACATAAAAGAAAATAGAACGGTTTCCAAATAGATTACCATACCCCCTTCTCAAAACACCCCAAAACCCACCCTAGGAAAGCTAAAAAAACGTCGAAAACATCTTTAGGGTTTGTAGTGGCGGGTTTAGGGTCATCACAAATCCTAAAAACTTGTCGAGTTAGTTGCTACAATGTAAAGTATAGAACGACTTCCAAATAAATTACCCTACCCCAAAACCCACCCTAGGAAAGCTAAAAGGTTTACAGTGGTGGGTTTAGGGAAACCCGATACCATAAACCCTAAAAATTTATCGAGTTAGTTGCTACAATATAAATTACAAAACAAATTCCAAATAGATTATCCTACCCCCCAAACATCCCAAAACTCACCCTAGGAAAGTTTGTAGTGTCCGGTTTAGGTGTAAAATACACCATACAACAGTAATAAAAACACTATAAAACAATAATGATTTTTTATCGGTTTCGAAGTTTGTAATCGAATTCACCACTTATTACTTAATGAATCATAATATCAATTTTAATGAAACATATTATCATTTTAGTGTATCATCGTATACATGTAAAAATAATTTTTTAAAAGTTGTCAAAACTTATCAATAACTAGTCTTATTTTGAAGAGCTTGAATTTAGGTGAACAATGATATAAATATTTCATTTTGGACTTATATATTAAAAGTTACAACCATTTAAAGTAATATAGTAAAAAAACAGTCCAGTAAAAAAAAAAATCACACAAAAATAGCAGCACATGACTACCTGTTGATATTTAAAAAAAAAACAATTTCTTACGTTTCCACTTTCTCAGTTTTCTAAATTACAAAACTACCCTAATAACTACAATAGCATGTAGCTAAGAAATTGCGTTAAAAATATATACTCCCCTCCCTTCATTAACAGATGAGGTTTCTTAATTTATTCATTCGTAATTAAGGATACATAAAATAGTTCATACAAGTTAATCTGCTCAAATTTAACATATTAAAATAATATTAAATCCAAAACTTGAATGACCTGAATTGGAAATTGATCCAAATCCATAACCCGAACTTGAATAACCTGAAATAATATTAACTCAAAATTATCTTAACAAGAATAAAATGTAATAGTCGTATGAGTCACCTGGAATAACAATGACAAAAACCTTGATTTAATAACCCGCTTAACATGACTGAAAATCAATATGATTGACCTATTGTTATAATCTTGAGGTTGTGTTTACTGGGACCATATGTTATAACCCAAGATTTGGTTATTATTTTATTTCGTCACAATTTAACTTTAAGTTGGTTCAATCTTAGTTCAGGACATGGAAGTCCTTTGGATTAAAGACAAGGGCGAGGTGGTCCTTTTCGTTTTGGATTTTGGTAAGGGATTTTTATTGATATTTGGGTGATATTAATAAATATCTTTTACATTCTAATTAGTCTTTCACCCACTACCATCGCGTTCTCACGACTCCACTAACTCCGTCAGTTTTGAAAATCCTCAGACGCTCCTTCCTTCTCTGTGCTCTCTTCTCTGTTCTCTCTCTTCCAAAGTACGTTCAATCAAGTGCCCAAGTTCTACTGTTGTGTTCTTGCAATTCGAGTTCTGCTGCGGATTCTTCTCGCCGTTGCGCTCCGGGTCAGGTTAAGGTAAGGGCGTCGGTTGTTCTTGTGTAAATTCTGCAATTGGGAAGCCTACTCTCTTCTGATTAAGGTTTCTACAGTCTGATTGTCAGGATCGTCAATCCTTCTACGTGGCTGTGTTCGGACTCCCCTCTGCGATTCCTTTGCTATTGATTCAGGTACAGATTGTGATTTCGTGGGCAATGGCAGTTTCTGATTTGGGAATTTGGTTCTGATTTTGGTCTGTTCTTCAGTTGTGTTGTCCGGGTGTATTGTAGTTCTGCATTTGGGAATTCTGCGTTGGTCTGGACTCTGCTATCCGGTTTGGATTTCGTCTGCTGTTAATTCGAGGTAGGTGGCTTATGGATTCAGCTTGTGTGTTCAGCCTTGGGGAGTTGCGTTCCGGTTCCGAGTTTAAATGTGTTTTTGTCTTGCAATTGTGGTTGCGAATTGTCTGTTTGATGGTGTTTTAATGCTTACAAACCCCCAAGGTTGTTTTCTGAAAACCTATATTGTTTTGACAGTGTTTTGATGCTTCTGTTCTGTGTGAAAATCGCCTCTGTTCTCTGTATATTTCGGCGTGTCCGAACTTCTGTCCGACCGTTGAAGTTCGGACATGCCCTTCTGCGCTTTTATTCTCTGAAGTTTTCGCTGTGTCCGAACTTCTGTCCGAGCTTTGAAGTTCGGACACAGCCTTCTGCATTCTTGATTTTGGCTTCGACTTGTGTCCGAACATTGATGTCCGGACACAAGTTCGGACTCTGCACGTTCTGATTTCCGAAGAACGTCCGAACATCCGTCCGAACTTGGATGTTCGGACACCTCTGATTTTTCTTCTGTTTTGAAGTTCGACCTGTGTCCGAACTTCGTAGTTCGGACACATGTTCGGACATCTTCTGATTTCATCTTCTGAGTCTCGACTTGTGTCCGAACATTGATGTCCGGACACAAGTTCGGACAGGGTACTGTTTTGACCATAACTTGCTCGTTTGAGCTCCGTTTTGACTTCCGTTTGCGGGGTTGGATTCCCCTTCTGATTTCCAAGCTATCTATGGGCTTTCTGGTGCCTTTGGTGCACATATGCTTATTTGTATTTAAGCTTCTGTTTTGGGACCTAGTTATCTCTGTGTCTGAGCCTTTGGATGGCTGGTTACGCTGTCTCGTAGCGCGCTATGTAGGATCCTTCTGTTCACGGGTGACGTTCCCCGTTCTGTTCACGGGTGTTTACACCTGTTCTGTTTACGAGTGAGGTTTCCTCGTTCTGTTCACGAGCTGGTTGCTCGTTCTGTCTGTATGCTGTGATCGCTAGTGTCCCACTCTGTTTTCTGCTTCTGTCTGCTTCTGCTCTGTTTAGTCCCTTGATGAATGGATTCTGTTTCTGGTTTCTGACATGTTTATGGATCCTTTGACCCTTTCTGATTTGTCAATATTCTGTAAATGTTTTGAGCATGCTGGTTGATGAAGTTGGTCATCTACTGGGCATAGTTGTGTGCTCATTCCCCTACTTCTAACGCTTTTGCAGATTGATTAGCGAGGATCGTCTCCCCTCAGCTTCTGGAGTTTAGTTGCTTCGTATTTAGCTTCTTTTGAGACCTTTGTATTGGATTTGAGCCTTTGGGCATATTTTGTTAGCTTCCGCTTTTGACATCCGTTTGGTGGGTTTTGTAATGACTTTTGGGGATGTCTAACATCTCTTGGTTATACTTTATTTAAGTATTCCGTTTGGGCCTTATTTGTTATCTGTTTAAGTTTGCTTATTAGAGCCTTGCGTTATTATGTAATAATACGCGGCGTGTAATACCCCTAACTCCTAGGCCAGTGTTTGGGGGTGTTACATTTAGTGGTATCAGAGCTCTGGGTTCTAATCTGCTGGGATTTTAAGTTAGCCAGTCAGTCAGAAATGTCAGTGTTAGTGTCTGAGTTTAACTGCTTGCTGTTGGACTTTCAGAATGCCGCCAAGAAGAGCAAATAACCCTCCAGGGAATGTGGCTGATGCTGTTCAGCAGTTTATGACGCAGCTCATGCAGACCATGGCTGCAGGGGGTGGTCCAGCTGGAGGAGGACCAGCTGGCGGAGCAGGCCCAGCTGGGGCAGATGCTGGAGGGAGGAACGTGAAGGCGCTTCAGGAGTTCATGAAGCTGAAGCCGCCGTCGTTCGATGGGGCAGGAGACCCCCAGGTGGCCAGTCATTGGCTGTCAGAGGTGGAGGACTTGCTACGTGTGATGGGCTCAGAGGAGGAGCAGAAGGTGGACTTCGCCACCTTTCTGTTCAAGGCCGAAGCCAAGGAGTGGTGGAGGTCAGTTATGGGGAAGTTCCCACAGCCTTGGACGTGGGAGCAGTTCACTGGGGAGTTCAACAAACAGTTCTACCCCGACGTCTACAAGGATCAGCGTATTCTGGAGTATAACCGACTACGCCAGGGTCGGGACATGAGCGTTGAGGAGTACGTTCGTAAGTTCATCAGTCTGTCTAAGTTTGCACCTGAGCCTGACGAGCATAGGAAGGCCAGGAAGTTTGAGAGTGGCTTGAGGCCAGACATCCGTTCTGCTGTGACGCCCCTGCATCACAAGACCTTCAGGGACGTTGCTGATGTCGCCCTGTTGGTAGAGGCCGACTTGAGAGGTCGCCAGTCTGGAGGGAAGGACCAGAAGAGGAAGCAGAGGTCCGATGAGAGCGACAGGAGGGATCAGTCTGCTTCTCAGAAGAAGCAGTCTGCTGGAGACCGCTCTGGAGACCGCGCACGAGATAGAGGTGGTTCGTCTTCGTCAGCTCCCGCTCCGAAGTGCTAGGTCTGTGGCAAATTTCACAGGGGTCAGGACTGCTACAGGAAGTCCGGGGCCTGTTTCAAGTGTGGATCCATGGGACATAGGATTGCTGACTGCCCTCAGGCTGAGAGGAGCAGGGGTAGTTCTGGAGGTAGAGCCGTTGAGTCTGCTTCAGGATCCAGAGATCGAGACCGGGCTGAGCAGAAGAAGCCCTAGGGCCAGGCCAGAGTGTACGCGATGGCTGGAGAGAGAGACCGATCGACTGACAGAGTTGTCACAGGTATTCTCCAGCTGTCTTCTCGTTCTGTTTTCTGTTTGTTTGACTCTGGAGCCACCCACTCTTTTATTTCTGCTGAGTTGGTGGGTGAGCTCGGTTTGCCTGTTGTGCCTCTAGGTGTTGAGCTGTGTGTGCATAGTCCATTGGTTAGGGACTCTTCCATGTTGTTGAATTCTGTCTGTAAAGCTAGTCCTGTGTTAGTCAAGAATAGGATTCTGTGTCCTGACCTCATCCCGATGGAGATGACTAGTTTTGATGTGATCCTGGGCATGGATTGGCTTGCTGCGCACCATGCCCACATTGATTGTGCCGCTTCGAGGGTCACTTTTGAGGAGCCGGGCCAGCCCCGTTTGATTGTAGCAGGGAATGGACTCCCGTGCTCGCCGCCAGTCATATCAGGGATGCAGGCGTTCCGCTTTCTGAGGAAAGGATGTCAGGGATATCTGTGCTACATCCCTGAGGTTCGCAAGGATGCGAAGTTGGAGGAGATTCCTGTAACAGCCCAGTAATCAACCCACTTGTGAGATATTGTCCGCTTTGGGCCGCAGCCCGCACGGTTTTGCTTCTGGGGTACCATCCCCAAAAGGCTTCTCACAAGGCAAGAGTATCCCCACACCTATAACGTGTGGTTCGTGCGCTCTCCCAATCGATGTGGGAGGTGACCCCTACACTGGGTATCACACTCTACCCCCCTTGGGAGCCCAGCGTCCCCACTGGCACACCGACCTGGGCCTGGCTCTGATACCATCTGTAACAGCCCAGTAATCAACCCACTTGTGAGATATTGTCCGCTTTGGGCCGCAGCCCGCACGGTTTTGCTTCCGGGGTACCATCCCCAAAAGGCCTCTCACAAGGCAAGAGTATCCCCACACCTATAAGGTGTGGTTCGTGCGCTCTCCCAATCGATGTGGGAGGTGACCCCTACACTGGGTATCACAAAAACTATGCGGGCTGCGGCCCAAAGCGGACAATATCTCACAAGTGGGTTGATTACTGGCCTGTTACAGATGGTATCAGAGCGTAGTTACGCTCTGAAGACAAGAATTACCGAACTTAGGAGGATACTGAGGTTGAGGTTGAGTTTGAGTCATGGGTTAAGGGTTGAGAGATAGAGTGAGAGGTGCGTTAGTTAGGACTTCCCGGAGTTTACCGGATATCCATAGTACCTAAACCCGCCCTCCACATCCCTTGCTTGAATTACGGGGAATAAACGCTAGAGAGAAGAAAGCCTTCTCTTACTCGGGGAAACCCGATCTGGCAGTTAGATAACGTTAAGCAATACGAGAAGCACATCTTGTCATACAACAGTTTACAAAAACTTAGAGCTTTTAATTGGAGCGCAACGTGGAAATAGGCGCTACCAACGGTATTCTACCAGTAAGAGAACGGAAATTACCGGCAACATGGGTCGACATGCTACGCAGTCGAGTTACCCTGCCATACCAATGATAAGAAAAGCGCTACGAGTGCAAGGATAGGAAAAGATAAGCGACATGAGTACCGGACAGTGGTCCGAATGAGCATAACAGTGGGATAGTACAAAGCATGAGAATTAAGACTACCGGAAAGTCCAGTTAGAAACGGGAACACCAAGCCCCATACAATGAGAAAGGTTACAAACCTGCCTGACATAGCGCAGACGATGATAAAAACGTGTACAAACTGTATACCGGAATAGGACTACGATGTAGTGCCTAAAGGAGAATCATTACTTAGTAACCACGACAAATGTGTGGAAACGGGAACGAGGATTAAGACATAAGAGAATAACAAGGGGTTCCCTTAGGAAGAGGAACACCCTGACAAATGAGAGGACTGTCAAATCAACCAGGAAACTGTCGGATGGCTAGTTATCCAAAATAAGAGAACGTCGAAGGAGTCCCGAGGACTACCAAAGATATAGAAATTAGGTGGAAGTACCACTACCGACGCACACAGTACCGGTAGCCCATCTTGCATGGCGCACTTGCCGTAGCAAGTGCTACCACGGTTAAACCACACGGAAAGCCCTCAAGGCGAGATAGTAGAACGCTACAGTCGTAGTACATATTAATACTGCACTGCAAATCCATAAGAACCAGAGGATAAGACCTTGGAAAGGCCTGACGGCCTGACCATGATAAGATGAGTCGACACACCAGTCAGCAGGGAGCTGAACTTGGTCGGAATGCTAAACGGTATAAATATCAGCAACGGTACAACCTACCATAGTAACAACTGACAGTACGGGTAAGAACACCAATCCCGAACCTCGAAGAGAGGAACCTAGGAGATCGCTCAGTGATCCGAGCAAAACACTATGTAAGTAATAACATACAAAGAATGTATTACGAGATACAATGAAGACAGTCGACAGAATGACTTTCAACGAGAACGGGACAAAACTCCCAGAATGATCACCAAGAATACCGGTAACAGTATTCTTCATTGAAGACGTTCGTAAACCCCAGAAACGGAATCAGAGAAAATAAATTTAAGGAATGACCTACCTAGGATCAAAGACGTACAATCCCGAAAGAGGGAAGCTCAGGGGACTACACCACAGAGTTGGTATAGTTGAGCCGAATAAAACCCATAAACGATATTTGGTATTGATTGCCTAACTCATAAACACCCAAGTATGATTAATCATGGACGGGTGGCGTAGTCAACGAAAGTTGAACACAACATTCAGATGAAAACACATGATAACCAGGACAAATATCCAACTTAGACACCATAAGGCCGATGCCTAATACGAATAAATTCTAAAACGCTAAGGGATTCAAGTCTATGTGAGCGAGAGTCGTTGTAGACATCGAATAATGTCGGATTACCTGAGCGAACTTCCATAGTGGGAAGCGGGATGCATCAGCTTACCATGAAATCCAATACCACACCAAATGGTGTAACCTAACATATGATAAAGTTCAAAGAACTAGTAGTTATGAAGTTAATCTACTAATGAGCTAGAGTACCAATAGTGAACCGTCCAGCGGCTCTCACTCAAGAGAAAATTAAACACTAAGGAGCTAATGACAAATGAGTTAGTAAAACAATCACCAATGAATTATAGGAGCTCTTATGTATTGTCATGGGACTATTGTTGTGTGCAGGTGGCTATGTGAAATTCAGTGTTTAGATTATGTAATTTAAGGGCCTAAGAGCCATGGGACTATTGTTGTGTGCAGGTGGTTATGTGAAATTTAGTGTTTAAATTATCATTTAAGGGCCTAAGTGTCAAGCAATTTAAGGTTTATGCAATTGTATTGTGAATTGAAGTAGTTAGAGTGTAATTGGTGTGTTGTGAATGTCCACTAAGGACGTGATTGACTTGGGTTGATTTGAGGAGAAAATCTATGCATTTGGGCATGATAATATAGTAGAGAAGTCATGGCGAAATTTGTGTAGAAACCAAGTGTATTAGGTGTTAAGTGAGTTACTATGACCTAGGACTTACTGGGAATCATTAAAGGATAATTGAGAAAAAAAATGAGTGAACTAAGGTGTACTTATGAGATAGAATGACCTATAATTTAATTGTGGAGGAATTGCCAGAATGGGCACCAGTAAGAATAGAGAGATAATACGATTGACGGGGGCGGAGAACAAACCACTCCTTTTAGGGTGGGGATACCTCTCCTTAATGTAAGGCCTCGAGTGGGAATAAACCCCTGAAGAAGGGCTTTCCCTTGTTCGAGATGTAATACACTTTCGTTAGAGAATGAAAACTGTAAACCTTGAGATTACCTTAGAAAGTACCAGATACACTTGAGTAATAAGGAAGGCTGTAGAGACAGATCTCATATCCAACACCCAGGATTTAAGAATCAGTAAACGTTAGAGATGAACATTGTGAGTGCACTGTATGGCGCGTCTAGTAAACAACGCTCAGAAGAGCTTGTGATTCAGCGGATGACTTCTTCAGTAACCGGTTAAATTACATGGTAAACGACATCATAAAGGATGAAAGAACGTGAGAGAGACTGACCTACATACGAACCTGAGATTGAGCAGAACTTCTTCATATTAAGAGATAACCATTTTACAACACGGTACGGCAACCGCCATACACCAGAATTAGAGAACCCCCAGTGTGTTTACACCAGGAAGGAATTGAGTATAAGATAAGATGTTATAATAAATGAGTAAGTAGTTGCACCATCAGTGGGCAACATGGTAAAGGCCAACTACCACGGTAGCAGAGGTCATAAGGACAATACCTATATAAGTGGATTAAGTCATGGTGCGCAGTAAAGCGACCATTATGTATAATCCGTCAAATATTGACACTGAGGCGATTAGATTTATGAGCTGATACAGATATAAGTAAGGGAATAAGATGGTAGACGAACTGTGCATTGACGCCAGTAGTCTAGATCATGTGAGGTAAGATATCACAGGAAGCGCACTTTCCATTCCTTAAGCAACTGGAAGTGCGTTCCTAGTAGATCAAAATATGAGAAACAAGATGAAAGGCTCGATGGAAAGAGACCTCAATTGCTAAAGGATAGAGTCTGTACTAAATACAGAAACAAGCCAGAACACGCCATATCTAAAAACATAGTAGATGGATTTCCCTTGATTAACTTCAAGAAGAACAATAAGGGTTATTATGGAATGATGAAAGAGGAGATCGACGCCAGAATACTTCATAATTAGCAATAGCTAACGTGTGACGGACACTACGAGTTTACTAAAATGAGATGTGGGACGACTGCACCCCACAGGGGCTTGCGGGCCTGACAGATTCATTTATGAATTTGTCGGGTAAGTAGTAATGTATCAGTAAGGTACCCCATGCATGTAGACGAGTGGTGTAAGGAACACAGGAAGTAGTCGACTCCGTACCACGGACAACGACACAAGATCAGACAAGAGCAGTCATTACCACAAACAGTCGAAGAGAAGAAATTCAGTTCGACCAACAACACAAAGGAACCTGGGAACAAATAATTAAAACTATGAAGTGCGAGAAGCACGGATTGTTAAGTACAGACATTGGATATGTCTTAAAAAGTTAAGGATAAGACTGTGAAGCGCAATAAGCAATGAACAGTAGTTTTAGATTAAGGGTCCTCCTTAGATGGAAAGAACGATTTAAACACTTAAGAGAACGCCAAGAATGTGAACATTAGATCTCCAGAGAGACTAGATAAACAAGCTACAACTCATCAAGGTCGTGTATATATAAAGATAACACGTGACCATTGAGGGACCTTTAGTGCTAAACCATAAGCATGCAGGAGGAAAATATACAATACTGTAAAGGATAAGCGAGACAGTTAAGCCTAAGACCATCAGAGTTGTGCAGCGGAAGCTAGCAGATCACTACCTTTGAGATTAGACCAAACTAAGTTAAGGAAACGGTATAAGTACCGTTAAGAATCCTCGATACAGAGACTAAGTCATTTCTGATCGAATTATAAGTAAGATAGAGGACGTGGAAGCTAGAATGCTTGGTGAGAATTAGACATCTTGAACTTATGTTCAAGGATGATATAATGCTGATTACGTGGGCGTAATCCATTTTAAGGGGGGTAGAGCGAAAACCGCTTAGCGTATGTTTGTGTACTGGGTACATAAACTACGGGGTGCATAGCACAAAATAATTTGAGAATATGTTTTACATAAACATTTTGAGATAAATTATGGTTATTGCACACAGAAGATGTGAATACCACACACGTTAAGTACCTATCTTGTTAACTCCGGTGTGAGTACAAGTTAAGAGAATTAAGGAAGAGGATTAAGGAGATTTAAGGAATAAGGAATATATGAGATATGAGTTGATATGAATCTATGTGTGAGATAAGAATAAGATAACACTATGAGATATTACTCGATATGAGTATGAGTTAGGAAATAGTAATGCTATGAGGTATAAGATGGTGAGAATTGTTATGAGACTGATATAGAACTTAGTAGGAATTTAGATCTTGAGGTAATTACTAAGAGATGAATTGGAATGATTGATGGACTGAGTCCACGCCTTGGAGATGTATTGATCATGACTAGAAATACTAAAAAGATAGAAAATTGGAAATGAGTGAATTACTTGATGTTTGAAAATGACGTGGGAGGTGGAACTTGATTTTCTAGGGATCAAGGGAAACCGAACACAAATTGGGGTGGAAGGATAGTTCAACACTGATGCTTATCACATCAGGGTTCGATGATTCCTAAAACTCCCTACCAGTGGTCACAATTAAATCACGTTAAGGATAGAGGCGTTAGGATAAAACGAAATTGGAGTTGATTGTATTTTCAATTAGAGGAATTATTCCTCACTTGACCTCGTAAAAAGGATTTCCTTTTTACTGAGTCTCGCCCATGAAGTCGAGGACGCATGAGCCTTTGTCTTCGGACCGGTGACATGGGGAGAACAGAGTTGTTTTGTATTCTAGCCCATGAAGGCGAGGACGAACGAGCCTTTGTCTACGGACCGGTGACATGGGAGAATACGATGAAAATTATGTGATCGTTTTAATCATCAAAAGGAACAAAGAGAATTTTGAGTGCTATACATGCTTAAGCATGTTGTGTGATACTTGAGTATAAGTATATGACAAACCTTATGAGTATGAAAATCATATATATATATAAATATGATCTATATGATCTATGGTATGAAGTTATCCGTGTATTCTAATGATACAAGATGCATGGAAACTTTGGGGACAAAGTTCTTTTAAGGGGGGTAGATTGAAATATCTCAAACCTTAATTACTTTAATTAATCATGAATTAATTAAATAAAAGTAATTAATGAGATATTAAGGGATTAAATACCCTTAAATAAATACAAGGGAATAATATAATATTTAATTAAACCCTAAAATTCGTTAGGAAACATAAATGAAACCTAAAACGACGTTAAGGGGTTAAGGAAAAAAATATATAAACGAAAAATGTGTCGCAAATATTTTAGAAGCGAACACGAGGTCTTAGACACCTTATAATATTATTTGGGTAATTTTAGAGGCCTTGGAAAATTGGTTAAACAGTCAGAATAAAGATGTCGCGTTTTCGCCTAAAATGGCGAAACACAAACCTGTTAGAAATTAAATACTAATTAGTATAATTTATAAATAACAATAATAATTATTGTTTAAAAATATAAATTTAGAATCATAAAATGATGTGTCTCGTTAAACGGAACATCGTGTTTCAGACGGCATGAAAAACGAGTCTAAAATAAGCTAGAAATGACATATATATATATATGTATCGTTGGAAAAAAACAAGTGGGCCGACCCGCCCAACATGACTGGGCCGGCCCAGTCTATTCTCAACACTCACGGTAATAACCTGCCCACCTCTCTAAACTAAAATTTCCTTACTGAAACAAGGAACTCTACCTTCAATCTTCATTCTCTAGACTCACGGTAAATTACAACCCTAATTATCTCATCCTCTCCCTTGCCGCATCTCTGCTCTCGCAACCTAACTGGCGACGTTCTATGAGCCTCTCTTCTCTACTCTCACGGTAACGCACTGGTAATCAATAACAAGCTCGCGCCCTTCTATTCCCCTTCTTTTCTCTTTGCCTTTTCTCTCGCGGATTCATTCCACCGGCAGACAAGGAATAAAAAGGGGTGGTGGGAATCAAAAATCTGGAGAAAATGGTAGCGGCTCCACCCTTAGAGTACAATCGAAACCCAAGGATCGAAGAGGACCACAAGCAAAATCGTAGCCCACTGGAAGAATAAACTCCGATCGAAGAGGGCGAGAGCTGGAGACAAACACCATTACTTAGAATCGTTAAAGGTGTACACCAGTAAAATTAACATAATTACTTTCTTTCTGTCCGATAAATTTGGGGTTTGTTTGATTATTTTTGGAAAAACGAGAGTTGAGTTTCTGTATCCATTGTGAATTGAAAATTATGGCTTGTTTTAGAAGTGATTCAGTGTACTGATTAAGTGCAATTTTTAGGGACGTTTGTTGTTAATGAATCGGTGGATTCGAGTTGATTTATGACTGGAAATTTTGGTGATGATTTTTGTATGCGAAAATTTAAGGTTAAGGTTGTTTGAATCTTGTAAGCTAGAAACCGAAAGTATAGGATCCTGCTGAATTTTCTTGCTGAACCGAAAATATCTGTGTTCTTGTGGTGGTGTACATAGATCCAGAATCGGGGGTCTTGCTGTATGTGGTGGAAGTCCGAAAATATAGGGCTTTATCTGGGTATTTGACAACAAGATTAAGATTTTCTGTTAACCATGTAACCTGAAAGTTTAAGTTAATCTAGAAGTTTGGATTGTGGAAACAGAAAGGGAACAAGAGGAGATTAACTGTGAATGTTAAACCATGGTATTAATTTTAAGTTTGTTGATTTTGAAAATTTGGTTAATTTTGTTTGGTGTAATTAGCGACCCAAGATTTGGGGTTATTGAGGCGAATTGAGTTAGGGTAGTTCTGGCAGATTATTCAAAGGTGAACATGAATAATTTGGTGGCAATAGTCGTATCCGAAAATTAAGTTAGAAATTGTAACCATTGGAAAATTAGGGGTGAAATTGTAAATATGACTAAATGGTGGATGAAATGGTAATTTAGTGAAAATTTAAGAAAGAAAGAAACGTGAGGAAATGGGTGTAAAACATGAATTATAGAAATTTAGGTGATTTCTAGTTTCTGAAAGGATGGAAATTTAATTTGGTAAGGACTTAAGTCAAGACTAGGCAAGTCAATATTGAAATTAAATTATCTTGCCAAACCAATTAACTAGGCTTAGGAAAGTGGGCTAAAGGAGCCCACTGAAATAGGAGAAATTAATCTGGGTTCAAGATTCAATCAGAAATAGATGTTACTTAGAACTAGACAATAGGGCTTAGGATCTGGTAGGAATCAACATATTGAATTGGGTCAGTTTAGATGATCAAATGGTAAATTAGTAACATGTAAATGGGACTAATATTTTTAGTTAGGTTGATGAGTTAAAATTGGTAAGGAATTTGTTTAATAAAAATCGGTATTAATTGTGAGTGTTTAAGTGGATATTATTTAAACATATATATATAGATATGTAATGGAATTATATTAGGAGTTTCGGGAGCATACATGTACATGTATGCAAATATATATATGTATGTATATATATTGTTAGACGATTTGAATGAAATGGAATTTTTAAAGATTCATACGGGAATTCAGAAAGTTAGGAGGATGTGGATGTATATACTCTTGCGACATTAAATTTATGGGTAGATACTTATATATGGTATGTGTGTAGTAAATGTTACATGACAATTAGTGTAAAATAAGTATGACGTTGAAACTTATGACAAATACATAAGTACATATATATGTATATAATTGAAGGATTAGAGCTCTGGAACAATTAATTAGAGGTTGGAATGGTACAATCAATTGAATACAACTATTAAAGTTAGAAAGGCTTTTTTTTAGAGTTGATACGATGTTGTTAAATATATATATAGACTTGTGAGGACTTATATATAAATATACGCATATGTATATAGTTGGAAGTTTAATTAAGAGAGTTTACATATGGTAACAGAATGTTTAGGAGATAATTAAGTTATTAACCTGCCCGGCTACTATGTTATAGGATCTAGATAGTCGGAGGTGTTCGACGGGTTAGGCGAGCATCGTTTTAAGAGCTAGCCAATCTCCAGGTGTACGGTACAGTTCTTCTTGTGACCTGCTTGCTAACGAGGTGTCCCTCGGCTTGTGTGCTATTTGTTTTTGTGTGCTCACTAAACAAGATAAAGCATGCAACCGGAATATTATGTTTATTGTATTGTTGTGTGATGTTTGAAAACTAACACAACATACCGTGAGAACTTACTAACTAACGTTTAGTAAGGAAATGAGTGAGACTAAGGAACGCTCCCTAATATGGGTTGATATAGACCGAAAGAGGTTAACCAACAAACATGGTCTTGAGACTACTACTAACTGGAACTTGAGTGAGGAAACCCGGGACCGATCTCCGGTCATGCATGCTAAGGAAAAAGGGGGACGGTATCTGAATCAGATCCGCCCTCCGCTTAAGGACTTGTCTTCGGACTTGTAGCCTAGGGCCAGTTGCCGGCTCAGCTACGCTGGACTCCCGTCCAGAGTAGGTGGCATTAAGATGGTGCGGTGGGATCACCTAAATCCCAGGTTCGAATTAAGCTACAACCATTCCCTTCCAGGAACGGTTTGTATACTGAGATTAAGTTAAGATTAAGATTAAGGTAAGGTTAAGATAAGTTGCAACCATTCGTTTTTAAAGGATGGTTTGTATTATTAAGATTAAGATAAGCTACATCCACTCCTTATTAAAGGATGGTTATTTCTAAGATTAGGTTAAGACTAAGATTGAGGTGAGATAAGGATGGACTCGGGTTAAGATGGAACATTACTTAAGGAGTTAAATAAATAACTCTCTAATTAAGGGAACGCATTTAAGTCGTTCATTGTGTGTGAATTTTGATTGTTCATTGTTGGTTCGTTGTTTACTGCACCTACTATTATGTTGTGCATCTAATCAACCTCCATGCTATCGACAATTAGTCGTCGTAGCCACGTTAGCTTGGGGGCCATGAGAGGATCGTACCAGCATTCGTGCTGACCCCCTTTGGGGGCTGTTTTTACTACACAGGTGTACATCAGGAGGCGACCGTCGCGGGAGTAAGAAGAGGATACAAGTGTTAAGGATTAAGTGTGGCCTACGAGTTGTGCATGTACACTCGTATGGCAATCGAGTTAGTAAGATGTATAGGATGTGAGAGGGTTGTAAGGAGAATATGTATTTGGTTAAGGTTGTTATGTGCTAATGTTCGGTATATTCTGTAGTCAGACCGTGGCATGGTCCTGGAGTGTAAAGAATTCCGCTGTGACATGTATATATATATGCTGTTAAGTTGCGAGACCACATTTGGATTGAGTCAACCCACTTGTGAGATATTGTCCGCTTTGGGCCGCAGCCCGCACGGTTTTGCTTCCGGGGTACCATCCCCAAAAGGCCTCTCACAAGGCAAGAGTATCCCCACACCTATAAGGTGTGGTTCGTGCGCTCTCCCAATCGATGTGAGAGGTGACCCCTACACTGGGTATCACAGTTTTGCTTCCGGGGTACCATCCCCAAAAGGCCTCTCACAAGGCAAGAGTATCCCCACACCTATAAGGTGTGGTTCGTGCGCTCTCCCAATCGATGTGGGAGGTGACCCCTACACTGGGTATCACAATTCCAGTAGTCAGAGACTTCCCAGATGTGTTCCAGGATGACGTACCTGGGCTTCCCCCTGTCAGAGAGGTGGAGTTCTCGATCGAGCTCGCACCTGAGACTCAGCCGATTTCGAAGGCCCCATACCGGATGGCGCCTGCTGAGCTTAAGGAGTTGAAGGTCCAGTTGCAGGAGCTGCTGGATAAGGGCTTCATTCGCCCTAGTGTGTCGCCTTGGGGAGCACCAGTGTTTTTTGTAAAGAAGAAGGACGGTAGCATGCGTAGCATGCGGCTGTGCATTGACTACAGGGAGCTCAACAAGGTTACCATTAAGAATAGGTATCCTCTCCCGCGCATAGATGACTTGTTCGACCAGTTAGCAGGAGCTAAGGTGTTTTCGAAGATCGATCTGAGGTCGGGATATCATCAGTTGAGGATTAAGGCAGACGACGTGCCTAAGTCCGCTTTCAGGACTCGTTATGGACATTACGAGTTCCTAGTGATGCCATTCGGGCTGACGAATGCGCCTTCTGTATTTATGGATATGATGAACCGGGTGTTCAAGCCGTTTTTGGACCAGTTTGTTGTGGTAGCATTTATTGATGACATCTTGGTGTATTCCAAGAGTGCTGAGGAGCACGAGGAGCATTTGAGGACCGTTCTCCAGACCCTGAGGGAGAACGAGCTGTACGCGAAGCTGAAGAAGTGTGAGTTCTGGTTGGATCAGGTGGTATTCTTGGGACACGTTGTCTCCAAGGATGGTATCTCCGTGGATCCGGAGAAGATTAGGGCTATTACCGAGTGGGCCAGGCCCACTAATGTTGGAGATATTCGTAGCTTCCTTGGATTGGCGGGCTACTACCGCAAGTTTGTGGAGGGCTTCTCCAAGTTGGTGATTCCGTTGACTCGTCTGCTTCAGAAGGATGTGAAGTTCGAGTGGAGCGATGCCTGTGAGCAGTGTTTTCTGGAGCTGAAGAAGAGGTTGACTACTGCGCCGATCTTGACTCTTCCAGAGGGGACCGAGGGCCTGGAGGTTTTCTGTGATGCGTCCCATAGGGGACTTGGGTGTGTTCTGATGCAGCAGGGGAAGGTGGTTGCATATGGCTCTCGTCAGCTTAAGCCATATGAGAAAAACTATCCGACCCACGATCTGGAGAGCTAGCTGCTGTGGTGTTTGCTCTGAAGATTTGGAGGCACTATCTGTATGGAGCAGCGTGCAAAGTTTATACGGACCACAAGAGCCTCAAGTATCTGTTCACTCAGAAGGAGTTGAACTTGAGGCAGAGGAGGTGGCTGGAGTTACTGCACGATTATGATCTGGAGATCCTCTACCATCCTGGTAGAGCGAACGTTGTGGCTGATGCGCTCAGTAGGAGGGGTCCGTCTGGGACCGTTGTGCTTTGTCTGGTGTGCAGAGGTCTGCTCGGAGTTGCAGCGCATGGGTATCTGGGTCGTCCGTCCAGAGAGTCTGGATGTTAGCAGCATTACAGATTCAGCCTACCTTGATCGACAGGATCAAGGCCAGTCAGGAGCTTGATGTCAGTTTGGGTAAGATCAGAGATGAGATAGCTGCGGGTCAGGAGTCTGAGTTCGTTCGGGTTTCAGAGGAGGCTGTCTGAGGTTCGAGACCGTTTGTGTGCCTGCGGATGACACTTTGAGACGTGAGATCATGCAGGAGGCTCATGGAGCTCCTTACTCGGTACACCCAGGAGGGGTGAAGATGTACCGGGATCTGCGGGAGACATTCTGGTGGAGCAACATGAAGAGGGATATTTCTGACTTTGTATCCAGATGTCGGACCTGTCAGCAGGTCAAAGCCGAGCATCAGAGACCGGCTGGTTTGCTTCAGCCTCTTCCCGTTCCGGAGTGGAAGTGGGAGAGTGTCGGTATGGACTTTGTTATGGGACTGCCTAAGACTCCGAGGGGTTTTGATGCAGTTTGGGTCATTGTGGACCGGCTCACGAAGAGCGCTCACTTCCTACCAGTCAGGAAGACCTTCAGTTTGCACCGTTTGGCTCAGTTGTACATGGATAAGATTGTGCGTCTACATGGGGTTCCTTCTTCGATTGTGTCTGACAGAGATCCGAGGTTTGTGTCCAGATTCTGGCAGAGTTTGCATCAGGCTATGGGGACGAGGTTGTCTTTCAGTTCAGCTTATCATCCTCAGTCAGATGGTCAGACAGAGAGGACGAATCAGGTCCTTGAGGACATGCTCAGAGCATGTGTGTTGGACTTCGGGGGCAGTTGGGATCAGCACGTTGCACTGATTGAGTTCGCCTATAATAACAGCTTTCAGACCAGTATCGGGATGGCTCCGTTTGAGGCCTTGTATGGCAGGAGGTGCAGATCACCCATCTGTTGGGATGATCTGAAGGAGAGAGCTGTGATTGGTCCAGACTTGGTTCAGGATGCTGTGGGCAAGATCCAGTCTATCAGGGAGCGTCTGCTTGTGGCTCAGAGTCGTCAGAAGAGTTACGCCGATCAGAGGAGACGACCTCTAGAGTTTGAGGTGGGCGACCATGTGTATCTGAGGGTTTCTCCAGTTCGAGGAGTCGTACGGTTTGGGAAGAGGGCAAGCTTAGCCCTCGTTTTGTGGGTCCTTTTGAGATCCTAGAGAGGATCGGACCGGTTGCCTATCGCCTGGCTTTGCCTCCATCTTTAGCAGCAGTGCACAGTGTTTTCCACGTTTCCATGCTGAGGAAGTATATTCCGGACCCATCTCATGTGATCAACTTCAGTCCGCTTCAGTTGAGGGAGGACTTCACATTTGAGGCAGTTCCTTCGAGGATTCTAGCCCGAGATGTTCGTAGCTCAGGAGCAAGACCATGCCCTTGGTGAAGGTGCAGTGGTCGGGTCAGTCAGAGGAGGAGGCGACCTGGGAGGTCGAAAGCGAAGTGCGTTCTAAGTTCCCCGCCCTTTTCGAGCAGTAGGTATGTTTTAATTTCGAGGACGAAATTCTTTTAAGGGGGAGGTGATGTTATAACCCAAGATTTGGTTATTATTTTATTTCGTCGCAATTTAACTTTAAGTTGGTTCAATCTTAGTTCAGGACATGGAAGTCCTTTGGATTAAAGACAAGGGCGAGGTGGTCCTTTTCGTTTTGGATTTTGGTAAGGGATTTTTATTGATATTTGGGTGATATTAATAAATATCTTTTACATTCTAATTAGTCTTTCACCCACTACCATCGCGTTCTCACGACTCCACTAACTCCGTCAGTTTTGAAAATCCTCAGACGCTCCTTCCTTCTCTGTGCTCTCTTCTCTGTTCTCTCTCTTCCAAAGTACGTTCAATCAAGTGCCCAAGTTCTACTGTTGTGTTCTTGCAATTCGAGTTCTGCTGCGGATTCTTCTCGCCGTTGCGCTCCGGGTCAGGTTAAGGTAAGGGCGTCGGTTGTTCTTGTGTAAATTCTGCAATTGGGAAGCCTACTCTCTTCTGATTAAGGTTTCTACAGTCTGATTGTCAGGATCGTCAATCCTTCTGCGTGGCTGTGTTCGGACTCCCCTCTGCGATTCCTTTGCTATTGATTCAGGTACGGATTGTGATTTCGTGGGCAATGGCAGTTTCTGATTTGGGAATTTGGTTCTGATTTTGGTCTGTTCTTCAGTTGCGTTGTCCGGGTGTATTGTAGTTCTGCATTTGGGAATTCTGCGTTGGTCTGGACTCTGCTATCCGGTTTGGATTTCGTCTGCTGTTAATTCGAGGTAGGTGGCTTATGGATTCAGCTTGTGTGTTCAGCCTTGGGGAGTTGCGTTCCGGTTCCGAGTTTAAATGTGTTTTTGTCTTGCAATTGTGGTTGCGAATTGTCTGTTTGATGGTGTTTTAATGCTTACAAACCCCCAAGGTTGTTTTCTGAAAACCTATATTGTTTTGACAGTGTTTTGATGCTTCTGTTCTGTGTGAAAATCGCCTCTGTTCTCTGTATATTCGGCGTGTCCGAACTTCTGTCCGACCGTTGAAGTTCGGACATGCCCTTCTGCGCTTTTATTCTCTGAAGTTTTCGCTGTGTCCGAACTTCTGTCCGAGCTTTGAAGTTCGGACACAGCCTTCTGCATTCTCTGATTTTGGCTTCGACTTGTGTCCGAACATTGATGTCCGGACACAAGTTCGGACTCTGCACGTTCTGATTTCCGAAAAACGTCCGAACATCCGTCCGAACTTGGATGTTCGGACACCTCTGATTTTTCTTCTGTTTTGAAGTTCGACCTGTGTCCGAACTTCGTAGTTCGGACACATGTTCGGACATCTGTCTGATTTCATCTTCTGAGTCTCGACTTGTGTCCGAACATTGATGTCCGGACACAAGTTCGGACAGGGTACTGTTTTGACCATAACTTGCTCGTTTGAGCTCCGTTTTGACTTCCGTTTGGGGGTTGGATTCCCCTTCTGATTTCCAAGCTATCTATGGGCTTTCTGGTGCCTTTGGTGCACATATGCTTATTTGTATTTAAGCTTCTGTTTTGGGACCTAGTTATCTCTGTGTCTGAGCCTTTGGATGGCTGGTTACGCTGTCTCGTAGCGCGCTATGTAGGATCCTTCTGTTCACGGGTGACGTTCCCCGTTCTGTTCACGGGTGTTTACACCTGTTCTGTTTACGAGTGAGGTTTCCTCGTTCTGTTCACGAGCTGGTTGCTCGTTCTGTCTGTATGCTGTGATCGCTAGTGTCCCACTCTGTTTTCTGCTTCTGTCTGCTTCTGCTCTGTTTAGTCCCTTGATGAATGGACTTCTGTTTCTGGTTTCTGACATGTTTATGGATCCTTTGACCCTTTCTGATTTGTCAATATTCTGTAAATGTTTTGAGCATGCTGGTTGATGAAGTTGGTCATCTACTGGGCATAGTTGTGTGCTCATTCCCCTACTTCTAACGCTTTTGCAGATTGATTAGCGAGGATCGTCTCCCCTCAGCTTCTGGAGTTTAGTTGCTTCGTATTTAGCTTCTTTTGAGACCTTTGTATTGGATTTGAGCCTTTGGGCATATTTTGTTAGCTTCCGCTTTTGACATCCGTTTGGTGGGTTTTGTAATGACTTTTGGGGATGTCTAACATCTCTTGGTTATACTTTATTTAAGTATTCCGTTTGGGCCTTATTTGTTATCTGTTTAAGTTTGCTTATTAGAGCCTTGCGTTATTATGTAATAATACGCGGCGTGTAATACCCCTAACTCCTAGGCCAGTGTTGGGGGTGTTACACCATAAATCTATTTGTTTTTGTCATGTTTAATCTCTTATTATAAGAAACTATTTATTTATATGTAAGTAAAGAAAACCAAATTAACAAAATCAGTATATAAATAGTATATTATGATACAAACTAGTATATATCTTTATAATAATTTAATTAACAAAAATCACACTCCAAAATAATAGAATCCAAATCTACCTGAAACTATTACAACTTGATCCCGATCAACCCGAAACATCCTAAATTTTTTATTTATCTGAACAGATCTTGATCCAAACAAATCTGCCTAGAATACAAATATCACCTAAAATCCAAACGGAAAACCGATTTGACAGTTCTACATGAAAAATATTCTCATTAAATCTAAGTACAACCATCGTTTTCATATTTTTGTATGTCAAGTTATTATCTATAGTTAGTTGTAATCATAACGGGTTTTATTTAGAAATGGTCAATTGTTGGAAAATTGTAAAACCAGAATTATGAAGACTTTATATTTTATTAATCATTTTAAAGCGGTTTTAAATCAATTAGTTGTCAATTTAAGTATTAATTTTGCTGATCTAGTTACAATTTTAACGATTAAACATATAGTTTTATTCTTACTTTTAAAAAAGTATGCTTAACCAATTTTTTCTCGTTGACTGTATTACATAAAATCAATTATAGAAACCCGATTACTGGTTCAGTTAACCTAACGATTCAGATCAAACCTGATTTCCAATTTGTTATCACCAGTTCTGTTTCCCATGAACTTGTTCTAGGACTCTCTTTATTAATTGAAGGGAACCTTTGTTTTCTTTTGTAATTCACAATATATTCCTGTTGGTTTTCGTAATTCAACTTTAAACATGCTTAAATGTTATCCAAAATTGATGAAACTTTACATAGACGATGCTAAAGTGTTATATTTTGGTCCAATATTAAATTTGAAGTTTTTTAAACTCATATGTGACATGTGGATCCAATGAACATGTCACAATTTTCATTGGATCCCACAGGTCACATGTGAGTTTAAAAAACTTCAAATTTAATATTAGACCAAAATATAACATTTTAGCATCGTCCATGTAAAATTTTATCAATTTTTGGACAATGTTTAAACATGTTTAAAGTTGAATTATGAAAACCAACAAAGATATATTTGTGAATTACGAAAAAAAAAACAAGGTTATATCATGAATTTTCCCTTAATTAAATATTTTGTCTTGTGTTGTGCATCGTTATTTTTCCTTCTGTTTACTCTGTTCTATTTGGTCACTCATTTGATGGATAACCATTATTTGGAACACAACAGAAGACGGAACTTCGTTACACTGCTAGACTGCTTTGCATAGATAATATAATACTCCATTACTGACGCTACTACGTTTCAGAAAGATGAATTCCTTCATTCATAACATGTATACGCGTACTCTGTAGAAACAGGGAGGGGATGATTTCAATTCCATGCACTAACTACTTTCCTTTTATATTCATTCTCAACAACTACAACAGCGCAATTACACAGTACCAATTTCACCGGGGCAAGAAATTGGAAATCTCCAGGCAGACAAGACCACAGTATATGGTGTGTAGTTGTTTGTGTTTGAATCACAGACTGCAGAACAGTAACATACGTACTATGTACAAAGTTAATTCTCCAGTACTGTAAGACTTCATGGGTGATATTGATTGGGTTTGTCTAGCGTTTTAAACTTCATTATTAATTAAGTCTCATCTGGTTTCGGTTCGAGCACAATTGGGATCTTCTCCTTGTGATCACCACGCAGGACCTCTACCATCACCTGATCAATACATTACATACGAGCAAAATGATCAACAAGATGGAGTCCTATGTTGAAATCAGAGGACAGTATTCTGGAGATGACCTAATAGTAGTAGTAGCATTACCGTGTCGCCAACTTTGCAAGTGTCCAGAATCCTGTACAGATCGCTCCCTTTGGTAACTTCTTTCCCATTTAAAGACGTAATGATGTCCCCTAACACCAATCTTCCATAACTATCGCGTTTAGTTGGCTGAAGACCCTGGAGGGAAGAACTCGAACAAGTAGAAAATCAGGCATACTCATTGAAAACATAGCGAACAGTGCCGGAATCATGTAAATCAAACATAATAGTTGTTAGTATTTAGTAGTTACTGCTTTCCCAGCTGGGCCCTCGGCTGGAGCATCAAGGACGAGAACACCACTGACACCCAGCTGCTCCACAGATTGATCAGGAGCAAATTTGATTCCTAGAATAGGTCTAGTTACTCTACCAAACTGCACCAGTTGGTCAACTATGCCACCCACCTGTTGCCGCCAATTGGAAAAAAAAAAAGGTGCACTCATATGAGATTGAAGAACCAACCAAAAGGGTGGGTAAGAAAGATCAGGCTATATAGACTTACAGTGTCAACTGGTATGGAGAATCCAACACCAGAAGATACACCTGAAGGTGAATATATAGCGGTGTTAACACCAATGAGGTTACCAGAGCTATCAAGAAGAGGCCCTCCACTGTTCCCAGGATTGATTGCAGCATCAATCTGTATAACATCTTGTATTGGTCGACCAGTAGCTGCTGAGCTGATTTCTCTTCGAAGACCACTACAAAAAAAGAGATCAAAATTGTAAATGTGTAAAACAATAAAATTAAAAAAACTTCCTGACTTGTACATGTAAATTGCAGAATTGTATCAGTCTCATTACCAGATTAGTAGTCTTCCCAAGCAAAATGTTAGCACTAAGATATGTTGTGTCAGTTATTTCAGATTTGTAGTTTCTTTCTGTTTTCTTTTTTGGATGCTAGCATGAGGATTGAGTAGGACTGTACCTGATAACACCAGTTGTAAGGGTGTGATCAAGCCCGAACTGCAGAATCAGTTGCAAATCAATCCTTAAAAAAGGAATGCACCAGCTTTACTATAAGGTAAACATACTAATACAACTGTTCTCTTACAGGATTTCCTATAGCATACACTTTTTGACCAACTAGCAAGTCTGCAGAGACACCAATGGGGATCGGTCTCAATTTATCTTTGGAAGTGTCAACGCTCAACACAGCAACATCTTTGTCTCTATCAAATCCAACGATTCTTGCATCACAAGTAGACTGATCAGCAAGAGTCACCCTGTTAGACATGAGAAGAATTCTTAATTTTGTATTTGAACGTCTTTGAAGGAAGGAGATACATCTCCAGCCACTAGAGGAACTGCAAGATCAAGTACTTCTGGAGTGGTAATCATTCTCATGTATGAAGATAATAGTCATGTTTTCTGATGAAACAATGTAGTGTGAACTACTTATGGCCTCCTGCCAGAATTCAACAATTTAATGATTCGTTCACTTCTTTGATTTGCATCTTCAAGTTGTTTACGTTATTCGCTAATGTCTGTAGCATTTCTTTTATTTCCTTCTATCTAAATCATCGAATTCAAGATTAGTAAAAAAACAAAAGATATAGTAAACAAAACCAAGAGGGAACTGCACGCACTTAAGATCAGAAGCGCCCCGAATAACATGGTAATTGGTAACAATATGACCATCACTGTCCCAGATGAACCCAGATCCAGACCCTTGCGGCACCTCAAGGACATCCAAAGTAAACGCATCCTGCCTAAACAAGCACCCCGCGTGATCAGTCAGAACTAACCAACCATACTTGCCAAACAGAAATCAAAAAGCGATTCAACACTCAAAAAGAAGGGAGAAACCAAACCCACGTCAAATTAAACAAGATTGATTGAATTTAAACAAGACCCAACCACATAATCATCTAACGAAGAATCAAATAGTCATACGAAGAGGGAAAAACGAAGAAGAGTGCATAGCTTATGGGTAAGTTAAAATTGTACTTGACAGCCAAATTAGTGATGTACACAACGGAGGGGGTATTCTCCTCGAAGAGCTTAACTGTGGCAAGCTCATCAGACTGCAACTTTCTGGGCGTGGTAACAACAAACGCGAACGACGGGCCAACATCTCCAATGAAGAAGGAGACGGATAGGGCCAAGGAGGTACATAAAACGAAGAGGGAATTAATGGCGGATGAAATTGGGTGTCTGGTATTTGAGATTCCGGGATCGTTGGATGAATAAAAGGAATGAATTGGGGAAACTGGCGAAGGGTTCTTGTGGATAGTACGGCAAGAGATCGCGATGGCAGTGGGGGGAAGAAGAA
Organism: Limonium bicolor; assembly: GCA_023374045.1. Classification (NCBI taxonomy): domain Eukaryota; kingdom Viridiplantae; phylum Streptophyta; class Magnoliopsida; order Caryophyllales; family Plumbaginaceae; genus Limonium; species Limonium bicolor. The sequence continues at coordinate 107,973,595 of CM041782.1, read as the reverse complement.
AGGGCTTATGGAAAGAAAGAGGAGAATGAAGAACAGCTTTGTGGGCTGATGAACGGAAGAGGGTTGAGGAAGAAGAAAGAGAGGGGAAGGAGGAAATGAGAGATGATAGTGGTGTTGATGTAGCAGCAGCCATTTGAACTTCAGCTGGAGATTGGCGGGGGAGGACGACAGAATTATCGAATAGTATAAAATAATCCGAGTTGAATTCGACTAATGATATCCCTCGTTATTCAGACAAAGACTTGAGATATTTTTAACAATCACTTAGCCAACTTTTTAATATATATTCAAATCGGTCGTTCTTAGCTATCTAGCTACATCCCATGCGTGTGCTTGTGTGGTTTTTTTTTTACCACAAAAATTTTAAATTGTTGTAATTTTTAATATATAAGTTTAAAATAAAAAAAATTATATCATTGTTCACCTAAATTCAAGCACTTAAAACAAGAGTGAATATATTTTGACAACATTAAAAAAAATTATTTTTATATGTATAGTGCACTGAATGTAAAAGAAAACTTTGTACAGATGGTCATACAAACCTGTACAAATGTTTACTAAAACATGTACATCCTCACGTAAAAACATGTACAACCTCGCATTAAAAACATATAGATAGTCATATAAACCTGTACGAATCATTAAATATGTACATCCTTAGATTAAAACCTGTACATATAAGGAAGAACACTTGTACAGACGGTCATACAAACATGTACAGATGTTCATTAAAACATATACATTCTCATAATTGAACATGTACATTCTCACATTTGAACATGTACATTGTCACATTAAAACATGTACATTCTCACATTAAAATATGTACATTCTCACATTAAAGTATATAACGGCTTCCAAATAGATTACCCTAACCCCACACACCCCAAAACCACGCTAGGAAAGCTAAAAAACGTCGAAGGCATTTTTAGGGTTTGTAGTGGCAGGTTTAGGGTCGAAAACCTGTCGAATTAGTTGCTACAATATAAAGTATAGAACGGTTTCCAAATAGGTTACCCTACCCCCCCCCCCCCAAACCACCCTAGGAAAGCTAAAACGTCGAAGTCATTTTTAGGGTTTGCAGTGGGCGGATTTAGGGTACCCTAAACCCGCTACCACAAACCCTAAAAACATGTCGAGTTAGTTGCTATAATATAAAGTACAGAACAGATTCTAAATAGATTACCCTACCCACAAAACACTCCAAAACCCACCATAGGAACGTTAAAAACGTCGAATTCACCACTTATTACTTAATAAATCATAATATCAATTTTAATGAATCATAATATAAAATTAATGAATCATATTATCATTTTAGGGTATCATCATATACATGTAAAAATATTTTTTTTAAAATGCTATCAAATATATTCATGTTTGGTCTTGTTTTGAAGAGCTTTAATTTATATGAACAATGATATAATTTTTTTCATTTTGGACCTATATATTAAAAGTTACAATAACTTAAAGGTTTTGTGATAAAAATAAATACAAATCTTTAACAAAAAAAGAAAAAAAAAAGCGTCACGCGTCTTTCGCGCTCCGGCCCTATCTCCGTGGATGTAGCTATATATGGCTACCGTAACATGTAGCTTAGAATTTACCTATTCAAATAGATTAATCTTATTAAAATGTATACTATTAATAACCATAATATATAATATTCTCTTCTATTCAAAATTTAAGTCATTCTAAATATATATTTGACCAGATTTAGGTTTAAAATATCTCTCACATTACTTCTATTTAAATATAAATTAATCTAAAAATGATTCTGAACAAATTTAGGTTTAGAAACATCTCTACAACTACTTATATTTTAAATAGCAGATAGTATTATATACAGAAATATACTATTCAATGACAAAAATATGTGAATGCAAGCAAAATCTATATATAAATTTGTATTTCAAAAAAAAAAAATGGATAGTGCCACCCCTGGTCCTAGAGTGCAGTTTGGTTAGCACCCACCAAATATGAGTTTCTCGGTAGAAAGTTGTACTATTGATTAGGGGTGTTCATGGAAAACCAGAATCGTCAAACTGGACCGAAACCGGTGAAACCGAAACCGGAAACCCGGTTAACCGAAGTCGTTTGCCGGTTCGGTTAACCGAACCATTTAGTTTCCCGGTTCCGGTTACAGTTATTGATTTTGACGAATCCGGTTAACCGAAAAAACCGTTTAAGCATTTAATTTTTTTTTTTAAATTTTTTGAGTGTAAGTATAAAACTATATGGTTAATTATTAGATTTACCAAAAATAAATATACAATTATAAAGTAAATGGTTAGAATTATACCAAAACCAATAAAATCTTATCAAAATCGGCGGTTAACCGGTTTAATATCACACCAAAACCGGAAAAACCACACATTGTTTACTAATTATAAGAAAAAAACGCATAAATCTACATCATTTCGGTTAACCGTTAAACCGGTAAAACCGCACCGAAACCGACGGTTAACAGGTCCCGGTCAACCGCTTCTAAATGAACCGGTTACGGTTATCAAATTTGACTAACCGACAATCCGGTTAACCGAAAAGCTGGTTAACCGGTTATGAACACCCCTATATTGATCCTTCTGGTTGTTGGATGAACAATCTATCAAGTCTTTGAATTTAGGCAGTGTTTGTAGGGAGTTCATGACCGGTTAATCGGTTTTCCGGTTAACCGCCGGATTGTCGGTTAGTCAAATTTGATAACCGTAACCGGTTCATTTAGAAGCGGTTAACCGGGATTGGTTAACCGTCGGTTTTGGTGCGGTTTTACCAGTTTAACGGTTAACCGAAATGATATAGATTTATGTGTTTTTTTCTTATAATTAGTAAACAATGTGTGGTTTTTCCGGTTTTGGTGCGATATTAAACCGGTTAACCGCCAATTTTGATAAGATTTTATTGGTTTTGGTATAATTCTAACCATTAACTTTATAATTGTATATTTATTTTTGGTAAATCTAATAATTAACCATATAATTTTGTACTTATACTCAAAAAACTAAAAAAAATAATAAATTAAATGCTTAAACGGTTTTTCGGTTAACCGGATTCGTCAAAATCAATAACCGTAACCGGAACCGGAACTGGGAAACTGAACGGTTCGGTTAACCGAACCGGCAAACGACTTCGGTTAACCGGGTTTCCGGTTTCGGTCCGGTTTAACGGTTCCGGTTTTCCATGAACACCCCTACCTTCAATTCAGTCCCGTGGTCACCACATGGAGTAGCACGGGAGAATGTATGAGAGTTTTTTTTTCTATATGTGAGTTCAGTTATGTATTACGTACAAAATTGGTATTATTAAAAATAAAAAGTCAAAATAATTTATTTGTTTACACCGTAAAATCAGATAAATAAATAATGGGAAAATCTACGAAAACTTTTTAAGATCAAAATACTTCTACTCATTAATAAACATAGTTCACATTATACCATGTTAATATTTTTAATTCATAAAATATTAAAAAAATAAAATATATTAAAACAATAAAATTAATAAAAACTTATGTTTGTTAATATTGGTTAAAATTGTATAAAATAAAATAAAAAATTATTATATTTAAAGATTTTAACATTATATAGAAGCTACAAATTTGAACAAAAATAGACATAAATAGTAATGTGATATTTTATGAATTAAAAATATTAATGTGGTATAATGTGTAGTATGTTTAACAAGTGATCATATTTGAGTAGTATCTAATGAATTAAATTTATTGTTTGAGGTATCGGAATTTTTTTTTTCAAAAGATGTGATATTTTATGAATTAATAAACTTTTTAGTAGTATCTCATAAATTTTTCCATAAAATTAAATAAAACAAACATATTATTTCTATTTCAAAACTAAACAGTCATCCCTTTATTTAGTCGTCCAGTTTGACTGGATCCACCTAGTTGCATAATCTACCTAGACATGTTTTTTGGCCCTCCTTTCTGATTCTGGACCCCTGCCCAATAGCTTGAGTAATTTCTTGTGCTTGTCTTGTCATTATCTCAACAATATTGAGTATAAAACGTGTAGAGTTAATGCTAAATCTAATTTAGCCCTTGAATTTTAAAGAGTCGACATGCAAAATAGTACGCTTACTAATCATCAAATCATATAGGGAAAATTCACGAGATACCCGGTTTTCTTTCATAATTCACTATACCCCTGTGATTTTAGTAATTTAATTTTAAATATATTTAAATGTTGTCCAAAAGTGATGAAACTTTACATGGACGATGCTAAAGTGTTATATTTTGGTCCAATATCAAAATTGAAGTTTTTTAAGCTCACACGTGACCTGTGGGATCCAATGAACAGTTACATATTCATTGGGTCCCACAGGTCACATGTGAGCTTAAAAAGTTTCAAATTTGATATTGGACCAAAATATAACACTTTAGCATCGTCCATGTAAAGTTTCATCAATTTTAGACAACATTTAAGCATGTTTAAAGTTGAATTACGAAAATCACAGGGGTATATTGTGAATTACGAAAAAAAACAGGGATATATCGTGAATTTTCCCGATCATATAAAGTACAAGCAAGCAACTAGAGACTGTAAAAATGCAGCGTGATGGAAGTTTTCCACAGTACAGGTGTGCAAGGTAAAGAGTAACATCTGAAAAACATGGTTGTGCACCCATTTTCTAGTTTGTACACAATCGTGTAGAAGAGAAAAGCTCAACAACTCAAGCAACTCTAAGCTTGTTCAATCCAACATTCTAGTGTGCAACATTAGGGGAACAACTCAACGACTCTTGTATAATTTAGTCAAGTATGTGCTTTTACCTTGGCTAAGTTCCTAATCTTGTTGACGAAGGACCTAGGGCACAACATAATCAACTAGAATGTTAAGTACCCAAAAAACATCAAAGTATTTATTACATAGCTGAATCAGCATATAAATATAATACTCAAGTTTTCATTTGTAAACGGGTGGTGATATTTCCCAATTTCAAAACTTAATTGATACATCATTCACCATTGAAATCCCAACATAATTAACATGAAACCACTAGCAAATGGTGTGGCTAACCAGTTTAGGTTGTAGATTTCAAACTTCAACAGTTTTGTTGCATATGTAACATGTAGGAAAATTTTAAAAATTGCGTTAAATATAGCAAGTGAAGCTGATGTAGGTACTATAATCTAAACAAATGAAATTCAAACGTAAACCATACACAACGGTAGATCCCAACTAGGTTTTGAAAGCCATCAAGCATATAATCACATAGAACGAAGGGAAAGAAGGATGAGATACTCCACAATGGCAAAAATATGATACAGGTTTCACTTAAAACAAAGAGAGAAGCAAAGCATAAATAAAGACATGCTATTGGAAGTTTGTATAGGAAATCGGCCTTAAAAGGATCGAAAGTGAAGAAAAGAGGGAAAGTGCACATTTTCAGTTTCCATGGCCAAAAGGCTGGAAGTCGAAAAGGAGTTAGGGCTTCTTGCCTCCACCTTACCACATTTATAGCGATTACAGAAGAGAGACAATAGTCTAACATAAATCAGGGTAACATTATAACATTGCTAGCCTGGATCTGAGTCCATTCAACAAATTGAACACTAGCAACCATAAGGGTCAAAAGCAAGAAAACAAAACGAATCAGTCGAGATTGCAGACACAAGTCTCATCCAACAGAGAGATTCGTAACACATACTCAATACAAGTAAAGTATGAGCAATGAAGGTGTCATGGTACTGTATATGGCCACAACAGTTTAAACACCAAAAATGTAGAAGTGAAACAAGAAACACAAAAAGAAGGTACAGATGGAGCATAGAGACATCGATATAAACACTGGAAAAATCAAAGAAACAGAACAATTGGAAGAAGTTGATAGACACACGTCTCTTTTAGGATTTGAAGACCCAGTTAGGAAAATAGTTGGGGATGCAAGTCATCAAACAAGCCCAATTGATCACATAGCTACTTCCTCTCGTTTTCCTGTCCTAGTCCAATCAAAGAAATAATGATGTACTAAACAAAAATATTGGCTTAGAAGCTGCTGGTTAGGTGAGAAGTCATGATCTCAAGTATGAGAACAAGGTGCAGAAGATAGCCAATGTGTAAGGGTGTGTAGGAAGATTACAATCTCTAGTTATGACAGGCCACTAAAAACGAAAAAAAAAAAGTGCAGCAGACAGAGGGTCTCTGCCCTAACATGGTCTACAACATAGGATACAGATCGGTCGACAATCGATTATTCCGTCTAGACAACAATACTTATAGTCATAAACTAGCAACGAACCTGAAAGTGTCACGGAAGACAAACCCAACACAGATAGACCTACTGATGATAATTCCTGCAAAGGTGTAATTGGTACGCAAGCTGAAGAAAACTCAGGATGAAAGAGTGTTGTTGGTAAACACAAAGACGAAGCAACTTATTTCGGTCATGGTTAGTGATATTCCTGGCAGAGTAGAAGATCCAACAAGTGTTGAGGATAAGCGTTTTATAAAACAAAAGCCAGTCCTGAAGGAACGCAGAATGAAGTTTAGCTTCGAAGCTGAGTGTTAGTAGTCTAGTCCACTAAAGAGGGATACCCTTACAGGAGAAATCAAGTATGACACACCTTGAAGGATTTGGTAGGACTGTATTTCAGGGAAACTAGAGAGAAGCCCCGCCCTCAATCAATACACGAGGGCAAATAGGGGTTGCCTTCAGGGATGTAAAACATTAAGCGCAGAACATGGTTGTCGACGAGTTCAATTGAACTGCTCATCCTCACAATTCCTGTTTTTCTTAGAAAAAAAAACCCTATGTTGCGCACAAAAAAGTAGACAACAAGGAGCATTAGAGTGCGACGTTCTTGAACTATTAACAAACAAGAGTAAGTGTACAAAATTTTGAAAAGCCCTCCAATACTACAAAATTTGCCCATAAGGTCGAAGTTCATTGGGCAGTCCTTCAAAATTTCCAGAATTCACATCAGATTGGAGTAATGGCCTCTTCCCCGTAGTCCAATGCATACCTTCTGCCAAGTGCTCTTTGCTCGGTGTTAGCATCACATAATTTGGATCAGCCCTCTGGTAACTGCACATTTAAACAGATTTTATGTTATCATTAGAAACTATCAGAATAACTCTAGCAATAGAATATTATCCTACAATTAGATAGTAAAATATACTAAATGATTTATAACTCGATTTCTAACCATAATACATTATCTTATTTCAATCTCTTGTATGAAACAGTTTGTTCTAGATCCATAACATTCTCCCTCTTAATTCTTAGTAATTAATTATATTTAGGATTCGAGCTTGAATCAAAGTTTTGTAGAGGTTGGATCTCTTTTATCTTTCTCCCTTTCATATTAGAATATATATATATATACACACACTAAAAGGGTGAAAGCAATATTAGTCACAAATAGTGGCCTTTATCACCAACATATTTAGAATGACAATATCATCCATCTACCACATAACATGTTAACAATCATTCGTCTAGCAGTATGTTTCCACATCGTTAGTCGGAGAATGTTGGTACAGAACCTAAAGTTGCAGCAGCATTACCTGGCTTCTCTTAGATTCTCTACGCGGAGGCCAAATCCAAAAGACGTGTTCCCCACAATTCGATCTCTGGTAGCTACAACAGCAGATAAATAACTTTACTGAATGAAAGTGCATACATTCAGATGATAAGAAGCCCAAAATAGCAAGAGATGGTACCTGAAACGCTAACTGTGAATGCTGGCTTCCACCATGATTTGAAAGCCAGCGCCAAAGTTGAACTAACCGGACCCAATTTTCCCTGCAAGTGTTGATATAACATACGCTTTTGTTAAAGCTATTCGGAGAGTACAAAAAGGATGAAACACCCCACACCCTACCTTCAAGAGGAAGTTCTTGTTAGCCTGCCAGGATGTAGCAATCTGGAATGAAGAATCTTGATGAGCGTTTGATGCTTGAGGATCATCCACCCTGGAAATGGATCCAGAGAGATGATAATCAACATTAACTACAATACGGACCACCACCATGTGATTTAATTACAAACCTACATTACCTTGTTTGCAGCTCAAATCCAAAATCAATATAATTGGTTATTCCCACAATTTCATCCTGTTCAAAAGGGTTTTTCACCTGATCGATCAAATAACATGGAAATTAGATTATGCTCAGACAAATTGCAACAAGAAAAAAATTAAGGATTTGATTCAAAATGGATCCAGTGGGACAGATTTTATAACTACAACTGGTATTTCGAATAAAGCATAGAGTTAACAGAATAAAGTAGGCGGCTTACTCGTCTTTGAACTACAACATGTTGATAGAAGGACGCAATAAACTGCAACAAATGTAACCCATCGAAAATTAGGAAGCAGTTCATAATGATATATTATAAATAACAATAAGATGAAAAATAACATAATACAGAAGAGCTAGTAATGCAGGGAGAGAATAGAATGAGAGAAACTTAGTAGTTCTACTGATTCAATTGTCTAAGATTGCTGGAGTACCTCTATTTATAAGAGTAGAAAACAAACCCGGAAAGCTAAAGTTAAAAAGACTAGGTAACAGAAATTCAAACCTAATACACCTAAAGAAAATAAAAATACGTAATACACCTAACTTAGATCTAAAATAACTAATCTTGTCTTCTACTCAACAATACAACAACATTAAAGCCTTATTCCCAAAACAATTGGGGTTGGCTAACTTGAATCAATATATGAGGTAGGGTAAAGTCATCAACATATAGAAAAGGAAGACACAAAGTAGCGGAAAACTGGAAATGTGACGGGGGTGGGGCAGATGAAAAAGATATTTTGAAAGACTTGAAGGACACAAAGAAAAGCAATACAATATCACAATCAACTACTTGAATACTTCTCTATTCCACCCTCTCTAAAGACAATCTCTCATCTAACCTAAGTAGCCACATGTCCTTCACCAACCTAGCCCATGTATGTCTGGGTCTATCGCTCCCTTTCCTTCTTCCCTACTCTTCCCACATCTCCATATGTCAAACCGGTGCCACCCTCGGTCTCCTATTCACATGTTCAAACCACCGCACTTGACATTCACACATCTTTCCAATCATTTTTGCTCCCACCTTTTGTCTATTTGTCTCATTCCTCATACGATCTTTACTAGTACATCCATATCCAATGTAGCATTCACATCTTTGCCATAGTCATCTTTTGCAAGTGACATTGTCTTACCGCCCAATGCTTAGTGTCTTACAAAAGTGCAGGCCTTATTGCTATGCAGTAAAACTTACCCATAAGTCTAACAAGCATACCACGATCGCATAGAAATCCTGAAGAGCACCTTCATCTTTGCCAGCCTTCTGTGATCCTATGTGATACATCTCCATCCAGTTCTTCATCATTACCCAAGGTTAACCTATAGTTGTTTGTGTTCCTATCCCCTCTAAAATTGCACTCCATTTACTCGGTCTTGCTTTGATTCAACCTAATATCCTTACCTTCTAAAGTGTGCCTCCACATTTCCACTTCGTCTTAACCCGGATTTTGTCTCATCAGTCTACACAACATCTACGAACATCATGCACGATGGTATCTTCTCTTGAATCAGTTTGGTAATCTCATTCATGATTATGGAAAACAAGAAAGGGCCCACAGCTGGCCCTTGGTGTACTCCAATGGTAATGGGGAACTCTTCAGTTCTCCCTACACTAGTACGCACACTCATAGTACATCCCTCATACATATCTTGATGATGTTGATATACTTAGCAATATGTCTATCCTAGTTAATGTCCACAATAGGCCTTCTCGTGGTACCCTATCACATGCTTTTTCTAAGTCCATGAACACCATGTGTAGATCCTTGTTCATATACTGATACTTCTTCATAAGTTGTATTAGAAGGTAATTGCCTCGGTAGTTTACCGACCTGGCATAAAACCGATTGGTTTTCCAAAATCTTCACACTTCTTCTCAACCTTCGCTCAATCAATCACTCCCAAAGTTTCATGATGCGACTCATAAGCTTAATCCCTCTATAGTTGGTGCACTCTTGTACATCACCCCTATTCTTAAACAAGGGGATAAGAGTGCTCTTTCTTCAACCAATCGACATCGTGTTGTTACTCCAAACCTTGTTGAAGAAAGTCGTTAGCCAGTTGATCCCTCTCTCCCATGCTCTTTCAAACTTCAATTTGTATGTTATATGGTCCCACCTTGTTAGGACTTGGGGTACAATAGGGTTTATTATCGAGGGTCAGGGTTTAATAGCAATTGAGGCACTACAAACTAGTATATATGGACAGCCAGGGGATTAGGGGAGACATCAGCGAATTGTTATCAAAGTTGATTGGCCCCTTTGGAGGATTTAAAGGGAAGAAAGGTTGTTACCATATCATTAGTATCAGAGTCGTTCTTCTTGGCTGTGGGGAGGGACTGAATGGTTTCAACCAGGAGCAACACATAAACGATGGAGAAGGAGGAGGCTGTGATTAAGGGCCAACTGTTGGAGCTTGCTGGAAACTTAAATGAACTGACACAACGGTTGATAAACTTGTGCAGATTGTTTTGGCAATGCAAAAAGAGGGAATCTCTCAAGAACAAGAAGGAGATAACTCACAGAAGTATAACAACCGCCGGAAAGGGGGAAGCAATGATCGAGGAGAAAAGAAGGATGTTAAGATAAGAACGATTGAGTTACCAGTCTTCGTAGGTGAGGATCCAAAAGGATGAATTCACAAAGCAGAATGATAATTTGCATTGAGCGACATTGCTAAAGAAGATAGAGTACGATCAGCAAGCATATGCATGGAGGATGCTGCTTATATTGGTTAGACTGGTTAAAACCATGCTGGACTCCCTTATTGGACTGAGTTTACAAAATTGCTACTGGAAAGATTTGGCCCTTCTCTTTCTGGTAATCGCCTAGATCTTCTTTGTGTCTTACGCCAAGAATCAACAGTGGAATCATACTGATGCCGGTTCGAGTTTTTTTCTGCTCACCTCAAGAATATCCTAAATGAAATGTATCAAAGCATCTTTCAAACCACGCTGAAGGAATCAATTCACGCGGAGCTGGCGTTATTTGAACCTAAGGACCTGCAAGACTTGATGATGATGGCTAGAAAGGTGGAGCACCGCAATGACCTTCTAAAAGGGGAATTTCCCAACCCTAATTTACCCATGTATTGATAGCGTCCAACTTTTGGGGGTTCACGATTAGTAGCCAATTCACATCCAGGAACTTCTCCCTCTGATTCCAATAGTACGGCGACAGTGACACATAGTTAATCGACTCCATTGGTCAACAATACCCCATCGACCTCACTGAAGTCCAATACGCCAATTTCCAGGGCTGCGTCTTCACTGAGTTGTTCCTCTACATTTCGCAGGGTACCAGACTCCAATGCAGCACCGCCGCTCCTAAGGTTTGTGTTATTGATGCGGTGAAAAACTGGTCTCCAGTTGTTTCTCACTGATGATGGCACTGCTGGGGAAGAAGCATTTGCTATTTCCTCCCTAGAAGAGGAAACTACAAAAGAGCAGATAGTAGGATTGTGTCAGAAGGAAAGCCTTGTGCAAAGTCTGGCTATGGCTAGTTGGAACCTTCGCTTCTGCTGCTACCTCCAGTTTTGCGAGAAAATTTACATCTTGCCCACCTTGAGGACAAGGTGGTGATTTAGGAGTGATGTTAGGACTTGTGGTACAGTAGGGTTTATTATTTAGGGTAGGGGTTTAATAGTAATTGAGGCACTATAAGCTAGTATATAAGGACAGTCAGTGGATTATAGGAGTGATCAGCGAATTGAAATCAAAGTTAATTGGCCTCTTTGGAGGATTTTAGGGGAAGAAAAGTTGTTACTGTATCACACCTCTTCTAGGTCATTCCGTAACAATCGAGCTGAGGATGCATCCAACCCAGCTTACGCCGCATAGGCACTAATTGCTGTCATGATCTCATCTCCTATCACCAAATTAATGCTCATAATTTGGTCATTCTTCCTAAACACTTCTTCTACGTCCCTGATATACTCTTGCAAAAATGCCTACACTAATTCTCATAATTCGGTCGTTCTTCCTAAACACTTCCACTACGTCCTCAATATACTCTTGTGATATTGATCATGTTCAGACCATTGTTTCTGAATATTTGTAGCATATTGTGTAACAGAGCGAGCACCTTGCTTGATAGTCATAAATTGAAGCAATAGATCGTCAAGAAAGGCCCCATCTTTAGCAGAAGACTAAGAATCCTTGATGTAACACCAAACTTCTTTGGCAGTGTCAAAGAAGACGCAAGTGCTGCTAGTGGGTCCATAGAATCCCTAAGCCAGGCACGAATGTCAGCATCAAGCTTTCTCCAGCTCTCGGTATCAGTTCTTTTTGCTGGTGGAGGTTTGGTCATATGGGCTTCAAAATCTTATCCATCTAGAAGAGTAGACATAAGATTTGGCCACCCAAGATATTTCGTACTCATAAAATGATAGGACCAATTAACAGGGTTTAGATCAAATTTGTGTGGTTTGAGAGCAGCAGCGGCAGCATTAGCCAATGGTTGAGGAGTCAGGATGACTAGGAGGGTGTCTGACATGGTTTATTGCTTGGTGATGTGACTCGCACACTGGAAAGAGAAAGAAGATTAGGGTTAAACAACCCTTGAGACAGCACCGGGGAAGAAACCGGTAAGAGAGATTTCAGAGATGTGCACAACGCTGCAGTAGGTTGTGCAGGACAGAGGCAGCGCCAAGACAGCAGCAGAGGCGCACTGAGCAGAAGTCTGACAAAAACAGGTGCAGCAGTATCGTGGCAGAAGAGGGAAGGCGGCGCCTACTAGAGCAGATAGGGTTGCCGAAAGCCCTTGGCCAAGGATTAGGGAAGCAGCTCCAGGGTAAGGGTTAGGGCAGCGGCAGCAAAGAGAGGGAGGGATAGGGTTATAGAAAAAAGATTGGCTCTGAGACCATGTATTAAGAGAGAAGAGTTCTTAATATTTTATGTATTCAGAACGAAAGAATTAAAACCCTATTTATAGAAGATAATTAGCTTGTAGAATAAGCTAACTAGGATAATTACTCATAAACTACTATACAAGGTATAGAATAAATACACACATGGGCCAAGGCCCTTAAAGACTAAATTAGGCTTATCAACAGTGTCCAGTAAAATAATTCTGATGTTCGATGACAAACCTGAGAGCTACTAATGAGTTCAAGACCAAAGTTAAATGATGGGCTCAAAGGGCTGCCTGATCCTATTCCATAGCCAATTGCATAACTCCAGTTCCTCATATCTTTTATTTGAGTTTTACTTTTGCTTCCAGCTGATAACATACAGCCAGTAGTAACAAGCAACAGAGTTAGGACCAAGCATATCCAATCAGGAAAAAAAGAGAGAATAAGAATAATCCCAATAGCACTAAGAAAATTCATCAACTGACCATGAGAGCAGAGTGTGTGCAGAATTATAAGTGTAATGGATTAAGTTTTTATGTCAGTGTCATCTTAGTAATTAATTGAGAGAGAGCAAGTGTGCAAAAGTATACAGAATATATTTCATGCACTTACACATTGGCTCATATTGGACACCAGCGGTAAGTCTTCCAGATCTACCGACTAGCCAAGCAGTCTTAGGGAATTCATTGGACTCTGAACAGTAGAAAAAATAACCATTATGGGACAAACATAGTAATGATGTGCATTCATGATTTCTAACCTTCTCTACAAGATACACTAGTCAATGGAAGTAAAATATTCCAATCATCATCCTTTTTCCTAGATACAATGGAGACGCAACTAAGTTGGTAACCTGGAAAATGGACCTACACTAGCCATACAAACTCCAAGTGACAAAAAAAAAAGCACATGTCTTGGGAAAGTTATCAATGTTGATGACATGAACAAAGAAGACGAAGAAATGATAGAAGTTTCAGTACTCGCTGAAACATCCGAATGGATTTCATCCAGGAAGAGATTCTAGTTCAAATGAGCTTCCTATTGTCTATGTTGAACAGGGGGAAGAAGAACGTTGGTGAAGCATTAATGACCGCTGCCCCCAAGATGAGCCTACAAATCAATGGACCGTGAAATGAATAACGATAATCAAGAAGAGAATAAAGGAATGAAAAACGGAGACTATGGTGACGAAATCCAAGCACATAAAGATGAGAGCAAGTGACTAAGTGGGAATCTGCTCTTGAAGTAGTGCCTGAAACTCTAGAGCAGGAGAGGGCCTTGGTACTGATCTCACAGGTTTAGTGCCTTAAGGCACAGGATGAGGAGTTGTGAGATTTCATATGGGCAACTGTCCAACAACCGAGCTCCCAAGTCATTCAAGCTTGAAAACTAGCCACCTTAAGTTCTTTGTTCTCACTTTGGCCCAAAAGTGAAAGATCTTGTTATTGTAGTCAACCTATACTATATGTATCCATATAAACCACTTCTCTTAGTACTTATATTTCGTTATGGGATGGGGGTATCACATACAACACGGTTCCTCTTCTTTTATGTGATACCCCCATCACACAACGGAATATGAGTACTAAGGTGAATGATTTATATGAATACATATGGGTTGACTACAACAACAAGGCCTTTCAAATGGTATTAGAGCCGACTCAGAATCCGACACGTACCGAGAAGATCCGGGGGACTTGGGTGTTAGGCTTGCGACGAGGACGTTGCGTTGAGTAAAGAGTATGAGATATCGCATCCCAAATCAAGATATGAGTACCAAAATAAGTGGTTTATGTGGATATATATGGGTTGACTATATTAACAAGACATTCCACTTTTATGCTCAAGTGACAACAAAAGACTTAAGGTGCTAGTTTTCAAACCCGAATGGTTTATGAGCTACGTTGTTGGACAGTTGCCAATTTGGGATGTCACAAGTGTTCTCCAAGTACTCACAAGAAATGCACCGGCAAGTGTATTGATTTAGAAGTGGTGGAAAGTGTGAATATATGAAAGAAATGGAATTAAGAATCATAAACAAAGAAGGCCTTCTAAGGAAATATCAAACATTATGAGAAGGAATTATAATATTCTAGAGTGTAGAAGTGCAGAAAGCAAAAATCTAGATGGAGGGTCTCCATAACATTGGCATTACTAGAAAGGTATTCCTCGAGGAGATGAAAAAGAAAGATGAAAGAATAATCCTAAGGTGGGGAAAACAAGAGGGGTACAACGGCTGGCAATACAGGCCCAAGCCGCCCAAATGTATGAGGTGTGGGAAGGGGAGAAAAGCTGGGAAAAGGTCACCCGGATAGATCAAAATGGTCTTGAGGACAATATATTGGAATGCTAACTGTAGGTATCTAGGATCATTTTCTTTGTCGTATTGTTACTTGCAATTTTAGCTAGTTGTGATAGGTTTTTGGAGCATAGATCACCTTTGAGTGTTTTTCTTGGTGCATTATGGAATGGCGGCAATGAGGTGGGCACATTAGTGTTTTGTGTGGTTTCGATTTAGTTGGTAGGATCATTGTGTGGCCAGTTTTTGCGTTCAACTTTCATGGTTTGTTTGTAGTTGTTATTCGCTGTTACGCCCCTGAGATGGTAAGCCATACTTTATGCCCAAAGTATCAAAAAAGAAAACTAGAAGGAAAGAAATGCAGGGAAGAGGGTCAAATGACTCTGTAAAGTTAAAATTACATACTGGGGAAAGGTGTGATAGTGACCCCAGCTGACAAAGTGCTAGAGCCATATCTCAACCCCATCAAACCGTAATCTTCAGGTGTTATCCTGTAGCATTATCAACTATTTGATCAATATCTGCAAGCTACACACCAAATCCCTAGTCTTCAACAAAATATCATTAAATACTACCTTCTCTTTGAGATTACTGGTAAAATTGCAAAAGCTCCAAAACCGTACTTAGGATAGTACGAACAAGACCTCAATCGCAGAACCCTGAAAGGCACTATATTGTCTAAGATTGTGCAGAAGAGCAAAAGGATAAAAAGGAAAACAAATGGCTGAGTGCTTCAAATAAAAAGCATAAAATATTCCTTACGGGTCTGAATTTGAAACAAAGAGGTCCATGAATGTGTGAGGGTCGTGAACATCGCTGCTTGAGAGAGAACCATTATATTACGAATAACATCATACCCAGGAGACAAGAGTGAGTGCAGAAGGTACATGTCTACCAGAGAAGGATACAATGCAATACCTTTGCCAGCGGAACACAGCATTTCCCACAACTTTTTCCTCTGGCTTATGATCAAGTGGGCCTGAGACCTAGTACTGGTTGAGGACAAAAACAATTCTACTAATTCTTCTAAACACCACTCTGTTGATTTATCTAAAGTTTTCCTAAGCAGACAACATCCACAAATATATCCATAACTGTAGAGAGAGACGACCACAATTCATTCATAAGGGCCTAGCACTCTCGATCTGTCTAGAATGAAAGTGACGGCTTACAAGCTACATGTCATGAATATCGAATACAATTCACATAACAGAAAAATAATAATACAAGGAGCTCAAATTCAGATAAAAATAAAAAGTAATTATAAAACCAGCTTCTACTGCCATGATCTTTCATTCACAGGCTTTAAGTGAAAGATATCAAAAAACACGGATTAATTTGCATGCCAGTAGAGCTTTAAGTGGATACTGTGGCCACCAAATCCACGTTAGGATCATCAATAGGCTTTAGCATTATCATAGTGCTGAAATGCCTAGCTTGGTCAAAATAATCCTCGAAAAGGCACTTCAGAGCAAGCTTCCCGAATAAATGATTGTATGAAGATTGCAGCATCCTGCATAATGGTGGATGGAGAAATAAGTAAAGAAGCATAGATATATCCATCACGCTGTTAAGGTAGAACTTTCTATCGCTGAACTGGTTACATTCCCAGTTCACCTTCCAATCACTCTAATAGTATCAGAGAAAATAGCAGTGATCACAGCTCAATACCGTCAAAAACATAAAACGGAGAAACCGCTCTGCTTTCAAAAAGTGGACATGTAAGATAATTAAATGAATAATAAAAGAGAATAACCTGATCTACCAATTTTCATTCCACAACAGCAGAACAGAAATTAAATGTCATAAACTCATTCACCAATCTGATCGGATCGAACAAGGGAGCAAGCGAATGACATGTTCATAATGTAGCACACAACAGAACCACGAAATCATGAAGAGAAGAATAAGCCACATTCGGTAGGAAATTGAAAAATCTGATCGCTACTATCTGAAAAAAATATATAGCAAATTACGCAAAGAAAATGAGACAAAAAAAAAGACATTGTTGAGCAGGGTAGACGGGAGAGACGACCGAAGATGAAACCGTACCTCGTTCGAGCGGCTAGTGGGGGAAAGTCGAAGAGAGGAGGCACCAATACCATGGGAGGGGCGGTTCCTTGCTCGCCCAAATTCCCATTCTGTTAACTTCCGCGACGCTTCTCGGGATTTCGGAGGGCCAGGGGCAGGGGATGAATGTTTCCGACGACAGAGACGAGACATGCACAGAAAGAGGGGAGTGAACCAGGAGGAAAGCAACCTTCCGTACGGGGTATCAGGTACGAAACGAATTACTGTGAAGAATGAGAAGTTTCCGACTAGAAAAACCACCGCGCTTCACTCCGCTAGTAAAAGACGGTTTCAACTTTCAACGTCCTCCAAAACCAAAACAAAGGAAACCGACATATAACCGGTTGTACGATTTATGTTCATTCTTTAACAATTTCATAATTAATTTGAACAAGCATCTTATAAAGTTGAACAATCTTTATACTAATATGTGTAATTTTTCTATCAAAATGAATAATCAATACAAAAATTCGAACAACCTTTGAATCTAGAATGAACGGTTGTACGATACTCACCGTACAACCGGTTGTATGCGTTCGATTACAACAAATAGTGGTTTCAGCTCCAAAAGTGGAGATTAATCCACATTTTTCGTGACCCCGGCCCTTTCAAAATGTGTACATTAATGTGCACGATCTGTCTTTTTCCACCTTTATGCAAACGTCAGTATTTGTTGCGTTCAGGTGATAAAACGCGGAGCCACAATCTGGGAAGTAATACATTTTACATTTTTGCCCCAAATAAAGATCAACAACCGTTGCTCACGGCGGAACTCAACCGCAATTGAAAACCCTATCCTCAGTATTACATCACAAATTGGTTTTGTCAGTAACCTTCTGATAACACTTACCACTCGAAATGCATGTTGTTGTTTTCAGCTACTAAGAACAGATATCATCTGCACTCTTTGAGGAGAGTCGTTCGTTGCAGATGTGTAGTATCAAGAGGAGGACTGGGAGGAGGATTGTGATATGGAATAACAAACGAGGAAGTAATATTAAGAATTTAGAATGACAACTGATTGAAGATTGAAATTAACGAAAATGTGGAACCACACTTGCACCGCTGCGGGAAGCCATAGCAAGTTGGAGGTAGTACAGCAAGGTCACAACGAATGAGAAATGTGGGGGGTTGAAGATGAACAGTTCCAAGGGCATAATAGTAATCTCAAGCCTGTAATATGTTTTTTGGTAAATGCTCTAATCGAACACATGTATTTATCTCTGCATATTCATGTGCGCATTTCGCGGACTTTATAGGATAGATTAATCTTCACATTAATTTACCCTTTTTCCAGACATGACCACCGAACGACACCAAAAACACGTGCAAAACACGTGCATATGTGGCACGTATTGAGGTAAGGAGCCAAGGAGGTGTCTTCTTTATATTTATTCACTCGGCGAGATAACAGGGTTTCAACTTCATATGGAGGAATGTTTCAAAAAAAAAAACTTTATAGGGAGGAATTCTTGAAATTTGAGATATATCAATATTTAGTTATGGAATTTTAATTTTGAGAATGATCTAAATTCAAAAAAATGTATTGAGAATTTTATTCTCTTTGAAATAGGTAAGAATTGTTATTCCAATATTTGTTCTCGTGAGAGCTGCGGTCCATATTACATGCTAAATTACAATTTAATTTCTTTTTAAACTATTTATTTACATAGTTGACATCGTCTTTATAGGAACTACAATTCTCTCTCCTTTAGTCTCATAAGTTAATCAATAAATAAGAGTTTCCACATTAAAAATATACATGAACAACTTTTTTTTGTTATAGATTCACCTTGGTTTTTATAACATTACAACTTGTGTGCACATAATAACTTAGCATTTAGTATTTTATATGATTCATATAATTTAGGATTAATAAACTTGGTTATTCTCTATTCAAAGTTTTATTCCAAGAAATATATTTTCTAACTAAACAAAAAATATAAGGGTAATATGGTCATTGTGTTTTATAATCTAGGTGGATACTATGAATATAATAACCAAATAAAAAATAACTAATTCCAAGAATTTTGATATTGACAACCAAACAAGAGAATGTTTAATTCCTAGAATTCTATTCTAAGAACTAAATTCCAGGAATTTACATTCCAATAACCAAACGACCCATTAATTCCCGCATGGTGAATTATAACATGAGATGACTATTAATCTACACGAGGAATAAGGTATCTCCGTTCTCAAAATGGATTATATAATCTGGTGTAGATTATTGATCTACCCAAAACACTGGTGGAACTAACGTTTTACCATAATCTACCTTTGAAGCTTTTTTTAATGGATGGTGATGATTAAAATAATGGGTCCCACTACTAACTTGTGAGCAGAGGTGGATCCAAAGGGGGGCAGGGGGTGGTGTCCCCCGAAACTTTTGAAATTTCATAAAATGCTCTAATAATTTTTTGAAAAAAATACAAAATGACACAATGTTTTAAAGAATAATAGTGTCAAAAAATCCCCCTCCCCTAACAAAACTCCTAGGTCCGCCACTGCTCATGAGCTTCATTTCCTCCCTATAATTTGGGTTGAGAACGGAGCCTTCAAAAAGCTTTGGTTTTTCTTCGTGTATTGTGGTTATTAAATCAATCTATAGGTGTATTATACCACACAAAAGTTCATGTGACTTAACTTATAAGTCCTATACATACATATTTCAATAATATGTATACAAAGGTTCATATTATTCAATCGACACTCATTTTGTTCCATTGGTTCATAGTTCTATTATGAGACTAAATAATGTGTAATGATTTTCCCTTAGTATAGAATGGACTTCATTCATTTCTTTGTTAACATAATAATAGTCAGTCGAGGGTGCGGGCATGTCGCTAAAACAATTGAACGAAACCCTTATGTGGTTGTTCAGCAGTCACTAGTGGAAAAAACAGCTATTTTGGCGGTTGAAAAGGGTCTATTTTGGAGGTTATGAACCGTCTGTTGACTACTTAACGTGTCGTACGGGTTCATCCCATGACCCATCAGTACATAGCCTAAGCCTCAGATTCCTATCTTCACCCCCGAAATGTTCTTTGAACCGTCTATTGATGTTTCTCCACTAAGGTCTATCTGCTGGATGTCTTAATTTTTCATCACTCTTTCTACCCTCTGCGTGCCATCGTAAGTTCTCTACATCTTTCGGATTCGCAAACAACTGTTTCAATCTAGGTATGATCGGCACACACCAGTTTAGCTGAGGGATTTTTTCTTAACGGATGAGGAGTCACCATCCTTATGCTTATATTGGGACAACGAACATTTCGGGCAATTTTCTAGATGTTCGTAATCACCCTTGTACAACACATAGTTTTTGAACATGTATGATTTTTTTTTACTCAATTCTCGGACACATCCATTTCTTTGTCTCGTAGGTGGTGGTAGGGAGACCGTTTCCATCCGGTAGCATATCATGAAGCAGCTCGAGAAGTGGCGTGAAAATCTTGTCACTCCATCCGTATCTTCCCTTTAGGTTGAACAAATTCAATACAACTGTCAATTTTGTGTACTTAATGCACGCAGGGTACAAGGTCGTCTTGGATGCGACCAATAACCTTTGATACTCATCCGGCAGGTCGAAAAAATTATCCTCAACGTTATCAAGCATCTCGTCTATTTGCCCATCATAGTAAGTCGGCTCACTGTCGTTGACTCCAGAATCACTTGGAAGTTTTGACTCGTTGACAGAATCAGATGTGTGGTCAGTTCTCATCCTCTTCTGATCATGACTATACGAGGACACGTCATTATCTTCAACATTTTCTCCATGAAAAGTCAATCTTCTATAGTGTGGCATGAAACCGCGGGTCTTCAGATGTAATTCAATTTCCTCGATGCATGAAAATTTCTTATGACACTGCAGTCAACACAAGGACGTGGTATTTTCACCGCCTTTGTCATGTCCTTGTGCTGCAGTGCCACTTTGCAAAACTCTTTCAGCATCTTGTCAAAGTGATCCCCTCGATCACCGTACATCCAATCACGTTCCATACTATATGTGAAACACAAAACGTATGATTATTACCGCACACCTAAAACGAAAATGTTTTTGCACCATGGATTGTATTTGTTTCTACGTGTTTAACCTCAATTCAACTTAAATTATGATTTTTACCCAGACTTCATTAGAATTACCATTTTGCCCCTAAACCCTAAATTAATTTCCAGAAACCCCCAAATTCATCAGAAACCCTAATTTCTACCTAGAAACCCTAATTTGCTTATTTTGCCCCAATTTAATTTGAAACCCTAATTTCAAATTTCCAGAACTTCAATACTCAATTTATCCCCAATTTTAAAACCTTAATTTTTTCAAAACGCTAAATTGTTAATTTTCCCCAATTTGAAACCCTAAATTACTAACCAAACCCTAATTCACAAATTTCAGAACCCTAATATTTCAATTGAAACCCTAATTTCAAATCCCTCAGTTTTCCTTTCTGCTATTTATGATTTTGAACACAAAAACTCCTTTTCTAAATATTTCAGAACCCTAATATGATTTTAGGGTTCCTAAATCGCACATTAACACCATATATATAAGAGAAATTTAAATATATTCGAAATTACCAAAAACTTAAACCACAATTTGATGTCTAGATACAAAATTATTGGAGATCCACACTTGGTTTGACAATTCATGGTTTTGGAAGCCGAAAGTTTACAAAAATTATACAGAATAAACTAGAAATTTTGAACTAACCCTAGTCTAATATTTTTCTTTCTTTTTTCAGTTTTGTACATTGTTCTTCAGTGCGCCCCAAATGCGGCCTTATCCTGGCTCTTGAATTCCTTCTTGATAGGCTTCGCCTTTGCCGGATTCTATGGTTTTTCTCCTTGATTTTTCTGTTATACAAAAACAAAAGAGAGGGAAGTAAGAGGGAGTTAAAAAATTTCGACAAGAATACAAGGGTTAGGAAGCGTACTATTTTTTTTCGGACCTTATACCAGAACCATAGGAAGAGAAGAGGAACAAGAGCAACCGAACAAGAAGAAAAAAAAAAGAGACCGAGAGGGGGAGATGGGGATGACGCCGGAAGAGAAGGCAAAAGTTTGATCACAAAAGTTTAATAGTATGGCTTCAAATGAATAGCAAATCTAAGAGAAGGCGCAAGTTGCAGATATGGTCACCTATAAACTTCACATCCTGAAAATATCCCTCTATGGTCCCTATGTCTTTCATCACACCCCATGGCCCCGTTATAAGCTTTAAAGACTTTCGACTTGGTAGATGTGTGAAATACCCCGAACTTAAGTATGGTGATTAAATTATTCTAATATGGTATTTGAGGCCTAATAGTGCCTACAGAATATTGGTTAAGAAAATAAAGCCAAAAGAAAAGAGAAAACGCTTAAAAAGCATAAATTGTAAAAATGAGCGTTACACAACCATACGAGGTATATGACCTCGGTTAGGGTCCTAGATGGATTCCTAGGGCTTAAATATGCCTAAATAATATGTGGGAACAATTCCCGAAGAAAACAGATTCAAATAAGGGTTAAAACGCTAACGGAGTCTTAAAGCACGTTTTTCGAGAAAACCCAAAAACGTGAATTTGAGTGGTCAAACAGACCCGTAAAAATTAGAGTTGACTATATAACTATAATTAAATATTAATGGAAGCTTAAAAGCCATTAAAATCAAAGAAATGAGAAAAATCCGGAAAACGGGCCCGGTTAGTGAATAGTACTAAAACCGGGTAATTAACGGGCGTTATTGTGAAAAAACGAAAACGCCCCTAGCCTAACTAATTTAGGTGGCCGGTTTTTAAGAGGCAGATAGCTCTCTCTCTCACACACACCTATTTAGCTAGAATAAGAAAAGAACAAATAAAGCAAAAAGTAAAAAGTACAAAATTACTTTCTTCTTCTCTCTCCCCCTCACTTTTCTTCTCTTTCCTTCCCTTCTTCCTCCTCCGGCCGGCAGCACTCCTCCTCTCTCCTTGGCTGGCAATTTTTGCAGCCTCCAATGGCTTCCTCTCTTTCTCTTCATGCCCAAGCTTCATTAAAGCTCCAAATGCAAAAATAAACACATATTTGTACTCCCCTCATCAAGAGCTACACTTCTATCTTTTGAAAATCTCAAATGGAGGAAGTTGACCTCCATGGGTGTTGGCCATTTGAAGAGAAAACCACATGTTCTTGAAGCTTGGAGTCTTCTCTTTCATTTAAGGTAAACGTTCCAAGAAAAATCTCATTTTTCTCCATCCTTGGTCTTGGCCGATTTTGCCCCCTTTTAATACCTTGTTTTCCTTCCATGTTTGAGATATTTTTCAAGCCTCCAATGGTGGATTGGAACCCTACTTTGATTCATGGGAAAAAAAATTCTAGGGTTTCATAAGGTAATCCCTTAATTAGTGCTTTAAGCACCTTTCCTTGTTCTAGAATAATTAATGTGCCTAAGTAGCTTTGCTTAGTCCCATTTCCTTGTGTATGAGGTCTAGAGAATGGGCCAAGTGATTTGCCCTTGACCGAGTTTGGAATGAAGAGAAGAGGAGAAGTGGAGAAGAGAATTGAAAAGAGAATTTGAGAATTCATGGTAAGAAACCTACCTTAATGTTTATTTTGATTTACTTAGAATTTGGGATAGGTAGATAAATGAATGAACCCAAATTATGAATCAAAATCTGAACCAGAAATGTGTTTGATTAGCATTAGAGAAGAATTGTAAGCTTGTCTTGGTTTAAGGGCCTATGAGCCATGCAATTTGAGATCGTGCATATTATTGTGCTTGATGTGATTTTGGATGAGTTTGGTGAAATGTTGTGTGCTGGTAGGACCCTTGATGGGTGTGGCTAGTTTTGAGATGATTTAGGTGGGAATAGATGAATTTGGGTATATAAGAATTGTAGATGAGTTATGGTGAAATTTCGGTAGAAACCGAAGGAGTTTTAGGTGATTATAAGAGTAAAAATGACCTAGAGAAACTAGGTGTTGATGACCAATCTCCATCACACCTAGTTTTCTCTAGGTCATTTACTCTTATAATCACCTAAAACTCCTTCGGTTCTACCAAAATTTCACCATAGGGATGCTTATTTAAGGATGAGATTTTGGTGTAAAAATTTGTAGCAAGTGAGTGTTGTAGTGCATTAGATTTCTAGAAAAAGGCCTAGTGTGCATAACCTTGGAAATGGAGGATGAACTTGTGTAATGAAATGTAAATGGTTAGGAAAGATTTAGAATGGTCAAAATGCTTGAGGGCAAGGTGTAAACCATTAAGAGGAGTTTGGAAAATGCACTAGAGTGCATAAGTGCAAAAATGAGAATTTAAGTTGTAGAGTTGAACAAGAATCGAGTAGTGAATTTGACCAATGATTTAGGAAGGTTTAAGGAGTGCTTTAGGGTGATAAAACATGTTAGGAAACATGGGGAATGATTAGGAAAAGATAGGGTGAGAATTAAGGTGAAGTTGGAGTTCAAAGTGAGTAGTTAAATGGGTACTAGGCTCAACCGACCTTAGGACCGACCTTGGTAGGGTCGGTCGGCCTTAAAATTGCAAACCTGGGGTATTCTGACTTCGACCGACCTTAGGAGCGACCTTGGTAAGGTCGGTCGGGCTAAAATTTTCAAATTTGGAAGTCTTCTGACTTTGACCGACCTTAGGACTGACCTTGGTAGGGTTGGTCGGACTGAAATTTTGTAAACCCGTAACCTACTGACTTCGACCGACCTTGGGACCGACCCTGACAAGGTCGATCGGGTCAAACAAAAAAATGGCATTAGTAGTAAGCCATTGGTAGAGTAATGATGGTAAGAAGAATATGCCCCTAAGAACCTAAGTAGATGAGTGCTTGAAGTGAGTGAGAAGTAAGAACTTAAGTACACTTGAGTAAGCCTGAGATTAACAGGATAACGGGGTTAACTACGGGAGTATTAGTGGTCTATACACCGCATGATCTTAATGTTAACATAACCCTTGGGATGTTATTAGTGGATCAAGTGTGATCCGAGGAACATAAGGTGACGTGGTAAAGTAACCCATGGTGTAAGGTATATTTTTCTTCATGCCATGTTATGCTAACCGGTTCGTTGATTTTGTGTCTATTTGCTTGTGGCCGACCTAATCAAGATAAAAGCATGAAAAATGATTTATTGCATTTGATATGTATGTTGATGCATGATGTATGAGCTAACCAATTTGAATGATTTTGGTGGCTAACTTAGGTATAGACAGACTCATAATGAGCATTGTTTGATTATGACTCGTAGAAAGAGTCATTCATAATTAATGAAAACAACGTTAAAGCACACGAAAACTATCAATCAAAAATACAATAAGGCAAACTTATAGGCTCTGTTCGGCATGGCTATTTTGGCAGCATAAATGCAGCATATTTGACAGCAGGAATGCGTTGGCATAAATGCAGCATATTTGTTGGCAGGAATGTGCTGGCATAAATGCAGCTGTATTGAAAACTGCTGTTTGGCTGCAGAAATATGCAGCATGTTTGGTTCAGGTAGTATATGTAGTGTTTTACCGTTTTCGTATTACAATATAATTTCTTATATTACACTACGTACTTTTTTTATTATTAGTAAAAATAAAAAAAATTCACAAACAATAAATTTTTATTTCTATTATTTAAGCAAAGCTTGTAACTCTTAAACAATATGTTTTATTATCTAAAATATATTTTTAGTTATCTAAATTTTTATAATTCTTACAAATATAAAAGCGTAAAAAAGAGAAAAAGCGTTTCAAATTTTTTGATAATGTTATGTGAATTTATTTAGTGAAATTATACTTTTAATATATAATAATATTTTGTACTTTGTATGTTAATAAATTTATATGCATTCATATTTCTATATACTATTTTAATATTTTAATTTATATATCACAAGTGTGTATATTTTTCGTTTTTTTAATTTATTCTCTATGTGGTATTACAAATAATATATTAGATTTGTATTATAAATGTGATTTTTGTAAATTTGGCTAAAGATGTAGTACTATTTTTTATAAATTATTTAAAGCATTATGTATTTGTAATAAATAAAGTAACGTGTAAAAATTTCTTTTTTTTTAAATCAATAGTCACAGTAATTGCATTATGAAGTGAGTAAAGAAACGGAAGTGAAAGCACGAAAACGAAAAGTAGCATTTGCTGCGGGCATTTATGCTGTCATTTATGCTGACATTTATGTTGTTTTAGGCGAACAGCAAAAACAAATAAAAGAGTTCAAAACAGCATATGCTGTACATTTATGCTGTCAAAAAATGCACATAAAGTGTGCACCCGAACGCATCCATAAACTCACTAGAACGTGAGAGAGAGTTGTACGGGATTAGTAACCTCCCAATAACGGTTAGAGAACCAAATTAAACTAATCCACGAAATAAATAATAGTGGAAGGATATAACGAACCTTTATTTAGAGGATGATGTTAACTCAAAGAAAAGAACTCTTGAGAGAAGTAAAAGATACATAAAGGATCATCAAACTCCTTTAAAAGATGGCCGATCTACAATATGAGGATCCGACCTAGTATGAGAAAATGTCCCGAACATAAAAGTATTCGAAATGTTGGGGAAACCCTTAAATCTGAGAATACTAGAAATTGAAATAATTCCCTAAGCTATTAGATGATATCGAGAGAGATACTTCTAGGCTGATCTTTATGATTATAATGTAACTCCGAGAGAGGAGTATTTGGGAAATTGAGTAGTCCGGTAGAGATATGGACGTTTGAGAATTTGAGGAGCTAAGTGTATAGTTCCGGTTGATAGTCAAACCTTCCCACTATGCTAGACCTAGAGTAGGGTCGAAACCGGGGAAGTAAGACTTGTATCTGAAAGCCAGGTGGTGAGTCTTGTGTATGAATCTTCCCGGAGGTCATGGGTAATGACTTAAAAGATATCCAGTTGAGCATGAAATTGACAACTGAGAACTAAGTATTGAAATTGAGAATTGAGTATCGAGAGTTGAGAATTGAGAATTGAGCATCGAGAGTTGAGAATTGAGAATCGAGATGGAGACTTGTAGTATCTATGAACCTAAGAGAGATTGAGTATGAGTATCCCAAGAGAATGGGAGAATAATGAGTAAAGTGATTAAGGCATTAGTGAGGTAAAACCCTCAAGGCTTAAGTGTAAGTTAATACTAACTAACAATCTTGTTGTGTTAATTGTTATTATATTCCTTGTTTGAATACCTTGAATGTGAGCATGATTATTGAATTAAAATGAATTCCATGTTCTCGAAAAAATAGTCGGCGTACCCCCGTTAGCACGCGGGGAATACGAATTTTATACCAGCAATTTGCTGAGCCCCTAGAGGCACCGTTTTTATTTACAGGTACTGTGGAGCCGAATACAGTTTGAGAGTAGGACGGGGTTGCTATTTAAGCATGGGTAGTCGATTAAGGGATTGTAATTGCGCGCCTTGTAAGGTTGTATTGTAAGTCCGAAGTCTTCGGCAATATAAGGATTGTAGTAGACTCGGTATAGAATTGAAATGAAGTCGTATTGTATTGTAAATTGGAATAAGGAATGAAATGTATTGTTTGGTATAGAGTACTCGGTATGTTAGTTCATCAGACTGATATGGTAATTGGATTATTGTATTCGGATTGGTCTTGTTAGTCACGTGGGTGACTAACGGCATTGTATCACCCACCGTTGTATTGAATTTCCGCTGCTTGAGTATTGGTGAATGAGACGGATTGGGTGGTAATAACTTTTTAGCAGTAGGGGAACTACAAAAAGTGGTATCAGCTCGAAATACCGAGTTTAGGAAATACCGAGTTATGAATTAGAGACTTAGGGCTAAGGGTTGTGAGTTAGCGTGAGAGGTACGCTAGATAGGAACTTCCGTATGAACCGGAAACCTACAATAACCATACCCACCCTCCACATCCCATGGTATAAAGTTGGGAGAAGAACGCTAGAGAGATGGAAAGACCTCTCTTACTCGGGAAAACCCGATCTGGCAGTTGTAAAATAAATCTTGTAAGAGAAAGAACCAGTCATACGGTAGATTCCAAGAACCGGGAATCCCGGAGACGGTTCCGCTTGAACGACAATAACCGCGCTTATTAGCGGTAGATTGAGAATCCTGACCATAGGATAATGGAATTTACGGCACAATGGAGCGACGTGCTTTGTAGTCACGAGAACCATGCGCAGCCGGCAAGAAGGAAAGCACAACCGTGCAATGAAGCAAAAAAGGCGGAGTAACAAGACCCGAGACAAGAGAGTCTCCGTACTGCAAACGCTTGAGATACCATCGACGGTATACTAACCGACTAAAGGAATTAGTCGAGGTTGAGTAACTCCAAACCTACAACGTCAAGAGGCTGTGATGCCTAGATAACATAGCTTAGACAACTACGAGAACACCTACGGGATACCTCCCGATAGGACTACAAGCAGAGCCTAAACGAGTTAAGTCTCAATAACCACAATGAAGGTGTGGGAACACCCAGATTGATTACAGTCATGTCAAGAACACTAGGAAGTTACTCAAGAGATTGATCACTAAGATCAAAAGATTAAAGGGAGATCTAATAAAACCACCAAATATAGATGATGTAGACAACAAAAATTCTCACCCCATAAAGCAAATTCTAGAATAAGAAGTACAATAAGAGGGGTCGTCGCCTTTCTTTTTCAAAACGTATTGACGTGCGTGCCAAAATGAAATCATCGTTTTACGACAAAATTTCAAACCAATTTTCAAGCATTTTAGAAAAAACCGAATTGTACAGAAATTTTCAAACAATTATTTGTTTTAGACTTACCCTTTTATTTATTTATCTATTTGGTTATTTTCATTTTTATTTCCTTAGTCGTGGGCATTTCATTTACTTTATTTTACTTATATTATTTTATCCTTTTTTTATGTTATTATTTTGTAAGTAAAACATTTTATTTTATTGACTACCCTTTTGGTCTTACCTTGCATATATGTTTCTGATGATTTTACTCATGTCGAGTTATTACTTTTATTTTCTCTCCCTCAATTTTGTATGAAGTTCTATTGTGGTGGTCCTTTTCCTTTCTCATTTTTCAGAGGACCAAACTTGGGCTTAGCCCAGTATTCAGTTAAACTCAGCAGCCCAAACCCAAGCCCCATTTCAGGACTAATGAATGCAGCCCACCTTCGAATATTGGGTCCAGTTTGCCAAGCCCAACACATCTGATTTTACCAGCCCTTTTGACATAGTAAAACCCTACTGTTCCCCTTTCCCTCGATCAGGACGGCAACCACCTTCATTTTTCTTCTTGGCGACCCTGCTCTCGAATGACCATCGTCTTCTTCACGCCACCTCCAACACCTTCGTTTTCCTCTCGGGCTACTTCTATCTTTCTTCATCTTGCAGAACCAAAAAATTGCTTCCCTCTGAAATCGAGAAGAAAACACGGAGCCAGCCGACTCCTCAATACTCATCTTCGACTCATGTCTTCAACAATGAGAATCCTCCATTTCTTTAAAAATCAGAAACCAGAAACAAAGACCTGCAACTATCTTCGAACTCTCCCTCAATTCCTGGCTCAAACCCGGTCATCCATCTCCTCCCTCTCGGTCAATCTCTTCTTCTCGCCTCGATCCTCCTTCCTTCGATCTCCATCTTCAAGAAATACACCAGCCTCACTCTCTAGATATTCCTTCTCGTGATTTTCATTCTCCCACTAATCCTTCTTGTTCGACTAATCTCACTATCAGTAAAATGCAAGCCAATTTGCGAACAAGGGACGTTATGCTCACGGTCTTCATTCTCTCACTCACGATGACTAGCGTATAAGGAACAGACATGCCCTCCTCTGGATTTCATTTCAAGCCCTGATCACAGTGGCCATGGTTCATTCACCGTCTCAGTCGCCTTCGTTGTTACCTCTTCTACCGTGACCGAAATTGCCGTGGGCGATTTGATTCTGGCTACAAGCGGGTGTGTCGGTGGTAGCTAATGAAATTTTACCCGATTTGAGATTTCTCTGTCTCTCTCTATCGTCAATCTGCTCCAGCTTGGTAACATTACTCTTGTTTTCCTTTTATTTTTGTTCGAAGTGTCTGATTTCTTCTGTTTTGCGACTTCGTTAAGATTATCGTTCTGGTCCTTGTTCCTGGAATCTGTTGGTGGTTTTGTGAACTCAAGCTTGTCGGTTTGCTAATTTGGTGATTAATCTGGTTTACAAGTTCGATACGTTTGAATCTTTGGCTAAATTCTGGTGCTCGGTCATGTTTTGACCCACGTGCTTGCTACTGTTGTGTCTTGGTTGAGGTAATATTCTTTTTGAAACTGGGTTTCAGTCGTGAAGCTGATTTTGAACTTTGGGAATTTGTCAGCTGTAATCGGTACCGTTTCTATTTAATTGTCCCGTGCAAATTTGAGATGTTATGGCATTTGGACTCTCCATTATCGGTTTGTTTGTTTGGCATTAACAAACTTCAATATTGTCGTCTGTATGGTTGTTATCATCCTGGTGCTGAGGTCTAGCCCCTTGAGTATATTCTCTGTTTAGATTTGTATTCTTTGAAAAGCCATCTGGGTCATTGGAACTGTTTAATTTGACTCATTCACTAATGGATTCGTGACTTGTGTGGGAAAGACCATTTGGTTGACTTCCAAGATATGTCTAAACTTTGGCATCCGAGGGTTTTGATTTTCTACCGATTTGCACATTACTCGAACTTAGCACCCATCCGACATGGGTTTTGTAAACCGCGTCAGCATTTCTTTGGGTCCCCGCCCTTTACCGGCCTTTTGGGTATTTTGGGGGCCCGCGCATTCTGTTAGTTGACCCTTTTGGACTTGTTGAGATTTTAGGCTTCGTGCAATGTTGGTCTTGGGCTCCAGCGATGTTGATCTCACGGACATGTTCATTTTTTTTTATTTTTTTAATGTTTACCGGCTGTATCTAATTCATTATCCTTATTTTGTTATCTGATGAGGTACACTTCCTTGGCGACTTGGGTTGGACTTGACCGATTGACTTTGAGCTTTACGCTTTGGGCTTCATCAAAGCCTCTTATGGGTTTGGAAATTCTATTCAGTTTCTTATGCCTACGATTTGGTTATGTTTGATTGCCCCTTCGCATCGATTTGGTTTAGAAATTTGTTAGAGACTAGCATTGTCCCATTGCGCTTAAGATAAGAACATAAAATGAGTGATAGTTGCCCGAATGCTATACTTAGTAGATAAATCACTCATTGGATGGATGGTCTTTATTAATATGTCTATCTTAGAGGGAAATGATTTAAAATCCCTTTGATATGATCCCACATGACTCACAACCCCTATCTTTGATACTACACTTCGGTTTGAGTCATAATCTAAGATGACGAATTAATTTGAGTAGCAACCCCAATGCTTGATTTACCTTACAATCTTTAGCATTTGTTGGCAGTTTGAAACTCTTTTCTATGTTCTCGGTTGGGGTGTGGGAGATGATTAAATTGCCCCCATTCCTCCCATTGAGAGGGGCCGAATGATCCCATTGCACACACCCCAACCCTCTTACATTTCATTACTAATCAATCTTGTGTCTTTTTGTCTGTGTTCCATGGCATGTACGTATTGCTTGAGGAACGAGGAAATGCTTGAGGACTAAGGAGCTGGATTTTGGCTAGGACCATCAACGCTATCCCTTCAAACACAAAAAACGGTTGGTGTATCGGATTCCCTACAGCTCGAGTGAGGCGGTGTCGATGCGACCCCCCATAGCTCTTTTATTTGACATTTTAATTCAACACTTTAATTCTTATCAGAGTTGTAATCTGTCAATTAGTTGTACTATCTATTATAGTTCTGTATTTCATGATTTTGTTATTTGTTGCCTTGATCCTCTTTATCCTGGTTATCTTTGGTACATATTCTTGAATGGTCGTTAGCTTGATTATCTTTATCTCGACTATCTTTTGTACATATTCTTGAATGCTTGTTTATACATGTTCGGCTCTGTTATATATTGAATGTTTTTATATTTGTTAGTTTCGTCTTATAAATTGCTAGATTTGTTTAGCACATGTAGCCATAGAATAGCCTTTAGGTTTACCCACTTATTTCGGGACACATCGAGTCCAGTTAAGAGAAGCTCCTAGGCTCAGGGATGTTCCTCACTCAAACGGGCCGTAGAGTCTGGTCGGTGGGGAACGCTCTTCCTTCATAAAAATTTTCCAAACAATCCATAATTGTCAGAATAAAACTCACAATCAATGTTTCGTTTCAATCAATAAAAGTCCAATTCAAAACCCAAAATTCAATTCCAAATTCAGCCCAAAAATTCAATTTCAAATCAATCTCTCTCGTACTCTCATCAACACACTCCAAAATCAATCTCTCCCATACTCATACATCATACACTCTTCAAAATTGATCTCTTTCATACTCTCTCATCAAACACCCTTCAAATCCAATCTTTCTCATGCTCCAACAGCAAACACATTTCAAAAGCAATCCTTCTCACACTCACTCATCAACACTCTTCATACACAGTTCAAAATACATTTCAATTCGATGTCAATCCCAACTGGAAATCATCCAATTTGAGGCCTAACATCATTTCGGTTTGAGGCCCAATAATCAAATTCAATCTGCCCACTTCCAAATTTGCCCACATTTCTAGGTCCAACTTGGCCCGTTTTCCAAGATCTAATCCGGCCCGCATACAAGGCTCAACCCTGTTTATGTTTCGAGGTCCAAACTTGGCCCGCTTTCCAAGCCAATTTCGGCCCACATTTTAAGGCCTAATTCGGCCCATTTTTCAAAGCCCAATTTGGCCCACTTTCAAAGGCCCAATTTGAGGCTCAATTCAAAGCCCAATTTGGCCCACTTTTCAAAGGCCCAATTTGAGGCTCAATTCAAAGTCCAATCTAGGCCCAATTCAAAGCCCCATCGAGGCCCAAACCTGGCCCATCTTCCAAGGCCCAAACCTGGCCCATCTCTAAGGCCCAAATCTGGCTCATTGCCTCAATGCAATCCTGATTTAGTTTCAAATCCACTTCAACTTCAATTCCGAATCAAATTCAATCCAATCCAAAATCAATTCAATTTCAATCCAATTCAATTCAAAATTCTTTTCATTCCCAATTTAATTCAATCTCATTTCAATCCCAAATAATCCCGAACATCATAAATCTCAAATTCTGGAAAACTTCAAACTCCTTGAAGTCAAGCATCTTGAATCTCTAACCGTCTCAACACTCAACAGACTCGACCGTCTCAGTAGCTCAACAAACTCGACCGTCTCAACAGCTCAGCAACTCGACCGTCTCAAAGCTCAGCAGACTCGAACATCTCAGCAGCTCAACAACTCGACCGTCTCAGCAGCTCAACAGACTCGACCGTCTCAGTAGAGCAGCTCAACAGACTCGACCGTCTCAGCAGAGCAGCTCAACAGACTCGACCGTCTCAGCAGAGCGCTCAACAGACTCGACCGTCTCAGTAGCTCAACAGACTCGACCGTCTCAACAGCTCAACAGACTCGACCGTCTCAATAGCTCAACAAACTCGAATGTCTCCGTAGTTCAACAGATTCAAACCTCTCAATAGACTCATCAAATTCAAACACTTTAAAATCCTCAGCTCCTCAAAAAGCCGAACCTCTTAAATTTGATAACCCTTTCAAGCCTCGAACTTCTTACAGACCCGAGCGTCTCACAGACTTCATCATTTCAAGAATCTAAATGTCTCACAGAGTTGAGCATCTCACAGACTCTCACACCTCAAACTCCAAAATGAACCAGACAATCTGTCAAACCTCACAAAATGACTACAAAACCTCTTTGACCCTTTAAAGACCCAAAAGGTCAAAACCCCAATTCCTTTAAAACCCCAAAACTCTCAAATCTCCAAAGACAGTGAACTACGTAAGGTCTGATCTCAACATGGAGTTGAGTACGTAGGCAACCCACATAGGGTGCGACCCCACACCAATCAAAATACCCTTTTGCACTCGACTATCTCCCCTCCAGACAACCCTCTTCTAATCCTCGATCCTCAAAAAGCCCAGCCATCCTAAAGGTCCCTGAACTACGTAAGGTCTGATCTCAACAGGGAGTTGAGTACGTAGGCAGCCCATCTAGGGTGCGACCCCATTCCAAACAAAAAATCCCTTTTCCCCTTTTAAGGTGACTCTCATATCTCTCAAAACACACA
Source organism: Limonium bicolor (assembly GCA_023374045.1). Classification (NCBI taxonomy): domain Eukaryota; kingdom Viridiplantae; phylum Streptophyta; class Magnoliopsida; order Caryophyllales; family Plumbaginaceae; genus Limonium; species Limonium bicolor. The sequence goes on along the minus strand of CM041782.1, from coordinate 107,939,223 downwards.
AGCCTTCTTCGGCTCCCACAAACTTCATACCATCAGACTCCAAGTCTTGTCTATCATTCAACCTCAAACTTTTCCCAAATCTTCATTCTATACTCATTTGAATTCACCAATTCTTCTTCTTGGCTCTAGCTTGGCAGAAAAGCTCGCCTCATCCACTCTCTTTCTCTCCTCCCATCTCAATCCTATCCTTTGGCTTTAATTGAATCTCTCTAATAAGGTTTTGAAAGAAGGCAATCCAGACAATTGGATACCGAGGTTTCCTCGGGCACCAATCCAAAGTCGTGGTCATTGCCACTTCTAAGGGGTGTAACCCAGTGCGAACCCATAATAGAATCTCTGATCTGATCAGATAAGTCCTATCCTTAGGCAACAAATTCAGAGTCACCAACGGTTCTTAGAACCCTCCTTCTCCTCCCTTCCTAGTTCCTTAGGTCAAAACTAGGTGGCGACTCTAGTCAATTCCGCCCTTAGGGCATAAGTCCGTGGAGCCCATTGGGAGAGCGGGTGTAGTGTTCACTAACACTCCCCATTAAGCTTTCTGGGAAAGACGGACGATGTAGTAGGTATTTGAGGGATGACAGAGTAACGGGTTTTCACCCTCCACAGAATGGCATTTTTTAGGATCTAGGCTTTTCAGTCAAGAACCATATTTAGATAGCCCCCCTCATACCGAAAAATCACCCTCCACAGATGGGAACAAGACCGTCTCAACAGCTCAGCAGACTCGAACGTCTCAGTAGCTCAACAGACTCGACCGTCTCAGCAGCTCAACAGACTCGACCATCTCAGCAGCTCAACAGACTCGACCGTCTCAGCAGAGCAGCTCAACAGACTCGACCGTCTCAGCAGAGCAGCTCAACAGACTCGACCGTCTCAGCAGCTCAACAGACTCGACCGTCTCAGCAGCTCAACAGACTCGACCGTCTCAATAGCTCAACAAACTCGAATGTCTCCACAGTTCAACAGATTCGAACCTCTCAATAGACTCATCAAATTCAAACACTTCAAAATCCTCAGCTCCTCAAAAAGTCGAACCTCTTAAATTTGATAACCCTTTCAAGCCTCGAACTTCTTACAGACCCGTCTCTCACAGACTTCATCATTTCAAGAATATAAATGTCTCATAGAGTTGAGCATCTCACAGACTCTCACACCTCAAACTCCAAAATGAACCAGACAATCTGTCAAACCTCACAAAATGACTACAAAACCTCTTTGACCCTTCAAAGACCCAAAAGGTCAAAACCCCAATTCCTTTAAAACCCCAAAACTCTCAAATCTCCAAAGACAGTGAACTACGTAAGGTCTGATCTCAACATGGAGTTGAGTACGTAGGCAACCCACATAGGGTGCGACCCCACACCAATCAAAATACCCTTTTGCACTCGACTATCTCCCCTCTAGACAACCCTCTTCTAATCCTCGATCACCTCAAAAAGCCCAGCCATCCTAAAGGTCCCTGAACTACGTAAGGTCTGATCTCAACAGGGAGTTGAGTACGTAGGCAGCCCATCTAGGGTGCGACCCCATTCCAAACAAAAAATCCCTTTTCCCCTTTTAAGGTGACTCTCATATCTCTCAAAACACGCAAGCCTTCTTCGGCTCCCACAAACTTCATACCATCAGACTCCAAGTCTTGTCTATTCATTCAACCTCAAAGTTTTCCCAAATCTTCATTCTATACTCATTTGAATTCACCAATTCTTCTTCTTGGCGCTAGCTTGGCAGAAAAGCTCGCCTCATCCACTCTCTTTCTCTCCTCCCATCTCAATCCTATCCTTTGGCTTTAATTGAATCTCTCTAATAAGGTTTTGAAAGAAGGCAATCCCGACAATTGGAGACCGAGGTTTCCTCGGGCACCAATCCAAAGTCGTGGTCATTGCCACTTCTAAGGGGTGTAACCCAGTGCGAACCCATAATAGAATCTCTGATCTGATAAGATAAGTCCTATCCTTAGGCAACAAATTCAGAGTCAACCAACGGTTCTTAGAACCCTCCTTCTCCTCCCTTCCTAGTTCCTTAGGTCAAACTAGGTGGCGACTCTAGTCAATTCCGCCCTTAGGGCATAAGTCCGCGTGGAGCCCATTGAGAGCGGGTGTAGTGTTCACTAACACTCCCCATTAAGCTTTCTGGGAAAGACGGACGATGTAGTAGGTATTTGAGGGATGACAGAGTAACGGGTTTTCACCCTCCACAGAATGACATTTTTTAGGATCTAGGCTTTTCAGTCAAGAACCATATTTAGATAGCCCCCCTCATACCGAAAAATTACCCTCCACAGAATGGCGACTTTGCTGGGGAAAACTTGAGTAAGTTTTTCTCATAAACTTGGTCAAGGAAGACTGAATTCCATTCAAAATTGTCGGGATTCCCCAACTTCTTTCAAAACCTTCAAGAGGTTCATTTCCAAGCCTTTAGGATTACTCTACTCCACACTTAGAGTGTGCTTTGTGAGGATAGTTAGGACGAGTGTTTAGAGTTCGAAATTGACTTTGATTACCACATCTGTGCTTTGACCTTTGCATGCTTCACTTTTGTTTACTATTGTGTGTTTACTGTCTTATGTTTACTGCCCTTCATTCATGATATAATTGCTTATTTACGGTTTTGTAAATGGGGCCTTCGTAGAAAGGAGCCAACCCATTGTTGCATCGGGTAGCTTAGGAACATGCATTCCTCTGTGTCACCTTTACTATCTACGGTCGGGATTAACAATTGGTCCACAATTGATTCCCTCTGAGTATGGGTCCTTCGTAGCTAAGGAGTAAACCCACGAGGTGGTATGGCCGTAGTTGTCTACACCTTGAAACAACTCAGGATCCTTTCAAACACCTTTTCGAGTCAAAGCCAGCATATAGTAAGCTATGAGCCTTCAGTGTCCAGCTGCCTGGTCCGGTGTCTAGGATGGGTTTTATGGGTAGTCACCCCTTGTATGCCGCCTGTCTGACCACCCTTTTACCTTACCCTGAAGATTGCATGGGCTCAGTTCTCCATGATTCCTCTACACCACGGGTGTCTTTAAAGCCCAATGTCGCGCTACAAATTCATAGAGGATCCCGTATTTACGGATACCCATACATGACATAGCGTAGTCAGCGAATAATTTGGACTTTAGACACACCTTATAGTGCAGACGAGGGGAGACCGGACCCCATGCAGTGCTTCCCCAAGTTTCCCAAAAGTGAGTATGTTGTGATAATCCCCGGCCGTGGCTCGTGTGACTGTATCACTTAAAGTATCCTGACCTTTCGAACTTAAGCACTCCGGACTTTCTTGATGACGTGCCCCACAAGGCATAATAGAGATAAATCCCGAGAGATGAACAGTGAAGGGACGACGGTTCCCCCGGTGGTATGGAAGCATTGATTGACCTGGAAGGTGATTATCCCAATCATTCACACTCAGCTCCACATAAAATCAGCCACGATTTTTACTTTGCACTTACATCTATGTGTGATCACGTTTCAAAAATTGGCAAAAATAAAAAAAATAAACCAGCTCAAACACTCCAATGAAATATCTTCAAAGTCGTCCATCTCGAATGATTTAAAAAAATGATTTTCAAAATTGTTATTTCCAAAACAGTTTTCAAAATCGGTTTCAATCAAAGTCTTCCAGAAAACAAACTTTATCAAGCAGCTTGCAAAGAACAGATTTCAAAAATCTACTGTTTACAAATGATTTTCAAACAATGTTTCCCACAAATGTTTTTTTTCTTTTCTCTTTTCAAAACTAATTTCTAAAACAGATTTCAAAACCCGTTTTTTGCAAACGAGTTTCAAATAGCATTTCTCACAGGTGTTGTTTCGAAATAGCATTTCTCACAGATGTTGTTTCGAAATAGCATTTCTCACAAACATATTTCAAAATAAATGATTTAGTCCCCATGTTGTGATCCGTTATTTTTGAAGTTCAACCCACCTTCAAGAGCAGCGGTCATTACCGTGGAGCGTACTAGTCATTTCGTGTTTTCACAAAAGTGGTGGATTTTCACATAAGATTTAGTGCTCGATCATTCACTTTTCTTTTCTCAAAATATTTCCCCATTCCTCTCGTCGGAGCAAGTGAAGCAGCATGAAGATCGACTACGCGGATCGAGCTGAAGGCTAGAAGCGCACCAACCCGTGGAGCTAGCCGCGTGACATGAAGACTGTCACCAACCGTTCAAATACAAAATCAGAGCCGTACCAACCCGAGTCAAGCGACATGGAGACAAACAACAATTGTTCGAGTCCAAACTGTTAGAAGTCAGAAGAACACCAACCCGATCTGTTTAATCGCGGTACGACTTCGCTGCAACAACCTGAACTCGAGCGAGCAACCAGTCAAACGCCCGAAGATGAGCGAACGACCAATCAGGAGCCCGAAGATGAATGAGCAGTCATTCAGAAGCTCGAAGACGAAGCAGGAGAATTCGGGAGAAGTTTTTAAGCTCAAACTCCCCATTTAATGACTTTTGGAATTGATGTATAGGTTTTCCCCTAGCATTCTTTTCTCTCTTGTCCATTTCTGAATAGATTTACACATTCCCTTTGAATTTATTTAGATCAATGTGTATAGGGTTCCCCACTCCCTATTTTATTTGCGAATGATCGAGCATCAAAATTTCTATTGAGAAAATCCGCCACTTTGAAAAACACGCGTTTTCAAAATTGTTCTTCTAAAACTTGGTTTCTTTTGGCATGCACGAATAAAGAGAAGAATGAATAAGGAACGACTCCTCACAGTTATATATCATTCATCAACTTTGCTTTATGGGGCGAGAATTCACGGTATCTACAGGAGGCATCCCCTAAATAAACAACACCAACAAATGCAACTGAGCACAAAGCAAAACACATGCATCACATTCATGACAAAAAAAAGTCACTTGCACTTCAATTCCATCAATCATTCACGAGTCGTGTCCACCTTGGAAAAATCTCATAACCATGTGTTTCATTGTCACCACACCAGCTTTCATCCTAATATCTCAACCTCCAAAACTAATCTTGAGAGGGATAGTGGAGAACACCGGGAGCCCGAGCCTTTTCCAAATCTAGAATCATCATGGGCATTAGTGACCAGATTGAGAGAAAAAAGATGCAGTCGTTTCCATGTCGTGGGGCTACCATGCGGGAGTTGTCACTCCCTAAAATCCAAAATCCAAAAGCCAATCGTCAACCCGACCTCACTTGAGAGTCACTACCCTGACAGCGACCCCAACAGCTAGACCATCTTTAGAGTTTATAATGGCGGGATGAGCTTCATAGACCATCAACTGGAACCGACTCAAGCGAGACTAGGTGTAGTCTTACCGCTCATGCATTGCATAAAAAAAACATTCAATCAAAGTTCAAAAGTCAACCATTTCCATCATCATTTTTCATCATCTCATGCATCCTATACATAGTAATTCCATATTACCACAACACATTGCACTATAGATAGTTGCATTTGCATACTCCCATATCGAAACGATGTCTTTGGTGAAAATCTTGATTGATTGTTTGAATGGAGTGCGTGAACCGCTAAACTCTCGACCTGTCAACGAACACAAGAGTCCAATCAAAATCAGCACCACAAACCAAGTGAGTAGTGTGCGAAGAGCAGTATTTTCTCTTGAATTTCAAATGAGGGTATTAGACAATCCGCCGAGCGATGAGGGAGATAGAGCGAATCCATAGAGGTAAAACCATGAGCGACATGTGCATTCCTGCAGCACATGGAGAGGCACAATACATAGTGAGATCAATGTCGATAAACAGGATACGAACTGTGATTCATGCAAAGATCTGAGAATAGCAAGAAAACAATCATTGACTAATGAGAATGACGAGGCACTTAGGATCAAAATCCCCACAAAACCAAAGCTTTGACTGCCCTGTACATAATCCCTTAGTGAGCCCCACTGAGCCTTTCACGATAAATCTTTTTCTGTGAACTCCACAACATGCTAACTCACATACACATACTTACTCACCCTTGCAATAGAGGATCTCAAAGGAGCCAGAGCCATGGTCTCTCCCCCACCATCTTCACAAAAACAACAAATGAAATGCTTGAAGAAATCAGTGAGTCAATGCAACTCCAAAGCCAAACACCGAAAATGTTCAAGAAGATCGATGAGTCAATGCAACTCCAAAGCTGAAAGCCAAAATACAAAGCAGAGAACGCTTGAGAAAGTTGATGAGCCAAATGCAGTTTCAAAAAACAAAATGAGAAGAAAGTTCAAATCGAACACCAGAAGAGGCAAGAAGGAGAAATCCAAATCAGAAGGACCAATGATGTCCCATAGAAACCAATAAAAGGTTATCAAAACCCGTCTAATCATTCCACCCATGGCAAAGGTGAAACATGTCCTCTATTGTACAAAAGCTCCACAATTCCCAAATAAATCCTCTAGACCCATGTAACATACATCATACCCCTCAGCCCCGTTATAACCCAATAAAAGACCTCTGACTCGTTAGTTGACGAGTGTTAACCGAAAGTATCGGATCTGAAACATGAATCATAAGTTTTGCACTTGTTATCAACATGTCCCGTCATACCAAAGGGACCGTTAGCGAATGAGTGTGACCTAATCTCACAAGGTCTTTAGAGTGCGAGTGACTCTTCGACTGAACCACCAAATCATAATCGGCCTACCCCATTGCAGGTGAGGAATTTATGAGGAACGGAAAGTCCATAACCTCGAAAAGGAATTCTAAGGAAAATACTGCTCTGAGCATCAAGAGTGTCATCACGACATTTGCACACACAGCCATACTCATGAAAGACTGACCCATATCCCTCCGTGAGAGGAAAGTGATTCACGCATTCTAGCTCAACAATCACTCAAGATCGAACCAAAGACGTCTTATATTCGTAAACCTCATATTAATAGCGATAGGGCCATACCTTCTCCCCAAAAATTGCATATGCATTTTGCATTGTATCTAGCAGTTAATATGTGCATGCACCATAATCATTTCATCTTCAACATCCGACTGGTAAGAGCTCTACCTAGTCTCGCTGAAAGTCGACTTCAGTTGCAGTTGTTGAAGCGTAACTTTTGATCAAAGGATGTCAACTAGAGCCATCCCTGGCCATCATCGAGCTATATTGAACCATCAAGGAGTCGTCCTGTGCTATCCTCAAGCTACATCAAACCAAACGGGGCCACCATGGAGCCATTATAGGGCCACACTAAAGCCAACTCAGGGCCGTAACAAAATATATTCATTTTCAAAGCCTTGTCCACTGAGTATCGAACTACGTATGGTCTGATCTCAATACGGAATTGAGTACGTAGGCAGCCCGTTCAGGGTGCGACCACATCAAAGGCGAAAACTTCCCTTTTCCCCTCGATGTCATTAAAGTAAACCAAGCAAAGCATCGTCATGCTCAATCAGCACAAGGTCATCCCGGAGCCATCCATGGAAATTCTGGAACCATGATGGGAACTCCCAATAAAGTCATGCAACTGTGTTTCATCATTCACTCATGAAAAACCATTCACTCACTACAAAGTCCACAACAAATCCCTTCAAACAACAATAAATCCATCATCGGAGCCATCAAACCACCCTAAAAAATAAAATCTCAAGGCAAATCAAAGCCCACAAACTGCCACAAAATCACCAACCATGTCAAACCCACCAGCCATCCCGTAAATCTCAATCCAAATCGAAACCCACTAACCATCCCGAAAATCTCAACCCAAATCGAATCCCAACCCATCAACCATCCCAGAGTCGTTGCTCACAAGGGAGCCGCATATCAAACCGGAGCCATCTTAGAGCCATTCCGGAGCCACCCGACCACAATGGAGCCATCCGGTCATACCGTAGCCCGCAGATCATATCGAAGCCAAACCCATCAACCATCCTAGAGTCGTTGCTCGCAAGGGAGTTGCGTATCAAACCGGAGCCATCTCAAACTCTGGAGCCAAAAGTCATACCAAATCCCGAAACCATAGTGCACATCGGGCCAAGACCACCAGAAACAAAACCGAAACACAAGTCCCACACTGACAAAGTCAAGGGCCACATCAACAAAAAGCATTCGACTATCACATCCCTCACGAAAACAATAAAAAAACATCCAATCCCGAATCAATCCACAACCAGAAACATCCTCAAATCAATGACTCAAAGCAGCGAGTTTCGTACAACTCCACAAAGTATCATAGGCTAGTCATAAGTCCTATGGCTAGATATCAAGAGGTCTAGTTGAGGCTCGTCATAAGTCCTCGTACTTTCAATTGCATTATAGGTTCGTCATAAGTCCTATAGCTAGATGTCAAGAGGTCTAGTTGAGGCTCGTCATAAGTCCTCGTGCAACCCAACCAATCTAATTGTTAGTATCATAGGCTCGTCATAAGTCCTATGGCTAGATATCAAGAGGTCTAGTTGAGGCTCGTCATAAGTCCTCGTACTTTCAATTGCATTATAGGCTCGTCATAAGTCCTATAGCTAGATGTCAAGAGGTCTAGTTGAGGCTCGTCATAAGTCCTCGTGCAACCCAACCAATCTAATTGTTAGTATCATAGGCTCGTCATAAGTCCTATGGCTAGATATCAAGAGGTCTAGTTGAGGCTCGTCATAAGTCCTCGTACTTTCAATTGCATTATAGGCTCGTCATAAGTCCTATAGCTAGATGTCAAGAGGTCTAGTTGAGGCTCGTCATAAGTCCTCGTGCAACCCAACCAATCTAATTGTTAGTATCATAGGCTCATCATAAGTCCTATGGCTAGATATCAAGAGGTCTAGTTGAGGCTCGTCATAAGTCCTCGTACTTTCAATTGCATTATAGGCTCGTCATAAGTCCTATAGCTAGATGTCAAGAGGTCTAGTTGAGGCTCGTCATAAGTCCTCGTGCAACCCAACCAATCTAATTGTTAGTATCATAGGCTCGTCATAAGTCCTATAGCTAGATGTCAAGAGGTCTAGTTGAGGCTCGTCATAAGTCCTCGTACTTTCAATTGCATTATAGGCTCGTCATAAGTCCTATAGCTAGATGTCAAGAGGTCTAGTTGAGGCTCGTCATAAGTCCTCGTGCACCCAAACCAACCCTGTTGTTAGTATTCTAGGCCCGTCATAAGTCCTAGAGCTAGATATCAAGAGGTCTAGTTGGGGCCCGTCATAAGTCCCCGTGCACCCGCACCCATAGGAACAAATCATAAACTGTAGTGAGGATTTTGGGCGCCCCGTCAACCTTGATCCAATTTTGCAAGGGCTTGCAAAATTGAATCAAGGGGAGCCATCTGTAGACACCAAAAATTCTCACCCCATAAAGCAAATTCTAGAATAAGAAGTACAATAAGAGGGGTCGTCGCCTTTCTTTTTCAAAACGTATTGACGTGCGTGCCAAGATGAAACCATCGTTTTACGACAAAATTTCAAACCAATTTTCAAGCATTTTAGAAAAAACCGAATTGTACAGAAATTTTCAAACAATTATTTGTTTTAGACTTACCCTTTTATTTATTTATCTATTTGGTTATTTTCATTTTTATTTCCTTAGTCGTGGGCATTTCATTTACTTTATTTTACTTATATTATTTTATCCTTTTTTTATGTTATTATTTTGTAAGTAAAACATTTTATTTTTATTGACTACCCTTTTGGTCTTACCTTGCATATATGTTTCTGATGATTTTACTCATGTCGAGTTATTGCTTTTATTTTCTCTCCCTCAATTTTGTATGAAGTTCTATTGTGGTGGTCCTTTTCCTTTCTCATTTTTCAGAGGACCAAACTTGGGCTTAGCCCAGTATTCAGTCAAACTCAGCAGCCCAAACCCAAGCCCATTTTCAGGACCAGATGAATGCAGCCCACCTTCGAATATTGGGTCCAGTTTGCCAAGCCCAACACATCTGATTTTACCAGCCCTTTTGACATAGTAAAACCCTACTGTTCCCCTTTCCCTCGATGAGGACGGCGGCCACCTTGACCATCGTCTTCTTCACGCCACCTCCAACACCTTCGTTTTCCTCTCGGGCTACTTCTATCTTTCTTCATCTTGCAGAACCAAAAAATTGCTTCCCTCTGAAATCGAGAAGAAAACACGGAGCCAGCCGACTCCTCAATACTCATCTTCGACTCATGTCTTCAACAATAAGAATCCTCCATTTCTTTAAAAATCAGAAACCAGAAACAAAGACCGGCAACTATCTTCGAACTCTCCCTCAATTCCTGGCTCAAACCCGATCATCCATCTCCTCCCTCTCGGTCCATCTCTTCTTCTCGCCTCGATCCTCCTTCCTTCGATCTCCATCTTCAAGAAATACACCAGCCTCACTCTCCAGATATTCCCTCTCACGATTTTCATTCTCCCACTAAACCTTCTTGTTCGACTAATCTCACTATCAGTAAAATGCAAGCCAATTTGCGAACAAGGGACGTTGTGCTCACGGTCTTCATTATCTCACTCACGATGACTAGCGTATAAGGAACAGACATGCCCTCCTCTGGATTTCATTTCAAGCCCTGATCACAGTGGCCATGGATCATTCACCGTCTCAATCGCCTTCATTGTTACCTCTTCTACCGTGACCGAAATTGCCGTGGGCGATTTGATTCTGGCTACAAAGGGCGTGCCGGTGGTAGCTAATGAAATTTTACCCGATTTGAGATTTCTCTGTCTCTCTCTATCGTCAATCTGCTCCAGTTTGGTAACATTACTCTTGTTTTCCTTTAATTTTTGTTCGAAGTGTCTGATTTCTTCTGTTTTGCGAATTCGTTAAGATTATCGTTCTGGTCCTTGTTCCTGGAATCTGTTGGTGGTTTTGTGAACTCAAGCTTGTCGGTTTGCTAATTTGGTGATTAATCTGGTTTACGAGTTCGATACGTTTGAATCTTTGGCTAAATTCTGGTGCTCGTCATGTTTTGACCCACGTGCTTGCTACTGTTGTGTCTTGGTTGAGGTAATATTCTGTTTGAAACTGGGTTTCGGTCGTGAAGCTGATTTTGAACTTTGGGAATTTGTCAGCTGTAATCTGTACCGTTTCTATTTAATTGTGCCGTGTAAATTTGAGATGTTATGGCATTTGGACTCTCCATTATCGGTTTGTTTGTTTGGCATTAACAAACTTCAATATTGTCGTCTGTATGGTTGTTATCATCCTGGTGCTGAGGTCTAGCCACTTGAGTATATTCTCTGTTTAGATTTGTATTATTTGAAAAGCCATCTGGGTCATTGGAACTGTTTAATTTGACTCATTCACTATTGGATCCGTGACTTGTGTGGGAAAGACCATTTGGTTGACTTCCAAGATATGTCTAAACTTTGGCATCCGAGGGTTTTGATTTTCTGCCGATTTGCACATTACTCGAACTTAGCACCCATCCGACATGGGTTTTGTAAACTGCGTCAGCATTTCTTTGGGTCCTCGCCCTTTACCGGCCTTTTGGGTATTTTGGGGGCCCACGCATTCTGTTAGTTGACCCTTTTGGACTTGTTGAGATTTTAGGCTTCGTGCAATGTTGGTCTTGGGCTCCAGCGATGTTGATCTCACGGACATGTTCATTTTTTTTATTTTTTTAATGTTTACCGGCTGTATCTAATTCATTATCCTTATTTTGTTATCTGATGAGGTACACTTCCTTGGCGACTTGGGTTGGACTTGACCGATTGACTTTGGGCTTTACGCTTTGGGCTTCATCAAAGCCTCTTATGGGTTTGGAAATTCTATTCAGTTTCTTATGCCTACGATTTGGTTATTTTTGATTGCCCCTTCGCATCGATTTGGTTTGGAAATTTGTTAGAGACTAGCATTTGTCCCATTGCGCTTAAGATAAGAACATAAAATGAGTGATAGTTGCCCGAATGCTATACTTAGTAGATAAATCACTCATTAGATGGATGGTCTTTATTAATATGTCTATCTTAGAGGGAAATGATTTAAAATCCCTTTGATATGATCCCACATGACTCACAACCCCTATCTTTGATACTACACTTCGGTTTGAGTCATAATCTAAGATGACGAATTAATTTGAGTAGCAACCCCAATGCTTGATTTACCTTACAATCTTTAGCATTTGTTGGCAGTTTGAAACTCTTTTCTATGTTCTCGGTTGGGGTGTGGGAGATGATTAAATTGCCCCCTTTCCTCTCATTGAGAGGGGCCGAATGATCCCATTGCACACACCCCAACCCTCTTACATTTCATTACTAATCAATCTTGTGTCTTTTTGTCTGTGTTCCATGGCATGTACGTATTGCTTGAGGAACGAGGAAATGCTTGGGGACTAAGGAGCTGGATTTTGGCTAGGACCATCAACACTATCCCTTCAAACACAAAAAACGGTTGGTGTATCGGATCCCCTACAGCTCGAGTGAGGCGGTGTCGATGCGACCCCCCATAGTAGCTCTTTTAATTTGACATTTTAATTCAACACTTTAATTCTTATCAGGAGTTGTAATCTATCAATTAGTTGTACTATCTATTATAGTTCTGTATTTCATGATTTTGTGTATTTGTTGCCTTGATCCTCTTTATCCTGGTTATCTTTGGTACATATTCTTGAATGGTCGTTAGCTTGATTATCTTTATCTCGACTATCTTTTGTACATATTCTTGAATGCTTGTTTATACATGTTCGGCTCTGTTATATATTGAAAGTTTTTATATTTGTCAGTTTCGTCTTATAAATTGCTAGATTTGTTTAGCACATGTAGCCATAGAATAGCCTTTAGGTTTACCCACTTATTTCTGGACACATCGAGTCCAGTTTAGAGAAGCTCCTAGGCTCAGGGATGTTCCTCACTCAAACGGGCCGTAGAGTCTGGTCGGTGGGGAACGCTCTTCCTTTCATAAAAATTTTCCACACAATCCATAATTGTTAGAATAAAACTCACAATCAATGTTTCGTTTCAATCAATAAAAGTCCAATTCAAAACCCAAAATTCAATTCCAAATTCAGCCCAAAAATTCAATTTCAAATCAATCTCTCTCGTACTCTCATCAAACACACTCCAAAATCAATCTCTCCCATACCCATACATCATACACTCTTCAAAATTGATCTCTTTCATACTCTCTCATCAAACACCCTTCAAATCCAATCTTTCTCATGCTCCAACAGCAAACACATTTCAAAAGCAATCCTTCTCACACTCACTCATCAAACACTCTTCATACACAGTTCAAAATACATTTCAATTCGATGTCAATCCCAACTGGAAATCATCCAATTTGAGGCCTAACAATCATTTCGGTTTGAGGCCCAATAATCAAATTCAATCTGGCCCACTTCCAAATTTGGCCCACATCTCTAGGTCCAAACTTGTTTTCCAAGATCTAATCCGGCCCGCTTTACAAGGCTCAACCCGGTCTATGTTTCGAGGTCCAAACTTGGCCCGCTTCCCAAAGCCAATTTCGGCTCACATTTTAAGGCCTAATTCGGCCCATTTTTCAAAGCCCAATTTGGCCCACTTTTCAAAGGCCCAATTTGAGGCTCAATTCAAAGCCCAATTTGGCCCACTTTTCAAAGGCCCAATTTGAGGCTCAATTCAAAGTCCAATCTAGGCCCAATTCAAAGCCCCATCGAGGCCCAAACCTGGCCCATCTTCCAAGGCCCAAACCTGGCCCATCTCTAAGGCCCAAATCTGGCTCATTGCCTCAATGCAATCCTGATTTAGTTTCAAATCCACTTCAACTTCAATTCCGAATCAAATTCAATCCAATCCAAAATCAATTCAATTTCAATCCAATTCAATTCAAAATTCTTTTCATTCCCAATTTAATTCAATCTCATTTCAATCCCAAATAATCCCGAACATCATAAATCTCAAATTCTGGAAAACTTCAAACTCCTTGAAGTCAAGCATCTTGAATCTCTAACCGTCTCAACAGCTCAACAGACTCGACCGTCTCAGTAGCTCAACAAACTCGACCGTCTCAACAGCTCAGCAGACTCGACCGTCTCAACAGGTCAGCAGACTCGAACATCTCAGCAGCTCAACAGACTCGACCGTCTCAGCAGCTCAACAGACTCGACCGTCTCAGCAGAGCAGCTCAACAGACTCGACCGTCTCAGCAGAGCAGGTCAACAGACTCGACCGTCTCAGCAGAGCAGCTCAACAGACTCGACCGTCTCAGCAGCTCAACAGACTCGACCGTCTCAACAGCTCAACAGACTCGACCGTCTCAATAGCTCAACAAACTCGAATGTCTCCGCATTTCAACAGATTCAAACCTCTCAATAGACTCATCAAATTCAAACACTTTAAAATCCTCAGCTCCTCAAAAAGCCGAACCTCTTAAATTTGATAACCCTTTCAAGCCTCGAACTTCTTACAGACCCGAGCGTCTCACAGACTTCATCATTTCAAGAATCTAAATGTCTCACAGAGTTGAGCATCTCACAGACTCTCACACCTCAAACTCCAAAATGAACCAGACAATCTGTCAAACCTCACAAAATGACTACAAAACCTCTTTGACCCTTTAAAGACCCAAAAGGTCAAAACCCCAATTCCTTTAAAACCCCAAAACTCTCAAATCTCCAAAGACAGTGAACTACGTAAGGTCTGATCTCAACATGGAGTTGAGTACATAGGCAACCCACATAGGGTGCGACCCCACACCAATCAAAATACCCTTTTGCACTCGACTATCTCCCCTCCAGACAACCCTCTTCTAATCCTCGATCACCTCAAAAAGCCCAGCCATCCTAAAGGTCCCTGAACTACGTAAGGTCTGATCTCAACAGGGAGTTGAGTACGTAGGCAGCCCATCTAGGGTGCGACCCCATTCCAAACAAAAAATCCCTTTCCCCTTTTAAGGTGACTCTCATATCTCTCAAAACACGCAAGCCTTCTTCGGCTCCCACAAACTTCATACCATCAGACTCCAAGTCTTGTCTATTCATTCAACCTCAAACTTTTCCCAAATCTTCATTCTATACTCATTTGAATTCACCAATTCTTCTTCTTGGCGCTAGCTTGGCAGAAAAGCTTGCCTCATCCACTCTCTTTCTCTCCTCCCATCTCAATCCTATCCTTTGGCTTTAATTGAATCTCTCTAATAAGGTTTTGAAAGAAGGCAATCCCGACAATTGGAGACCGAGGTTTCCTCGGGCACCAATCCAAAGTCGTGGTCATTGCCACTTCTAAGGGGTGTAACCCAGTGCGAACCCATAATAGAATCTCTGATCTGATCAGATAAGTCCTATCCTTAGGCAACAAATTCAGAGTCAACCAACGGTTCTTAGAACCCTCCTTCTCCTCCCTTCCTAGTTCCTTAGGTCAAACTAGGTGGCGACTCTAGTCAATTCCGCCCTTAGGGCATAAGTCCGCGTGGAGCCCATTGAGAGCGGGTGTAGTGTTCACTAACACTCCCCATGAAGCTTTCTGGGAAAGACGGACGATGTAGTAGGTATTTGAGGGATGACAGAGTAACGGGTTTTCACCCTCCACAGAATGACATTTTTTAGGATCTAGGCTTTTCAGTCAAGAACCATATTTAGATAGCTCCCCTCATACCGAAAAATCACCCTCCACAGATGGGAACAAGACCGTGACCGGTATACGCTAACCCAAAAACCAACCTACCCGCGCACTTGCCAGGGCAAGTGCAGCAACAACAGGGCCATTTGGCAAACTTTTAACGACCAACAAGTACCTACTAAAGTACCACTATGACAGCTTAAGCAAATACAGGATCTCCAATCCTAAGCACTTGAAGAACTGAACCTTGGAAAGGCCCAACGGCCTGACCATCGTGTTAACGAACATACCAGTCAGTGAGAAGCTAGACTTGGTCAAGACCCCAAACATGGTAACACCATGAAATTTTTTATTTCAAACTCAAAACTTTTCTTTCAAACCCAAATATTCTTTTAAACTGCAGATTTTAAAACCAAATCAGAGGAACTACGGTAAGTTATCATAGAATGATACAATCGGAGTTGACAATAGAATACTTCACCTAGGCGTGTGACGAGCACTATAGGTGTACCAAAAATGAGATATGGGATGACCGCACTCCGAAGGAGCTTGCGGGCTGGACAGACCTATTTATGAGTTAGTCAGGTAAGTAGTAATGTATCAGTAAGATACCCCCACATATGTATACATATAGTGTACGAAACACGGGAAGTAGTCAATTCTGTACTACGATCCACAAGGTAAATTTGAACTGGAACAGTTGGACACCTCGAACGATCGAAGAGCTCAGATAAACGCACAAGCTAAGGAGTTAAGAACTCACTCTAGGAGGAAAATTAAGAGTTAGGAAGTGCGAAGAGCGCTAGTAATTGAGTAAAGACATTAAACATGTCTCAAGAATCTTGGAGAAAATGCACATTAACTGGAGTGGATACCCAGTCTAAATACACTAAGGTAAATGCCTAGTATGACACACCAATGTTCTATGAACGGGGTAAAATACCCAGAATGATCCCATAAGTATCGGAGAATACCATTCTTCACCGAAGAGGATACCGACCTGGTCAAGGACATAAAGGAGAAATACCCACAGTCTACCCTAGGAACGGGAGACGTTATAACCCAAAACGAGACCATTTGAAACCTAGAACCGCAAGCAGGGTAATAAATTGAACATACCCAAGTGTGAGCCAAAGGAAATGGCCTCACTTAACAACACCCAGGAGCAATCCTTAAAGGGTGACTGTGTCAACAACAACGTAACAGAATATAGTGATGAGAGCACAAGGATTAAGGTGAACAATCAGCTAGAGCACCGAAGGGAATCCATCAACGGGAAGTACCCTAAATTGCCAAGAGGCACTGGTTATTACTAAAAAGGTCTCCAATGAATGGAAGCGTGATGCGACGAGCTTAACATGGAGCCCAATAACTCCTCCAAGCCATTTGATGGTATACGGGGAAGTAATACTTGTGCACAACCTATGATGAGCAAAGCTCTAGGCAATATGGCATGTAAGCCACTAAACAACTATGATACGTAGGTCCAACGGTTGCAAAACCTACTGAGAATCATACGAAGAGTTGCCAAGAATGGCACCAGTGATGACTGTCTATTAACTAGCGAGCAAGGATACCCCTCGTTATTGTGAGACCACAAGAGCAGTGAACTTATAGCTTCCAAAGAAGAGAATGCCACTAGTGGATGCCTGAAAATACATTTCTTTCAGAAATACTAATGTAGTGAAGCTTGAGCATATAGTCATGGCCAAGCAATAAGTTGAACGAATGAAAACCTAAGAGTAATCAGTTTAGAAGAAGCGCCATATAAGTGTAAAGACAATGATGCTCAAGGAGCTCAGAGACATAAAGAATGTCGCATTCCGTAATCAGCCAAGCAAATGGTGAACCATTGTACAAGTGGTAGGAATACACGATCAAAAGCTAATGTAATAACGGACGTCGTGGAAACCAAAGTTGTAAATAAATACGAATATGGTGCGCAGTAAGCGACCATGGTAGGGATACAGTCGGACATTGATATGAAGATGCTAAACAAGAGATGGTAGGCAGACCGGGTAACAAACTAGGAGTCTGCACCATATGATGAAAGGCCTCACAGAGGAGGCAATATTCATTCCTATTGTAATTGCATAAGGAACTCGAAGTGTACCCTTACAGGATCAAATTAATAGTGAAGTGATAAACTTCAGGACAAGAGTACCCGATTGTTGAAGAATCAACCACATTGGATACGGAAGGTGTATAAGCACACCATCGAACATGGCATAAGCCAGTTAAGCGAAAAGCTTAGAAATAAACCGTGCGGCCTTTGGCCAAAGAAGCACGAAGAGTGTTCCATCGGTATAAAGAGGAAGAAAACTTATGAAAGCCATGAGGACCGATGCATAGAAAATGCAAGGTCATACAAGTAAAAGAACACTTGTACAGAATCAGGTAAATGGACATAATTTAGAAGCCACTAATAATAGAGGAAGCACTACATGCTAAGTAGTGGCTCAACCTCAGCTGACAACATGTCGGAAGAATCAAGTGAATGATCATGAAAGTATACAATAGCATGTATAATAGAATTCCAAAGAGCCGATAAGAAATCCGAAGCTCATCGAGTTCAGTACGGTAAGAAATACCACGCGTTGATTGATAAAACTTATTCCCAACATGAAAGGGATAGAAAGGTGACGTGTAACACATTAAGAATAACGAGAAGGGCGAACAGAACCCCAAGTTATCAGGTTCGCGCAGCAGAAGCTAGTGGGCCCAGAATTCTAAGGTTTAATATACCTAATGAATAAGAGTGAATGGCTAATTATCAATGCCTTAAAGCCTATGAGGCTAGAACCGAACCCGGTTAAGAGTAAAATAAACTCCAATAAGAATTCTCGGTTTAGGGACTAACCAACAATATGGTTAAGACCTTTTAACCAAAAAACATTGTATAATAAGCCGCATGGAAGTTAAAACACTCCACGATGGCTGAACGCCTTAGACCAATGTTCAATGTTGACATATGGTTTATTACGTGGGCGTAATCCCTTTTAAGAGGGGTAGAGCAAAACCACAAAGTGTATCTTTTACGTAGTAAGTGTGTAAACTATAGTGCGCATAGCGCAAAAGGAATTGTTTTGATGATTGGTACTTATGTTACAAAAACATATGTATCCATTTATAGTGTAATTATGGTTATTTGTGAGATGAAAAATGGAAAGGAGTAGAGAAACTCCAGGGGAATGAGAACCCCAATGGTATACGTCTATGTGAGGTTAGACATAGTAATAGTATGAGATATGAGTCGGTATGAAACTGACATTGAGAAATGAGTATGTTGTGAGATATGATGAGTATAAATCGGTATGAAACTAATGTTGAACCTAGTGGGAATTGAGTTCCCTAGGTGGCTTGATTGATTTGACTTGAGAATGATTAGAGGATAGAAAATTATTTGATGATACAATATTGAATTTCCTAGGTAAATTATTCGGAGATAAATTGAGTAATAATTGACGAGATGATTAATAAGTGAGGAAAAGATTTCCAGAAATTGGAAAATGTATTGCTTGTTGATTATGACTAGAAAGATTAAAAAGATAGAAGATGAAATGATGATTGACTATTTGTTTGTGTGAAATTGAGTGGGTGGTGGAACTTGATTTTCTAGTGATCAAGGGAAGCCGAACACAAGTTGGGGTGGAAGGATAGTTCAACACCGATGCTGATCACATCGGGGTTGAATGACTCTTGAAGCTCCCTATAAGTGGTCACAAGTAATAACACTAGTAATAGGTGTAATTATCATTAATTGGAATTTGGAGTTGTATTAAGTTTTCAAAATGAATTTCCAACTGATTTTGGCAAAAAGGATTTTCTTCAAACTTGTGAATGAGGACTGGTTTTGAAACCGCTCCCATGGGTGCTAGTTGGACCTTCCCATGGCTAGGCACCGGTATCGGGTCGAAACCGGGAAGTAAGGCTAGTGTGCGAGCCGGTAGGAGTGAAGATTAGTTTTGAAACCACTACAACGGACGAGCAACGGTACTAAGTGACCGGTAGGATGTTTGTAGTGTGTGTTTTGTATTTTTCCAAGGGCAGTGGGATATGAGTAGTCATGTGTCAGTGTGGATGACCGGTGAGTGCCTGAGGATATCTAGATGTAAATGAATTTGATCAGAACCAAAAGACCGTAGGGCCAGAAAGCGTAAGTGCCCAAAGTCATGACGGCCGTGAACCAGAAAGCATAAGTATTCAAACATGACCGGTACCTGAAGGATCACTCGACATGGGAGAGGATGGTACCTTCTTTATCTGCGGATGGACCCCATGTAGAGGAGGAAAAAGAATATTTTTGATTGCTATGCATGCAGTGACACATTGTGTGGATGTGTGGTATACATCGAATCATACCTTGGAGTATGTGAGGTTATATAGAGGTTATGACCATAGCATAGAGTACCTATGTTAGTAACAATATTAGATTCACCAACTTTGAGGGCAAAGTTCTTTAAGGGGGTAGATTGAAATACCCCGAACTTAAGTATGGTTATTAAATTATTCTAATATGGTATTTAAGGGACTAATAGTGCCTAAAGAATATTGGTTAAGAAAATAAAGCCAAAAGAAAAGAGAAAACTCTTAAAAAGCGTAAATTATAAAAATGAGCGTTACACAACCATAGGAGGTATATGATCTTGGTTAGGGTCCTATATGGATTCATATGGCTTAAATAATATGTGGGAACAATTCCCGAAGAAAACGGATTCAAATAATGGGTTAAAACGCTAACAGAGTCTTAAAGCACGTTTTTCGAGAAAACCCGAAAACGTGAATTTGAGTGGTCAAACAGACGCGTAAAAATTAGAGTTGACTATATAACTATAATTAAATATTAATGGAAGCTTAAGAGCCATTAAAATCAAAGAAATGAGAAAAATCCAGAAAACGGGCCCGGTTAGTGAATAGTGCTAAAACCGGGTAATTAACGGGCGTTATTGTGAAAAGACGAAAACACCCCTAGCCTAAATAATTTAGGTGGCCGGTTATTAAGAGGGAGTTATCTCTCTCTCACACACACACCTAATTAGCTAGAATAAGAAAAGAACAAATAAACCAAAAAGTACAAAAGTTACTTTCTTCTTCTCTCTCCCCTCACTTTTCTTCTCTTTCCTTCCCTTCTTCTTCCTCCAGCCGGCAGCACTCCTCTCCTCTCCTTGGATGGTGATTTTGCAGTCTCCAATGGCTTCCTCTCTTTCTCTTCATGCCTAAGCTTCATTAAAGATCCAAATGCAAAAATAAACACATATTTGAACTCCCCTCATCAAGAGCTACACTTCTATCTTTTCAAAATATCAAATGGAGGAATTTTACCTCCATGGGTGTTGGCGTTTGAAGAGAAAACCACATGTTCTTGAAGCTTGGAGTCTCCTCTTTCATTTAAGGTAAAAGTTCCAAGGAAAATCTCATTTTTCTCCATCCTTGGTCTTGGCTGATTTTCCCCCTTTTAATACCTTGTTTTCCTTCCATTTTTAAGCTATTTTTCAAGCCTCCAATGGTGGATTGGAACCCTCCTTTGTTTCATGGGCAAAAACCAATTCTAGGGTTTCAAAAGGTAATCCCTTAATTAGTGTTTTAAGCACCTTTCCTTGTTCTAGAATAATTAATGTGCCTAAGTAGCTTTGCTTAGTCCCATTTCCTTGTGGATGTGGTTTAGAGAATGGGCCAAGTGATTTGCCCTTGACCGAGTTTGGAATGAAGAGAAGTGGAGAAGAGAATTGAAAAGAGAATTTAAGAATTCAAGGTAAGAAACCTACCTTAATGTTTATTTTGATATCCTTAGAATTTGGGTGAAATACCCCAAACTTAATTATAGTGGTTAAAATAACTCCAACATGATATTTAAGGGCCTAATAGTGCCTAAGGAATATTGGTGAAGGAAATAAAACCAAAAGAAAAGAGAAAACGCTTAAATAGCAAAAATGCAAAAAAGTGAACATTACATAACCATAGGAGGTATGTGACCTTGACTAGGATCCTAGGTTGGTTCCTAAGGCTTAATTATGCCTAAACAAACATGAGGGAACAATTCCCGAAGAAAACGGATCCATAAAATGGATTAAAACCACAAACGAACCTTAAAGCGTGTTTTTCGAGGAAACCGGGAAACATGACTTTAAGCGGGTTAAATAGACCCGAAATAATTTTAGTCAATCAAATGTCTATAATTAGACATTAGTGAAGGTCTGGAGCCATTAAAATTAATTAAACGAGAAAAATCCAGAAAACGTGCCCGGGTAGTGGATAGTGCTAAAACCGGGCAAATTAATGAGCGTTTTCTGTAAAAGATAAAAAACACTCCAGCTCATATGTGTACAAATATGGGGCCGGTTTTTGTAAGTTAGATCAGCCCCCTCTATTAATAAGTAGTTAGAAGAGAATAGAGAGAGAGAGAGAGAGAGAGAGAGAGAGAAAAGCAAAAAGCAAAAAGGTGAATAAAATACCTCACTCCCTCTCTCTCCTCCCTTATTTTCTCTTTTTCTCTTTCCCTTCCCGTATTCTTTCCAGCCGGCTTCTCCTCCTCCCTCTGCTGCCGATTTTGAGTTCCTTCACCAAGCTTCCATGGCAACCTCTCTTCATCCTCTTGCTCAAGCCACATAAATACTCCAAATGAAAAACTAACTACATATTCTTCTTCCTCTCACCAAGCTCTACCTTTCCCTCTTTTTGAAATCCCAAAAGTATGAAATTCATCTCCATGGGTTTAGCCCATTTGAAGAGAAAATGGCACCAACTTGAAGCTTGAAGTCCTATCTCTCTCCTAAGGTAAAAAGTTCCAAGAAAATTCATTTTTCTTCATATCTTCTTGGCTGATTTTTCCCCTTTGTAATGCCTTGTTCCTTCTTTGATTGAGCATTCATTCAAGGCTCAAAAATGATGGTTGGAGCTCTCCCTTGAGTCTTGGTCAAAATCTGTTCAAGAGCTCCAAAGGTAATGACCTAAATTAGTGTATTAAACACCTTCCTTGGTAGTTGAAATTTTCCATGAGCTTAAGGGTTATACCTAGTCTCATTTCCCACTTGGGCATTGAAATATAGTTTGGGAAACTCCATGGCCTTTGGCCGATTTTCAAGGAAGAAGAGAAAAGAAGAGAAAGGAAGAGAAAAGAAGAGGAAGGAAGGAAAAAGAGGAACTTGAGAACCAAAGGTAAATAATCTACCTTAGCACCTATTCCTAATGTTGTAGTATATTGGGTTGGGTAATGAAAAGAATGGACCCAAATAATGGTACTGGGAATGTGTTTGGCAGGTAGAGGAGAGAATTAAAATTGGATTGTGATTTATGGGCCTAAGAGCCATGCATGTTGTGATTATGCATTATGTGGTGTTTGGAGGATTATGGGTGGATTTTGAATCGTTATTGTGTGCTGGTAGGATCCCTTGTGGATGTGGCTAGTTTGAATGGAAATAGGTGAATGAGTGATGAAGATAATGCATTTGGGCAATGTTAGAATTGTAGGTGAGTTATGGCAAAATTTTGGTAGAACTAAAGTGTTTTAGGTGTTTTTATGGGTGAGACTCGCCTAGGGAATGAACTAGGTGTTGTGAGGAATGTATTTGGGTTAGTAAACACCCATAGATGGTGAGAGAAGGCTTGGAGATGATAGAATTAAAATCTGTAGCAAAACAGTATTTTAGTGTGTAGAGATTCTAGGAAGAAGTTAGTGAGCATGACCTTGGAAATGGAGGATGAGCTTGCGTAATGAAATGCAAAAGGATAAGAAGGAGTTGTAATGGTAAAATGAGTTGAGAATGTGTTAAACCATCTGGAGGAAACTTGGGAAATGCACATGTGTGCAAGTGTAAAATATGAGAGAGGAAAACTTGTAGAAATTAAGCAAGGATTGGGTAAAGGATTTGAGTAATGATTCGAGGAAGTTAGAGCATGATTAGGAGTATTCAAGCTGGATAAACATGGTGGTAAACATTGGAAAATATTAGGGATGAAATGGGTAGACGAATGGAATTGAAACAAGTAAAAAGGAGTAAACTGACTAGGACTGACCCATGGTTGGGTCGGTCGAGTGTAGAATCTACAGTCGGAGAAGTATCTCACTCCGACCGACCCAGAGGGTTTGGGTCGGTCGTGGGTCGGTCGAGTGTAAGAATTCTTGTAGGAGAAGTTACTGACTTGGACCGACCCAGGGGAGTTGGGTCGGTCGTGGGTCGGTCAAGATAGGAATTTCAGACCCAATATTCACTGACTTCGACCGACCTAGGAGGGTTTGGGTCGGTCGGGTCACACTGTGGGTCGGTCGGGTCCAAAAAAAAAGTGGAGCTTAAGTAGTACACCACTAGGAGAGTAATGATGGTAAGAAGTAATAGTATGTGCATAAGAACATATGGTGTAATCAAGTTTGAGAAGTAAATCAAAGTAAGTAACAATGTAAATAAGTTGAAATGTAAGGAGTAAATGATTGTAAGTTGAAAACTCTAAAGATTAAAAGAGTTAGGTTAATTATTGAGAATTAACCGTCCGACTCCATGTATGTATAGGATTCGAAAGGTTGGACTCCGAAGGAATATCGGGGATCAAACAACTACGGTGAATGGTATGATTTTCTCATGCCCCGTATGCTACCTTGGCTACTGCGATTTGTATGTTTATGTGATCACCTAAATAAGATAAATGCACGAATTGGATTTTAATGCACTTACTTGTGCTTGTATTATATTGTTCTTGTTATAATGTCTTGAACTCTTAGTTTGTATAATTCATGAAATGTATGAATGAGAATGAAGTGTATGTGTGGACTTGATATGTAGTGTATTAACCCATGGATGGAAGGAAGGACTTCTAACTAATTCCTATCTACCTAACCTTCTAACTTGAGTAATTGGTAAAATGGAATGAGTAGAAGTCCCGTATAGTTTCGGCCACGCATGAGGATGAGGAGACACAAGAGGTTGGATCCGATTCCTGGCCTTAATCTTTTCCATGGACCAAATCCTTTAAGTGGGCGGCATCCTGAATTAGTGAGCCACCCTAAAGCCCGGTGGTGGGATATCGTAGTCCCTGCCCGGAGGTCACACTGACTTGACTTGAGTATGTAAGTAAGAAGAGTATTTGTATTGTAACGGTCATGGCTAGTATAAGTCATTGACCATGAGTAAAAGAGTAAAGTACACCTGTTTAACCCGGGTGAGTAAAGAAGCTAACAAGTATTGCGTATGTATTGGAGAAGTGTATCTCCGTATTCGGTAAGTATGAACAGTTGACTCGTATTGTCTTCCTCGTATGTATTGAATGGAATGTATGCATGACCTATGATGTGAATGTATTGTTTCTTGTAAAAGCATGTATGTATGTATGAGTAAAATGAACCACATGTATTCGACCAAGTAGTCGGCGTACCCCCGTTAGAACGCGGGATATGCGAATTTCATATGCAGCTTTTGCTGAGCCCCTTGGGGCACTATTTTCATATTTCAGGTACCCGAAAAAGCTAAGAGGTCAAAAGTGAGACCGGGCTGTTATGCCTAGTATTAGCTAGGATTAATTGAATGATGTATTGATTGTATAAAGCTTGTAGCCCATTTGAATTGTCGGTGTACCAAGTAGTACACTCGTATGTATTTGGCAAGCAAGAGGAATGGTGAGACTTGGGTAGGAGGGTAGACCGTTGATAAGTACGTATAGACTTGTGAGAATATTATAGTTTGGTTGGTAAACTAGTAGACTCGGTATATTGTATGGTAAGTATTGAGCAATGTAAAGAATGGAGAATGCAATGTATTCAAATTAGAATTGGAGTATGATTTGTATTGTGTTGTACTCGGGTAATCCGGTCCATCAGACCGATGTTGTATTGGAAGTAGACCTTGTTAGTCACGTAGGTGACTAACGGCGTTGTATCACCCACTGTTGAGTATGGATTATCCGCTGCGTATGTATAGAAGTACGGGATGATGATATGGTAATGACGGAATGAGCAGTAGGAGTGTTACATTGGGATGGGTAAATAAATGAATGAACCCAAATTATGAATCAAAATCTGAACCGGAAATGTGTTTGATTGACATTAGAGAAGAATTGTGAGCTTGTATTGGTTTAAAGGCCTATGATCCATGCAATTTGAGATTGTGCATGCTATTGTGATTGATGAGATTTTGGATGAGTTTGATGAAATGTTGTGTGCTGGTAGGACCCTTGATGGGTGTGGCTAGTTTTGAGATGATTTAGGTGGGAATTGATGAATTTGAGTATGTAAGAATTATAAATGAGTTATGGCGAAATTTCGGTAGAAACCAAAGGAGTTTGAGGTGATTATAAGAGTAAGAATGACCTAGAGAAACTAGGCATTGATGGAGATTGGTTTGGATTAGTTAATCACCATAGGGATGCTTATTTAAGGATGGGATTTTGGTGTAAAAATCTATAGCAAGTGAGTGTTGTAGTGCATTGGATTTCTAGAAAAAGGCTTAGTGTGCATAACCTCGGAAATGGAGGATGAACTTGTGTAATGAAATGTAAATGGTTAGGAAAGATTTATAATGGTCAAAATGCTTGAGGGCAAGGGGTAAACCATTAAGAGGAGTTTGGAAAATGTACTAGAGTGCATAAGTGCAAAAATGAGAATTTAAGTTGTAGAGTTGAACAAGAATCGAGTAGTGAATTTGACCAATGATTTAGGAAGTTTTAAGGAGTGCTTTAGGGTGCTAAAACATAATAGGAAACATGGGGAATGATTAGGAAAATATTGGGTGAGAATTAAGGTGAATTTGGAGTTCAAAGTGAGTAGTTAAAATGGGTACTGGACTCAACCGACCTTAGGACCGACCTTGGTAGGGTAGGTCAGCCTGAAATTTGCAAACCCGGGGTATTCTGACTTCGACCGACCTTAAAGGTCGGTCAGGCTAAAACTTTCAAATCCAGAAGTCTTCTAACTTCGACCGACCTTGGTAGGGTCGGCGGACTGAAATTTTGTAAACCCATAACCTACTGACTTCGACCGACCTTGGGACCAACCCTGGCAAGGTCGGTCGGGTCAAACAAAAAAATGGCATTAGTAGTAAGCCATTGGTAGAGTAATGATGGTAAGAAGAATATGCCCCTAAGAACCTAAGTAGATGAGTGCTTGAAGTGAGTGAAAAGTAAGAACTTAACTACACTTGAGTAAGCCTAAGATTAATGGGATAACGGGGTTAACTACGGGAGTATTAGTGGTTTATACACCGCATGATCTTAATGTTAATAAAACCCTTGGGATGTTATCAGTGGATCAAGTGTGAACCGAGGAACATAAGGTGATGTGGTAAAGTAACCCATGGTGTGAGGTATGATTTTCTCATGCCCTGTATGCTAACCAGATTACACTGATTTGTGTGTTGTTTGCTTGTGTGCCGACCTAATCAAGATAAAAGCATGAAAATGATTTATTGCATTTGATATGTATGTCTTGATGCATGATGTATGAGCTAACCATACTTGAATGATTGTGTTGTTTAACTTAGGGATATAGACTGGCTCATAGATGAGCATTGTTTGATTAGTGACTCGTAGAAAGAGTCATTTCGTAAGTTAACGAAAACGTGAAAGCACACGAAAATTATCGATCAAAAATACGATAAGGCAAACTTATAAACTCACTAGGACGTGAGAGAGAGTTGTACGGGATTAGTAGACTTCCGATAACGGTTAGAGAACCGAATTAAACTAATCCACGAAATAAATAATAGTGGACGGATATAACGAACCTCTATTTAGAGGATGATGTTAACTCAAAGAAAAGAACTCTTGAGAGAAGTAAAAGATATATAAAGGACAGTCAAACTCCTTTAAAAGATGGTCGATCTATAATATGAGGATCCGACCTAGTATGAGAAAATGTCCCGAACATAAAAGTATTCGAAACGTTGGGGAAACCCTTAAATCTGAGAATACTAGAAATTGAAATAATTCCCTAAGTTATTAGATGATATCGAGAGAGATACTTCTAGGCTGATCTTTATGATTATAATGTAACTCCAAGAGAGGAGTATTTGGGAAATTGAGTAGTCCGGTAGAGATACAGACGTTTGAATTTGAGGAGCTAAGTGTATAGTTCCGGTTGATAGTTGAACCTTCCCACTATGCTAGACCCATAGTAAGGTCAAAACTAGGGAAGTAAGACTTGTATTTGAAAGCCCGGTGGTGAGCCTTGTGTATGACTCTGCCCGGAGGTCATGGGTAATGACTTAAAAGATATCCAGTTGAGCATGAAATTGAGAACTGAGAACTAAGTATTGAAATTGAGAATTGAGAATTGAGTATCGAGAGTTGAGAATTGGGAATTGAGAATCGAGATGGAGACTTGTAGTTTCTATAAACTAAGAGAGATCGAGTATGAGTATCCCAAGAGAATGGGAGAATAATGAGTAAAGTGATTAAGGCATTAGTGAGGTAAAACCCTCAAGGCTTAAGAGTAAGTTAATACTAACTAACAATCTTGTTGTGTTCGTTGTTATTGTATTCCTTGCTTGAATACCTTGAATGTGAGCATGATTATTGAATTAAAATGAATTCCATGTTCTCGACAAAGTAGTCGGCGTACCCCCGTTAGCACGCGGGGTATGCGAATTTCATATCAGCAATTTGCTGAGCCCCTAGGGGCACCGTTTTTATTTACAGGTACTGTGGAGCCGAATACCGTTCGAGAGTAGGACGGGGTTGCTACTTAAGCATAGGTAGTTGATTAAGAGATTGTAATTGCCTTGTAAGGTTGTAATGTAAGTCCGAAGTCTTCGACAATATGAGGATTGTAGTAGACTCGGCATAGAATTGAAATGAAGTTGTATTGTATTGTAAATTGGAATAAGGAATGAAATGTATTGTTTGGTATAGAGTACTCGGTATGTTAGTTCATCAGACCGATATTGTAATTGGATTATTGTATTTGGATTGGCCTTGTTAGTCACGTGGGTGACTAACGGCATTGTATCACCCACCGTTGTATTGAATTTCCGCTGCTTGAGTATTGGTGAATGAGACGGATTGGGAGGTAATGACTTGTTTAGCGGTAGAGGTGTTATAATGTGTATCTAATCACGTGAAAGTAACAGATCGAATGCAGAAATCTAACAAATGTTGAACTTAATAGTCTAAAAGTTTTGACAATAAATAAGAAATGAGTACAAACACCAAACATGTTGAGCGTAGGTTTGAAAGCACCACACTGAAAATACAAACCTTGAGCCTATGAGGACAAGATTTGTTTACATATTTAATCGAACAAAATACTGAGGACAATCGAACGTTCCGATCGATTGACATGAACTCTAGCTCAATTTATCGTAGAAAATATTGGGGGTGTTTATTGTTCCACCAATTGGCATGAACACCAACCGAAACTTGAAGCTTAAGCTTGTCATAAGTCTTAAGCACCAGAACCACACAAAAACCACTTCACCCCAGGCCCGTCATAAGCCCTAACCTCCACACAAACATCCTCAGGCTCGTAATAAGTCCCGAACATCACCCACAAACCCCAACTTCACAAAAAGACCACAGGCTCATAATAAGCCCTGACCAACACCATTTCCCCAGGTCCGTAATAAGCCCTAACCTCCACATAAAATCCTAGGCTCGTCATAAGCCCTGACAACCACGCATAAGCCTCAAACCCCCATAACAAACACTACACACTTCCATCGGTGATATTTCATCTTCTAGGGAACAAATCATAAGTCAGAAATCTTTAGTCAGAAAATTATAATATCACTTTCCTTTTTAGTAGACAAAATTTTCCTCAAACATTGTCACGTTCGACACCTTTATCAACAATTTCTTACTTTGGACAAGTTCTGGTTCTTACAAGCACTCTGATTACATTTTATAATTGCTGCATGCACCTCATCATTGCCACGTTTGGTACTACTAAAATTAGTTTTTATCATAATCAATTACACGAAACCATTATCATTACGTCATTTCCTATGTGAGAACCCATTCTATTTCCTGTGCGAGAATCCAATTAACCTTCTGTACGAGAGTCCATTCAACTTCAGTGCAAGACCCAGCATTTTTAGCTTCATTCAGTGCGAGATCCAATATCTTCATCCAGTGCGAGACCTAGTATCTTCATTCAGTGCGAGACCTAGTGTCATTTTCAATGCGAGATCTAGAATAAGTGTGATACCTATTATCTTTTTCAGCGAGAGACCCAAAATGTGTGAGACCTAGTATCCTTTTTAGTGTGTAACTAGTACGAGATTAGTGCGAGACTTCAGTGTGAGACAAGTATGAGACCAGTGCGTGATTTAAGTTGGCGGGGCATTAGCAATAAGTCCCCTTCATTATGTCAACTTTTTAGGAAGTAACAACTAGTGGGCAGTGGCAATAAGTCCCCTTGGTAGATTAGAAGTTATCCCGACACCCCAGTTGATGGGAAATGGCAATAAGTCCCTGTAGTATACCAACTAGGAGCATTAGGTTCCTGACACCTTAGATGCTCGGCGTAGTTTATTCATTTTCAGGTTCTCGACACTTAGATGCTCGACGTAGTTTATTCATTTTTTAGGTTCCCGACACCTTAGATGCTCGACGTAGTTTATTCATTTCTAGGTTCCCGACACTTAGATGCTCGGCGTAGTTTATTCATTTTCAGGTTCCCGACACCTTAGATGCTCAACGTAGTTTATTCATTTTCAGGTTCCCAAAACCTTAGATGCTTGGTGTAGTTTATTCATTTTCAGGTTCCTGACACCTTAGATGCTTGCCGTAGTTTATTCATTTTTAGGTTCGCGACACCTTAGATGCTCGGCGTAGTTTATTCATTTTCAGGTTCCCGACACCTTAGATGCTCGGCTTAGTTTATTCATTTTCAGGTTCCCGACACCTTTGATGCTCGGCATAATTTATTCATTTTCAGGTTCCCGACACCTTAGATGCTCGGCGTATTTTATTCAGGTTCCCGACATCGTAAATGCTTGGCGTAGCTTATTCATTTAGGTAGTCATCAACTTAGAATAACTCAACAAAACCCTATACATTTTTATCCAGGTAGTTGACGCCTCAGAATAGCCCAACAACTTCAGGATCTTTCTCCAGGTAGTTGGCGCCTCAGAATAGCTCAAAAACTTCAGACTTTTTTTAGGAAGCCAGCGCCTCATAATAGCTCGACACAACTAATGAATTTTTAGTAGAAACTCAGGACAAAAAGTAGAATCTTTAAGGTCGGATAAATTTTGGGGGTCACTCAAGCATCAACTAATCTTTTTATCTTCATGAAAAAGTCTAGTTGTCGCAGGGCAATCTGTTATAACCAAAATTTTGACCCACGGGAAGGGCTCTAGTGCACAAATGTGAAGGTAAGGGCAAAATTATCAAAATGCTCCAAGGCCGGATTTTCCAAGGACACTCTCGGAATTTTCTATTTTCATATGGCTAGTTAATCATCTCAAGACACTTTCAAACACCATAGTCATTATCAAAGGCAAATCATAATTTCATATAATTTTTATTCTAGAAATATAGCTTATAATTCATATTATAAGCTAATTTCGCTAATAATTAACACATGAAATATCCTCAAAATAGAAAGAAAAGGTCTCCGAAAATTCAAAATATCATGGTCACATGTTTAACATGACTACACATAGTCATAAACCTGAAAATTTTTTATTTGGAAACTTAACCCAAAATTTTAAAGAGAAATTCAAACATTCTTGTAATTTTCTCTCTCCTTTGGAAAATACCCAAATCAAATCCAAATGTAATGAAATACCAACACATGATATAGGATGATTTTTGGAGAATAACCCCGTTGGAATTTTGTAATTTCAAATTTCCAATAATAAGTTATGAATTATGGTAGGTGCCAGATTGTAACATTTTTATCTAATCGGTTATTTATAAAAATAACCCGATTACAACTCTCAAAATACAAAAAAATATTTAATTATCTATGGTTAAAGTTTCAGAATTTTCTTGGCCTATAGCATATTTTAAAAATCATATTCTCTTAAAGCAGAAAAATTAATTTTTGATAAAAGTTTTGTTTTTTCATTTGGCCATGATTTTTAAATAAAAAGACCTCCCCAAACGACCTAACATCATCTAAAACCTTCCCAAGGTCATAACATACTCTTTCCAATCCGCCTCCCACGTTTTCAACAATCTCGAAGCCAAAACTCTACCAAAATCATCCAGAAATCACCAAAAACTCAATCTTTCTTTTTCCACTAGACTTCCAACATCTAAACACCATAAATACAAAAAAACATGGTTAAAAACACAAGGAAGAAGGAATCAGGAGCTCGGGTCAAAGTCGAACCGGATTGGCCATCAATGAAGCTTTCAGAGATTCCAGACGTGCAGGAACAACCAAATCCCGAAGTCAAAATAGGTTCGAATTTGAATTCTTTCCAACTCTTCTGATCATAATACCCACTCAGTATCAATCTCAAACCAATTCGACTTTTGTCGGCGACTAAATTAGGTTTTAAATTACGTTCTGCCTAATAACTTGTTTGCTAAGTTTCATCCATAATTTGAGGTCAAATATTTTGATTACAGGCGTGTCTAAAATCTCTGAGGGAACACACCCATAAAATTTGAGCCAAAAACATCATCGGAAAATGCTCGAACACCACCGTCCGGTGGCAGTTCGGCCCACGGAAGCCTTGTCCGGGGTCCCGGACGGCCTGTCCGTGGCCACAGAAGCCCTCGAATGGTGGCGAGATTTTAGATTTTCTGTTCATGAAATACCCCAAACCCATATATGGTTTAGACGTCGATAATATAGAAGGCTAAATTATCCCTTAGAAACATTAGGAAACAATTTAAACCAAAGAAAACACAAGGAAACACCATAAGAGCAATTTAAGCAAAAATGTGCTCTAAGCTTGGAGTAACTTTGGGTAACACACAAATATCATTCTTAGACCTTAGTAACATCCTAATGGTCATGTTAAATCAATTACCAAATAAAACCAAGCTCAAAAACAAGTTAAAACACAAATTTTGCTTTAAGGACTCTTAAAGCACATTTTTGAAAAATTGTCTTAGAAAGGGGTTTTGAGTGGCTAAATGCCCATGATTACTCCGTAATTAACTTGTGTACTACTTAGTATCACATTAGGAAGCCTAAATCAATGGGAAATCAAAAATTTCATAAATATGTGCACTAATTTGTGAATAGTGCCCAAGTAAGGCTAGTTTAGCATTAAGTCAACATAAGTCAATTAGTTGGTCAACCAAGACCACAAATATCTCATAATTAAGGAGGGGGCCGGTTTTTGAAGTGGTGAGTCACCACATGAGCTAGGATATTAAGGAAAAGAGAGGGAGGAGTTAGAATAGTACAATTTGCTTTTTGAAAGATAATCTTACCTTTTAGCCTACCTCTCTCCTCTTCTTCATTCATTCTCTTCTTCCATGTTTTTCTTCACCTTCTTCATCCTCTCAAACTGTAAGAACCAGGCCCATTGTAGACTCACCTTCATTTGCTCACCAAATCTCCATTTTAGCTCCAAATCCAAAAATAAGCTTAGATAACTCTTAGTTAGACCAAGGCCTTGCTTCCTATCTTTTCAAAATTGGAAAAGCTTCATTTTGGAGCCATGGGAAATCGCCATTAGAGAAGGGAAAATTAGCTTGAAGGGTTCATTAGCTTCTCAATTCATTCAAGGTAAGGAAAATGTAAGAAAAATCATCTTTCCATCACTTTTTCTTCATTACCGAAAATCAACTTCTTATGGGGTCTTGTTTTATCCCTTGTTCTAGCTTGTTTCTATTCTCCAAGGGCTAGAGGAGGTCCTTCTTGATTCATATCCAAGCTTAAGTTAAGACTTCAAAGGTAAACATTCATTTTAATACCTTAATACACATTTTTAACCTAGGAATGATTCCTTAAGGTTAGTGTATTATTTAGCACTCATTAGAGTCATTGTATATTGATTAGAACATTAGCAAGGGGAATTAATATGGTGACCGAAAGTTATACAAGGAAAACAAAGAGGAAAAGTGTGAGGAGAAGCTTGGAAAAACAAGGTAAATGTCTTACCTTAAGGTGTTTTATTGCTTTGAAGGATGGGAATTAGATAGATTATAAGTTTATCTTAGATATTACATAAGGAAGGGGTTATTAAACCTAGGAGAAAGAACATGACTATATTGAGAACTTGTGACTAAGGAGCAAATGGGAAATGAGATAGTTAGACAATCACAAGGTGAATTACAAGAGCATTTATATTGCAATGGGAGCCTTGTTGTGTGTATTTTCAGGTCAAAGGCTATTATGTGGAAATTCAGTGGTTAAGCTTTATGTCATTTAAGGGCCTAAGTGCCAAGCAATTTAAGTTTATGCACTATATTGTGATGTAGTGTAGTTTTGGTGTAATTTGAGTGTTAAGAATGTGTGGTAAGAACTTGAGTGTTCATGGTTGTTTAATGGTAAAAACCAAGTGTTTGGGTGTAGGAATATACTAAAGAAGCCATGTCAAAATTTGGTGAGAAAACAAAGAGTTTAAGGTGTATAAATGAAGTTTGGTGACCTAGGATGTACTAGGAATTCTTAAGGCTTAAGTTGGGGGAAGAAAGTGAACTAGAGTGTTCTTGAGTGTTTAAATGACTTAGGAATTGTCTTGAACGAATTAGAGTTTAAATGAGTGAGTTGGGCACACCAAGGTTATGATGGGAGTATGGTTAAGTCTTGTGCAAGTTTTGGTAAACAAGGGAAGAATAATGCTTTGTAAGAATCTAAGTGTGAGCTTGAGGAAAATAGAAGGAGTTTGTGTAATGGAGGTGTTGTGGAGCAATAATGCTTAGGAGTGGTGGTAATGTTTGTGAGATAACATTTTGGTTAGTTTGAGTTGTAGGTATGATATACCACTTAGAAACCTAAGGAAAATATTACAAGTGTTAAGAGATTTTGTAAGAAATTGGGTAACAAGTTTAGATAAGGAATTGGGCAAGTTTGAGATGTTATTTTGGTATTAGAATATTCCTAAGATCATGTATGAACTTTGGGTAAACCATGGATAAAGAGAGCAAGTGTAACTACACTTAGAATAATGCAAATGGTAAAAATCTGTAGCTGGTCTGGGACTTAAGTCCAGGGTAAAGTCCCGGACCATACTAAAATAAGGGCCGAGAGTTGCTTCAGCACTATGGTCTGGGACTTTAGTCTTGTACAAAGACCCGGACCACCCTATTAAAACAACCCAAGAGTTATGCAATGACATGGTCCGGGACTTAGGGTCTGTACAAGGACCCGGACCAATGTCAAAATTCACCCGAGAGTTAGGATATGAGTTGGTCCGGGACCTAAGGTAAGGACCAAGTCCCGGACCACTCTAAAAATGGTGTTTAAGCTTGGAAAATGTTAGGTAATGATGGGGATTGTTAGGTATTGATGTTATAAAGTTATTTAGGACATGTTTGGTGGCAATAATGGCTACTAAGTGGGTGAATAAATATTAGAGATAACGAGAAACGATGCACTTAAAAGTTTAAGTTAAAATTATATGGACTTAGTGAATATTAATGGGTAAACATTATTGTTTGAGAAAGTTAAGTAAGTTGGATTGAGTTGAGCTAATTAATAACCTAAAACTGAATGAATGTTTTAGGACTTTTGAATTGGGACTTGGAAGGAGATTAAACAAACCACCACCGACGGTGAACGGTATGGTTTTCTTGTAGTATGCTTGCTAACGAGGTGTCCCTCGGCTTGTGTGCTATTTGTTTATGTGTTCCGACTAAGCAAGATAAAGCATGCAACCGGTTTATTGTTTTCATTGTGTGTGTAAGTTCATTGTGCTAACACACTTGATTTTAGATCATTTACTAACTAAGTTTAGTAAATAATGGAACGAGATAAGAATACACTCTTTTATATTGAATGGTTAATACCCGAGAACGGTTTAACTAAAACTTTCGTCTTTGAGACTTTCACTAACTTAACTTGGGGGGAGTGAGGAATCCGGAATGGTTCGGTCATGCATGTGTTAAGTAGGAGGTCGGTATCTGTATCAGATCCGGACTCCATTTGGGCTTGTCTACGGACTCGTCGCCTAGGGTCGACAAATAGACCCGGCCGCCTTGGATTACAGTTTGAGGTGGAAGGCCAGTTTAAGAAGGTGTTGTGGGATTTACCTAAATCCCAACTAATTTGAGAATTATTGTTCATTCAACCATTGCAGTTCTCGGCCGTTGACTAGGGTCACCTTTGACCCGACAAAAATGAACAATGGACTTAGTGTAACCAAATCTGATTAAGGAACGGTTGACTTGTTTGAGGTGGAGTATGAGATGAGGATTAAATGTTCCTCGATTTAAGGAGTTAAAACGCTAACTCACTTATCTAACGAACACTTATTAAGTCGTTCATTTGTTTGAGATGTGATCGTTCACTTGAATGTGTTTGGATGCTTATTGCACTTCTTATTATGTTGTGTATCTAATCAACTCCATGCTATCGACAATTAGTCGTTGTAGCCCCGTTAGCTTGGGGGCTATGAGAGGATCGTACCAGCAAAGGTGCTGACCCCCTCGGGGGCAATTGTTTACATTTTGCAGGTAAGCGTCCTATGAAGACTCATCTTGAGAGTAGGGGCGGTTAGACCTAGGTCGGGTTTAATTTTGAGTACGGGTTGCATCTATGCACCCGTCTATTAATATTTAAACTTATAAAGGATTATGTCGGTTGTTGAGATACTTGTAAACTCGGTTGGCGAATGTGTTGGTTAGATGGTTGTAAGTATTAAAGTTCGGTTATCCTTGCGTTTAGACCGTAGCAAGGTCCTGGTAAATATTATATTCCACTGCGATGTTTTTGATATGTTGTTAAGTTTGCGATAACCACGATTGGACTGGAGAAGGGGTGTTACAAAAAGTGGTATCACAGCGTAGTTACGCTCTGATCAAGGAAATACCGAACATGGATAACCACCGAGTTAGGTTGTAAGTTAAGGTATAAGTTATGGGTTAAGGGTGTGAGAAGTTAGAGTGAGCAGAGTCAGACGACCACTACTAAGTGTGGATCGTCTTTACCGTCTACGGACGTTATAATATGCGTGAAAG
Organism: Limonium bicolor; assembly: GCA_023374045.1. Classification (NCBI taxonomy): domain Eukaryota; kingdom Viridiplantae; phylum Streptophyta; class Magnoliopsida; order Caryophyllales; family Plumbaginaceae; genus Limonium; species Limonium bicolor. The sequence goes on along the minus strand of CM041782.1, from coordinate 107,902,791 downwards.
GAAACCGTTGTGAGTACAAGCCTAATGTGCATTGTAATTGTTCAGATGACAGGACGTCCAAGAGGAGGCCGAGGCCGTGGTCGAGGCGATGATGCTACGGAGATACCGGGAGGGCAGACGTTCGCAGAGATCATGGCTGCCGCGTTAGGGCACATGGGCTACCAGCCTGGTGCACCCCCACCTCCACCGCCACAGCCCCGGGAACTAAACTGGGTGAAGAGTCTTGCTGGCCTTCGACCCGCATCATTCAAGGGAGAGACCGATCCCACCAAGCTTGAGGCGTACATCTCCGAGTTGGAGACCGCCTTCGAGACCCTTGACATCCCTACTGGGATCAAGGTGCGTCTGGCTACGTTCTACTTGAAGGGTGCGGTAGGCGATTGGTGGAAGCTGGTGAGGGCCGAGTATGTGGCCAATCCAGAGTTCGGCTGGGAACAGTACACATCTCTGCTGCGAGCCAAGTACTATCCTGCCCATGTCCAGACCAAGAAACTACTTCAGTTGGATGCTCTAAAGCAGACCGACAAGATGACGGTGAACGAGTATTACTCCGAGTTCACCGCTATTCTACGTCTTCTACCGGGACTGGGGTACTCGGACCAGATCCTGGTCGACTTCTTCTATGGCAGGCTGAGCCATCGACTGCGACATGACATGGGGCCGACTAGCTACACGACCTTGCAGGAGTGCTATCATGCCGCTGCAAAGGTGGAGATTACCGTCCAGCTGAGGGACGAAGACAATGCCTCCAAGAGGAAGGCTTCTGGTAAGGGCGCCGACAATCAAGGGCAAGGCGGGTACAAGAAAGTAAAGTACCAGCCTTAGTCCCAGAAGGGCCCGAAGGAAAAGGGAGAGAAAAGCAAGGCTGCTGAAGAGGCTCTGAAGCTGACCTACGTCATAGCAGCCAAGCCTCTGTGCTCTAAAGCGCCAAGGGGTAACGAATTAAGCCTTAGATACGAATTAATATCGGTTAACACTCTTGAAACCCAAGTGCTGATATGATTGTCAATCAGGTTATGAGTCTAAGAAGGGAACTGGTGGAACCTACCAGCGCCACTACAACTGTCGCTACTGTGGCAAGGACCACCCCGGCGTTGATTGCAAGGGTAAGAAGGTGCAATGTCACTATTGTGAGGGTTGGGGGCACCGATCATTCGAGTGCTTCAGAAACCCTGAGAGTAGAGCCTACGTACAATCCGGAGGTGGCGAGCAAGAGTACGGCCACTCCAAAGACTGGATCTGATGTTCCGAAGACGACACAACCAGCCGCCAACAAGAACCCACGGGTAGTCCAAAAGTCGGGACCCACACTTCAGATGGTGGACCGGGACGATGAGGCTGAACCCTCATTGAGGCCAGGTACTGCTATAAGCCATTAAGTAGTGAAATTGCCTGCTTACCGCATTTCATGCATGCTTGAGTGAATAACTGAGATAATTAAGATTTAGTACATGGTTGGGATTTAAGTGAGATATGACTTACCATTACCTTAGGAAACTTCAATATTTGCTATCCAATACCTACGACGCATAACCCGGAAAAGACCGACATCGAAACCCGAGACTTTCCAACCGAACAATGTCAGGTTATCCGCCCAGGTATGATTCTATTAAGGGGATACCTGACACCTGAAGCACAAATAGCCATCATCAGGAGATGCAGTCAGTTAGGAGAGGGACCGGGAGGTTTCTATACACCGGAATACCCAGGAGGAGCAAGGATGAAACTAAAAATGATGAGCTTAGGCAAGGATTGGAATCCGTATGCCAAGACGTACCAAACCACCAGAGCACTAGATGGAGTCTCACCACCGGGAATACCCGAAGAGTTCTATCCGGTTATTACATAAGTCGTGGAGATCGTTTAGCAGTTGGAAGCTGACCCGATTCCAGACATACAAGCGAACCTATGTATCATTGATTTCTATGAGAAGGACGGGCGACTCGGATTGCATCAAGATAAGGATGAGACAACGGAATCTCTCAAAAGGGGGATACCCGTAGTGTCTTGGTCCATTGGAGATGACGCTGAATTCCTATACGGCGAGCAGAAGCGTGTGGACCGTGCAAATAAGCTATTACTTAAGTCTGGAGATGTATTAGTTATGGGAGGAGAGTCAAGAATGTTGTACCATGGGATTAAAAGAATCAAGTTGAATATAGCACCGTCAGCAATGATCAATGCGACACACATGAGATCAGGACGGTTGAACCTAACCTTTAGACAATATTAGCCAAGTAATACTTTAAGTATGATGTAAGGAAAGAAATGTGAGAAAGAAGCACATGATGTAAAAAGGATGGTTATTAATAAAATAACAGTGTTGTTCATATTAAATTGTTACGACTCTTGTTATACCATCATTACTCATGAAAGCTTGTGAAATACAATTAGGTTATGGACTCGGTACGGAAGGTGCGCTAAGCATCCTTACAGAGGCACAGGCCGGCAAAAGCGGTACTATCCTCACCGGCACCTTTCCGATCAATGGCATCGAGGCATCTGTTCTCTTCGACTCAGGGGCCTCGGATACCTTTATCTCAGCATCATTTGCGAGAAGGTTAGGGCTAGACGCTGATGAGCTACCTGACTTCACGGTTACGCTCCCGTCTAAGGAGAAGATTTGTTGCACTCGTTACTACCGAGGAGCCACCATCAGAATCAGGGGTGAAGACTTTCCAGTCACATTTATTGAGTTCAGAGATTTGGGGTTTGATGTTATCTTCAGGATGAACTGGTTGGAGCGGCACAAGGGTAGTATCCTCTGCGCCGAGCACCGACTGCTACTCAGGAGTCCGTCTGGGGTAACAATCATACCGCTAGAGGCCCAGAAAGCCTTCGACCAAGATCATCTCTGCCACGGCAATGTATAAGGAGTTGAGGAGGAAGGAAGAGGTATATCTCTGCTATGTCCAGGACATAGAGAGAGACCCCGAGTTCGACCTCGACTTACCGGTAGTGCCGGAGTTCCCGAATCTCTTTCCACGGGAACTGCCCGGCATGCCACCCACTCGGGAGGTAGAGTTCACCATTGAGCTTCTACCAGGGACCGGACCGATAGCCAAGGCACCATACCGCATGGCTCCGGCAAAAATGAATGAACTGAAGGATAAATTGAAGGATTTGCTAGACAAAGGGTTCATAAGACCCAGTGTTTCACCATGGGGAGCGCCAGTTCTCTTTGTCAAGAAGAAGGATGGCAGTCTCCACCTCTGCATCGACTATAGAGAGTTGAATGCAGTGACAGTGAAGAATAAGTATCCACTACCTTGCATTGATGATCTGTTCGATCAGTTAAAGGGGATGTCTATGTTTTCCAAGATTGATCTTAGATCGGGGTATCATCAGATAGCCATTAAGGAGGGAGACATTGAGAAGACAACATTCCGGACACGATACGGCCACTACGAATTCTTAGTTATGTCGTTCGGTTTGTCTAATGCACCGGCGAAATTCATGGATCTGATGAACCGTTTGTTCAGGGAGCAGCTGGACAATTCGGTAGTAGTTTTCATCGACGATATCTTGATATATTCGAAGTCGAGAGAGAAACATGAGGAACATTTGAGAAGAGTGTTGGAAATACTAAGGGAGAACCAGCTTTATGCTAAGTTCTCCAAGTGTGATTTTTGGCTTGACCAGGTCTCCTTCCTGGGTCATGTCATCTCAGATGTTGGGATCTCGGTGGATCCAGCAAAGATTGATGCCGTGCGTACCTGGCCGAGACCGAAGACAGTTACTGACATTCAGAGCTTTCTTGGTCTGGCAGGGTACAATCGGAGGTTTGTTAAGGACTTCAGCAAGGTCGCGAAGCCGATGACCAGTCTGATGAAGAAAGATGCACCGTTAGTATGGACGGCTGATTGTGAGAGTTCGTTTTAGAGTTTGAAGGACTCACTAACCACTGCACCTGTTCTGATAATTCCAGATGGTACGGAGGGCTTTGAGGTATACTGTGATGCATCCGGCAGAGGGCTGGGTTGCGTGCTAATGCAGCATGGCAAGGTGGTGGCATATGCCTCACGCCAGCTGAAGAAACATGAGGAGAACTACCCCATGCATGATTTAGAGCTGGGAGCTGTAGTCTTCGCTTTGAAGATATGGCACCACTACTTATACGGGTTAGTGTGACGATCTACACCGATCATAAGAGCTTGAAATACATATTCACACAGAAGGAGCTGAATCTTCGACAGAGGAGATGGTTAGAATTCTTGAAGGACTATGACATTGACCTCCAATATAAAGAAGGGAAGGCCAATGTTGTAGCTGACGCCCTGAGCCGTCGAGCACACTCACTCAATTCGCTAGTTTCTTTCTCGAGCTTGGTTGATGAGGTGCGAGAGGCTCAGAGGACAGATGAGTATATGAGGGAAGTCAGACAGAAGCTGACAAAGGGTACCTTTGAGAGTCAGAAATACGACTTCAGACTTCATGATGATGATCTGATCAGACTTAAGGGCCGGTTATGCATACCACGAGGCAGCGCGGATCTGAAAGACCGCATACTTAGAGAATCACACTGTTCTTCAGTTTCCATCCATCCGAGAGCCTCTAAGATGTATAAAGACATGAAGAGATACTTCTGGTGGTCGGGGATAAAGGCAGATGTCACTGAGTTCGTTTTAAGGTGTCACATGCCAGAAGGTAAAATTTGAGCACCGATGACCGGGCGGAATGGTGCAGTCGATGCCAGTTCCGGAGTGGAAGTTTCATGACATCTCCATGGACTTCGTGGTCGGACTCCTGCCTACCAGGGGAGGTCTGAACATGATATGGGTTGTAGTGGATCGCCTTACCAAGGTAGCCCGATTCATATCGATGAAGGATACTTGGAAGGTAACTAAACTAGCTGAGTTATTTGATAAGGAGATCATGAGACACCACGGGGTACCAAGACCATAGTGTCAGATAGAGATACCAGATTCCTTTCGAGGTACTGGAGAGCTACGAGAGAAGTGTTGGGTACAGAATTGAAGTTGAGTACCGCGTTCCATCCTCAAACAGATGGTCAGACTGAGCGTACGATTCAGACACTCGAGGACATGCTAAGAGCATGTGCCTTAGACTTCCAGGGCAGTTGGATCGACAAGTTGCTTCTGATCGAGTTCTCATACAACAATAGCTATCATGCTTCGATCAAGATGACGCCTTTCCAAGCGTTGTACGATAGACCATGTCGTACACCGCTCTGCTGGGATGAGTCGAGTGAGACGGTCATTATAGGACCAGAATACTTAGAACAAGTTCAGGCTGAAGTTCAACAAATCAGGGAGAATATGAAAGTTGCTCAAGATAGGCAGAAGTCGTATGCTGATGTTCGACGACGAGACCTGGAGTTTGCAGTGGGCGACCGGGTATTTCTGTGGGTTTCACTGATGAAGGGTGTGTTTAGATTTGGACAGAATGGCAAACTGAGCCCGAAGTTTGTTGGTCCTTATGAGATTACGGAGCGGGTGGGCCCGGTTGCTTACAGGTTGAATTTACCTACTGAGCTGGGTAAAATGCATGATGTTTTTCATGTTTCACAGCTAAAGAAATACATGCACCACCCCTCTCATGTGTTAGAGCCTGAGAGATTGACGCTAGAGCCGAATATGAGATCAGTGGAGACTCCTTAGAGAATCTTGGATACTAAGACTAGGGATACTCGCCATAAGTCAGTGCGACTGGTGAAGGTTCTCTGGTCTAACTAGGATGTCGAAGAGGCCACGTGGGAGTTAGAGGGTAAGATGAGATCGAAGTACCCTTTGTTATTTAGCAACTAGATTGTCTGTATAGGGTACGGGGCGTACCCCTTTTTAAGGGGGTAGAGCTTCCTTGTTTTGAGTGAGTAAACGAACAATGTATGTCGTTTGCTTGGTTTGTGTAAGATATTACACTTTGTGGTAAGTTTGAGATATGCATAGTACTTAGTATTGTACTTGTGGCAGACCATTTGAGTCTTTCAATGTGTGAATGTGAATATAAGATGTGGTATTAAGTTATTCGTGTGTTGTAAATGTTATAGCATACATGTGAACTTTGGGGACAAAGTTCTTTTAAGGGGGGTAGATTGAAATACCCCAAACCCATCTATGGTGTTTAGATGTCTAAGTAAGATATAAGAAGGCTAAATTATGCCTTAGAAACATTAGGAAACAATTTAAACCAAAGAAAACACAAGGAAACACCATAAGAGCAATTTAAGCAAAAATGTGCTCTAAGCTTGGAGTAACTTTGGGTAACACCCAAATATCATTCTTAGACCTTATTAACATCCTAATGGTCATGTTAAATCAATTACCAAAGAAAAACAAGCTCAAAAACAAGTAAAAACACAAATTGTGCTTTAAGGACTCCTAAAGCACATTTTTGAAAAATTGTCTTAGAAAGGGTTTTGAGTGGCTAAATGCCCACGATTACTCCTTAATTAACTAGTGTACTACTTAGTATCACATTAGGAATCCTAAATCAATGGGAAATCAAAAATTTCACAAATATGTGCACTAATTTGTGAATAGTGCCCAAATAAGGCTAGTTTAGCATTAAGTCAACATAAGTCAATTAGTTGGTCAACCAAGACCAAAAATATCTCATAATTAAGGAGAGGGCCGGTTTTTGAAGTGGTGAGTCACCACATGAGCTAGGATATTAAGGAAAAGAGAGGGAGGAGTTAGAATAGTACAATTTGCTTTTTGAAAGATAATCTTACCTTTTAGCCCACCTCTCTCCTCTTCTTCATTCATTCTCTTCTTCCATGTTTTTCTTCACCTTCTTCATCCTCTGAAACCGTAAGAACCAGCCCCATTGTAGACTCACCTTCATTTGCTCACCAAATCTCCATTTTAGCTCCAAATCCAAAAATAAGCTTAGATAACTCTTAGTTAGACCAAGGCCTTGCTTCCTATCTTTTCAAAATTGGAAAAGCTTCATTTTGGAGCATGAGAAATCACCATTAGAGGAGGGAAAATTAGCTTGAAGGGTTCATTAGCTTCTCCATTCATTCAAGGTAAGGAAAATGTAAGAAAAATCATCTTTCCATCACTTTTCCTCCATTACCAAAAATCAACTTCTTATGGGGTCTTGTGTTTATCCCTTGTTCTAGCTTGTTTCTATTCTCCAAGGGCTAGAGGAGGTCCTTCTTGATTCATATCCAAGCTTAAGTTAAGACTTCAAAGGTAAACATTCATTTTAATGCCTTAAAACACATTTTTAACCTATTCCTTAAGGTTAGTGTATTATTTAGCACTCATTAGAGTCATTGTATATTGATTAGAACATTAGCAAGGGGAATTAATATGGTGACCGAAAGTTATACAAGGAAAACAAAGAGGAAAAGTGTGAGGAGAAGCGTGGAAAAACAAGGTAAATGTCTTACCTTAAGGAGTTTTATTGCTTTAAGGGATGGAAATTAGATAGATGATAAGTTTATCTTAGATATTACATAAGGAAGGGGTTATTAAACCTAGAATAAAGAACATGACTATATTGAGAACTTGTGACTAATGACCAAATGGGAAATGAGATAGTTAGACAATCACAAGGTGAATTACAAGAGCATTTATATTGCAATGGGAGCCTTGTTGTGTGTATTTGCAGGTCAAAGGCTATTATATGTGGAAATTCAGTGGTTAAGCTTTATGTCATTTAAGGGCCTAAGTGCCAAGCAATTTAAGTTTATGCACTATATTGTGATGTAGTGTAGTTTTGGTGTAATTTGAGTGTTAAGAATGTGTGGTAAGAACTTGAGTGTTCATGGTTGTTTAATGGTAAAAACCAAATGTTTGGGTGTCGGAATATACTAAAGAAGCCATGTCAAAATTTGGTGAGAAAACAAAGAGTTTAAGGTGTATAAATGAAGTTTGGTGACCTAGGATGTACTAGGAATTCTTAAGGCTTAAGTTGGGGAAAGAAAGTGAACTAGAGTGTTCTTGAGTGTTTAAATGAATTAGGAATTGTCTTGAAGGAATTAGAGTTCAAATGAGTGAGTTGGACACACCAAGGTTATGGTGGGAGTATGGTTAAGTCTTGTGCAAGTTTTGGTAAACAAGGGAAGAATAATGCTTTGTAAGAGTCTAAGTGTGAGCTTGAGGAAAATAGAAGGAGTTTGTGTAATGGAGGTGTTGTGGAGCAATAATGCTTAGGAGTGGTGGTAATGTTTGTGAGATAACATTTTGGTTAGTTTGAGTTGTAGGTATGATATACCACTTAGAAACCTAAGGAAAATATTACAAGTGTTAAGAGATTTTGTAAGAAATTGGGTAACAAGTTTAGATAAGGAATTGGGCAAGTTTGAGATGTTATTTTGGTATTAGAATATTCCTAAGATCATGTATGAACTTTGGGTAAACCATGGATGAAGATAGCAAGTGTAACTACACTTAGAATAATGCAAATGGTAAAAATCTGTAGCTGGTTCGGGACTTAAGTCCAGGGTAAAGTCCCGGACCATACTAAAATAAGGGCCGAGAGTTGCTTCAGCACTATGGTCCGGGACTTTAGTCTTGTACAAAGACCTGGACCACCCTATTAAAACAACCCGAGAGTTATGCAATGACATGGTCCGGGACTTAGGGTCTGTACAAGGACCCGGACCAATGTCAAAATTCACCCGAGAGTTAGAATATGAGTTGGTCTGGGACCTAAGGTAAGGACCAAGTCCCGGACCACTCTAAAAATGGTGTTTAAGCTTGGAAAATGTTAGGTAATGATGGGGATTGTTAGGTATTGATGTTATAAAGTTATTCAGGACATGTTTGGTGGCTATAATGGCACTAAGTGGGTGAATAAATATAAGAGATAACGAGAAACGATGCACTTAAAAGTCTAAGTTAAAATTATATGGACTTAGTGAATATTAATGGGTAAACATTAGTGTTTGAGAAAGTTAAGTAAGTTGGATTGAGTTGAGCTAATTAATAACCTAAAACTGAATGAATGTTTTAGGACTTGTGAATTGGGACTTGGAAGGAGATTAAACAAACAACCGCCGACGGTGAACGGTATGGTTTTCTTGTAGCCTGCTTGCTAATGAGGTGTCCCTCGGCTTGTGTGCTATTTGTTTATGTGTTCCGACTAAACAAGATAAAGCATGCAACCGGTTTATTGTTTTCATTGTGTGTGTAAGTTCATTGTGCTAACACACTTGACTTGAGATCATTTATTAACTAAGTTTAGTAAACAATAGAACGAGATAAGAATACACTCTTTTATATTGAATGGTTAATACCTGAGAACGGTTTAACTAAAACTTTCGTCTTTGAGACTTTCACTAACTTAACTTGGGGGAGTGAGGAATCCGAAATGGTTTGGTCATGCATGTGTTAAGAAGGAGATCCGGACTCCATTTGGGCTTGTCTACGGACTCGTCGCCTAGGGTCGACAAATAGACCTGGCCGCCTTGGATTACAGTTCGAGGCGGAAGGCCAGTTTAAGAGGTGTGGTGGGATCTACCTAAATCCCAACTAATGAGAATTATTGTTCATTCAACAATGCAGTTCTCGGCCGTTGGCTAGGGTCACCTTTGACCCGACAAAAATGAACAATGGACTTAGTGTAACCAAATCTGATTAAAGAACAGTTGACTTGTTTGAGGTGGAGTATGCGATGAGGATTAAATGTTCCTTGATTTAAGGAGTTAAAACGCTAACTCACTTATCTAACGAACACTTATTAAGTCGTTCATTTGTTTGAGATGTGATCGTTCACTTGAATGTGTTTGGATGTTTATTGCACTTCTTATTATGTTGTGTATCTAATCAACTACATGCTATCTACAATTAGTCGTCGCAGCCCCGTTAGCTTGGGAGCTATGAGAGGATCGTACCAGCAAAGGTGCTGACCCCCTCGGGGGCAATTGTTTACATTTTGCAGGTAAGCGTCCTATGAAGACTCATCTTGAGAGTAGGGGCGGTTAGACCTAGGTCGGGTTTAATTTTGAGTACGGGTTGCGTCTGTGCACCCGTCTGTTAATATTTAAACTTATGAAGGATTATGTCGGTTGTTGTGATACTTGTAAACCCGGTTGGCGAATGTTTTGGTTAGATGGTTGTAAGTATTAAAGTTTGGTTATCCTTGCGTTTAGACCGTAGCAAGGTCTTGGTAAATATTATATTCCGCTGCGATGTTTATGATATGTTGTTAAGTTTGCGATAACCACGATTGGATTGGAGAAGAGGTGTTACAGTTCACCTAGTTTAATTAGGGTGCATGGGTTCGGACATTAGGTATGTGACCACGAATAATTTAAAATTGACCAAAATCGACTTCTGAAATCCTATTTTAGGTAATTTCAATTTTCACTTTTCAATTTTGTCAAAACTTTGTTAAAAAATCTAAAAATACAGAAACCCACGCACTTAAGTTAAATCGACTCAATAACAAGTCATAAATGACATAAGTAGAGGAAAAATAACTTAGAAGGGTAGTGAAAGTAATTTGAACCCGAAAAAGACGTATACCAAGCCCCCAAACCCGAACTCTAACCTTTCCTAATTTACCGTAGGTTAAAATTAGGTGGCGACTCGTAATAGGTTCCAGTGAGTTAGCTTAAGTTTTTAATAATTAATGTTTTATAACACAATTATTAAGCTTAGGTTATAAGTGGACCTAGAACCCGATAAGATCTCAATCAACCCAAATCAACATAGGATAGAGGTTCAAAACCCGAGGCTCACGTGATGCTAATCATACTGCATTGATTGTACTTTGCACTTTGATGTTAAATCAAGGGTGGTTAACTATTGCGAGATAAAGTTCAGTGACATTCCTTTCAAGGAGCCCTCATGGGTTAATGTTTATATTTAGACTCTGTTTAGAAATAACAGGTATTGTGGTGATACTGGAAGAAAGATGATCAAGCAAGTACAACATTGGATATTAGTGTTGGAGAGAAGCAATTTGTTCAAACTTGTATAAAAGCACTTATGAACCCTTGGGTATGATGTTGACCATGCCGAGGGGAATGACTGTTGCATTATTTGCTTTAGGGTAGTCCATTTCGTTGTCGTCTGCATTGGATGTTTAGGTTTACCCTTTTTGCATTATTTGCTTTGTTTGCTCTCAAAACAAGTTTTGGTGCAAGTTTTCACAAGAATCCTAGTTTGGATGATGTTAACAACCTTCCCTTTCTAGCTAAGCTTTTCTGTCATGTATGTGTTATGATCTACTACGTTAACTTTAGATGTACTTTTTCTCTATTTATTACCTGCTTTAAGGATACTAGGCTTCATTTAGTGTAAGAATTGCTGTCTTTCTTGTATCTTATTTGGGAATGAGCTCTATTAAAATGGAGTTGCCCTTTCCTCTTTGCCGTTCTTTTAATAGCTACGCTATGTTTTATAAAAAAAGAGCTTATGATAGGTGTTCCTCTTTGTGCATGTAGTATATGCTTGGTTACTGTGACTTGGGACACAGCTCAACTGATAAGCTGTCCACTCCCTTGCAGCCAAAGAAAGCCCACAATTGTGTTTCGTCTATTAGGTTGTTAGGCACGTAATTTCTCAAGTTCATTCTCCTTCAAACACTGACGGAGAAAGAAGACTGAAATTGAGAAACATTCCCAGCGTACTCTGTTTACAACACAATAGGCACGGAACAGCCCAAAAACCCAAAGATGAGGTAAGCTCTGGTAACAACTCCATGAGGAAGACGCTAAGTTATGTTTTTTAAAAAATGAACAAAAGATCTGCCACATAACTATTTGGAAGAATTCATCTCACAAAACTAATTAGTCTTCTGAGACAAGAAAAAAAGATGAAGGAAGAATGGCCTGATTATGAATTATATACAATCATGAAGTATAAACAATATCAATTAAGTTTCCACTCCTTGTCCTGCTGCTATGTCCGAGAATATATCAAGAAGTGTTTCCAGTGACCTCGCCTCTGTACGCCTCCCTCTCCCTGATTCCTTCAATAACTCAGCTAATCTTTTCTTCTCATTATCCACAATCGGATCCGCAGTCCCCAGCTTCTCCTCCCTCACCCCTACAACAAATTCCAATGTCTCGATCGCTTCATCCCACCTGATACACATTTAATGACATGAAAAGAAAGAAAAACATCACAAGACTTCACCATTACTCATTTTTGAATGAACTGATGACGTGAGGTTAGTGTAAACCAGAGAGCTACGGTGTGTTTTCTAACCTGCCAAGAGCATCGTACATTCCCGCAAGGTTGCTGTATACCGCGAGAGTTTCCGGATGGTGTGGTCCATATTCGTCCTCCAACACAGCTTTGGCTTCCTTGAACAGAACCAAGGCTTCAGTCATGGCCTCGAGATGAACACAAGCAAGACCCATTTGATTCAGAACAATGCCATAGACGGAGAATGATTTCTTCCCACAGGATTGAAGGTTTGGAGCTGCATTCTTCAATATGGTATATGAATCACCGTAATTCCCAAGCATGTAATGGAGCACTCCAGTCTGTGCTTCAATCCCCGCGATAATACTATCCTGGTTTGCTCCATTTAGACTTCGGTATATATCCAGAACTCTCTGCAGTAAACAGAGAGCCGTTTGGAGCTCACCCATGGATTCAAAGATTGAAGCCAGATCGATCAACCCACAAGCAATCTCCTCAGGTGGTACACCAGGAGCAGGTTTGTTGTAGATCCTAAGAGCCCTTTCACAATGCGATTTTGACTCATCAAACTTGCCCAGCTTGTTACACAGATCAGCTAATCGTACAAACACAGAAGCCACACTCGGATGGTTCTCTCCTTTGCTAGAGCTGAACATCTCTAGAGCCTTCTTGTATGAGGATACCGCCTCCTTGTAACGACACAGCGCCAAATAGGCATCACCCATATTGCAGTTGACAGCTGCAGTGTCCAAGTCTTGTCCGTGTGATGATACAGCCAGGCTAGCAAGTGCATAATGCTCAAGAGCAGCTTCATGGTCACCCTTTGATTCACAGATCAAACCCATCAGCCTTCTGTTAGCTCCCTCTTCAATGGAAACAGGTGAAGAAGACTGGATATATTCCTTGTTGGTATTGAGTGCCATTTCACAAAGTTTTTTAGCTTCGTCAAATCTCAAGGCTTGGACTAGAGCCTCTGCTACATATCTACATGTTTCTCCAAACCGCATCCTTCTCTCCAAGTGCAGCTCTTTGAACCTCCAAACCTGCCTTGTAGAGATCAATTGCACTGTCCATCTGACCAAGCAGGGAATAGATGTCTCCCAGCTGCATCAACCCAGCAAACTTTGCAAGGGCATGGTCTTGACCCATTTGCACTACTGGAATCTCGATTGATCTCTCAAGTAGAAGGATGGCCTCTTCATACTGGCTGGAGCTGCAACACATAGAAGCCAGAATGTGCAAGCACATGACAAAATCCAAGTTGGGCTTTTCACTGTTGTGACAGTTTTCAAAGGATTTCTTGGCTCTCTGAACCATATCAAATGCTTTCTTATTGTCCCCTGTCGAGATCATCTCCCTTGCTTTCTTGAGCAGATAGGGTCCCAGATCCGGATTGTTAAATCCCATTTCAAGGGCATCTTCCCCTTCCTTTTGTAACAATTTCGAGCTCTTCTCTTCCTTCGGTGGCAAACAATCCAGACTACTAGCTTTTCTGTAGGTCCTTATAGGCTTAGTCTTACCAGTGGGAGGTTTCTCATGAGGAACTCCTCTACACTGTGACAGCCAAGATGATGCACCTTTGGTAGAGAAAGTCGCGGATTTCATGGACCTGTCCTTCCTGGATTTCGCAGGTTTCTTTGCTATTGATGATGATACCTTCTCCTTAGAGGAACAAGAAGAAGAGGTAGCAGAAGAATCAAATCCTTTAACACTGCTACTACTCCTACTACTATCAAGACTACTCTTCTCTTTCTGCTTTCGTACCACATCTCTGTCTCTTGGCATGCAACCTTCCTCCTCGACATCCCTGTCTGCTCCCACAAGATGACGGAGCTCGGAATCAACCCTGGACTCGTTGCCATAAGTGGTGAAGCTACAGATTGATGGAGTTGATCTGTCTGAACTCTTCATCTCGTAGATGTTGTTGTAGAGGTGCTCGATTGAGTTGTCAGCAATGGCGTCATTGATCGCGTGATCAATGGAGGATGAGGTGGAGTCAAGAAGATACCCAGTGCTCACAGGGCTCAAAGGGCTTCGTGGGGAAGCGTTCTGGTTAAGGTTCCTTTTGAATTGCAATAGGCTCCCACTGGCACTGGGAGAAGTAGTCCTCCTATCCATCTGTAACTGTAACCCACTCCAGAACCAAGCAATTGGAACCAAACACAAGCCTACAGAACAGAAGGACATTTCACAAGGTAGGAGAAATAGTGGATGAAATAAAAATGAAACTCGTCGGACGATCAGGAATTGAAAAAAAAAACGATCAACACTCGTGATTAAAGGCTTCTAGAATGAGATGATGCCCACTAGATGTTTGTTATTATGCAAGCAGGTAGAGGGTCTAATTCAGACATCAATTCAGATGAAAATCTTAAAGAGGACACAGAACAATCCAAACCAATAATGTAAGCATTCAAGACATTTTCTCCGGCCAAACAAAATCAAAACATGAATTTAAATTGACATACTTCATATCATATTCTAAAATAATTTTCTCTTCATTTTATTAGAGAAGCACCCAAATGGCAACATCGGTTATGCAAAGGCAGACACATTACAAGACAACGGCATTCATTGAAAGAAAAGAAGAGCGAAATTCAACAGTATCCAAGAAAAATGCCAGGGGAGAAAAAAAAAAAAAAAGGAGGAACCCAGTCCCCCAAAACATCCGACATAACCAATGAAACAAAAATCAGAAAAACCCATCTATAACATCAGAAAGAAGACATCAAATACGAGGAAATAACAGAACCAAACAATCTACATTCTGTATCACCCAAAAAAAATGAGCTAAACATCATTCAAAACCTGAAATGACAAGGCGAGAACATAGAATAACAATGTGCAAACATACATACCTCAATAGCTCAAATCGATCTTCCGTCTTTTTCAGAAGACCTTCCCTCAAGAAGGTCTTATCTGGTTTTTTTCTGAGTTGGTTATTGTTCTTATATTATCTCCATTTAGTGAAGATGGGTGGAGAGAAGAACCCGCCAATAGAAGAGATGGAATTAGAAATGAAAGAAAAAAAAGGAGGTTGGTTGGGTTGGGTCCGGGGAAATAAAAGGGCTTGGGTGGCGTGGGGGCCGAGACAAGGGAAATTGAAGGGTGCTGCGGAGTAACCAAAACCTCAAAAACCAAAATTTACAGATAATTTATAGGTTTTATGTAAGGACAGAGAAGACAGAGGAAAGCAGACTCTCTTTTTTAACCCAAACAAGAAGGCAAGAGACCTGTCCTCCCTCCTTCCACTACCGTCCCGTCTTCGTCTTTGGCGAGCAAATCCCTGCTACATCTTTGTGTCTAGTTTCCTTCTTTCAATTTAATTTAATCTCCAATTTTGATTCCCCCAAATCAACGAAGTTCTTCATCATTTAACCCAGTACTTTTTCCTCGAGGGAACCATTTAACCCATACGTTTATTGAAGAGGGTACCCGGGCGCGACTAACGGAAATTCAAGTGCCGCAAATACCAATAACGACAGATGGGGGGTGTGAGGTAGAGTTCCCCGAGAAGTCAGTAGTCCTCTTTGTAAGCATTCAACCACGGGGACGTGCGCTTTGGGACATGGAACCGTCAGTCGCTCCTTGCTGTGACCTGTCTGGTTTCATATGGAGTTGCCTTCTCTGGAAGTAAAAAGTAGACTTGAATCTGCAGAAAAAAACTGCCAGTTAAGCAGTCAACGAACTTACGTTGGAAGTTTCCTGCAACTACATATGTCGCGTATTCACATTAAATTGGATATTTGTATTGACACTGATAAACTGATTAAATTACCGCAAACTACATCAGAAGTAATTGTTTTTTAAAAATTACTCCCTCCGTCCTGAATTGACCGCCTGTTTACTATTTGGACAGGTCGTTTTGACTTCAATTTTTAACATATAAGATAAATTAATTTTGAAAATTTAATTTTGCATATGAGTTCCTACATTCAACTATATGTTACAATATTTAGTTTTATAAAATTATTTTATCTTTCAGATTATATGCTTAATATTGAAATGGAAAAGCGTGCCATAAAGCAAACAGGACGGTCATCAGGACGAGGGAGTATCTTTTATATTAGTGTATTAGATAAGTTGTTTAGTTGTACCAAATGAGGGGCACTATTGTGTTGTGGTAATTACATCCAATATATTATATATGATTAGAGATACATATGTATGTCTTTTATTCTATAAAATCTACATATTTAATGTATAAAAACTATAGAGACATGTATATAAAGAAATAAATTGAATTATGATATTACAATTGTACTAGATATATATATATATTTATTCATTAAACTGTATAGTAAGTTTACAAAACACGTACTTTTACAATACTGTTCAATTACAATATAGTCAAAGATAGCTACATATTTATGCTTGTAGCTAGGAGGGATTGATGTAGTTTTATATATAGTTCTTGTGTGTAATTAGATTCTTATAGGCTGCGTTCGGTAAAAAAATTGTGGTAGTTTTGGTCTGGTAGTTTTGGCTGGCTGTTTATGGTATTTTGTGCAGGTTATTTTGTGCTGTTTTGAAACTAGTGTTCCGCAGATGGCGGTTTTTGTCTGGTTTTGTTTGAATAGTTAGTTTTGTGGCGGTGCGTTTACCGTTTTCGTTGTTACAATCAAAAATTTTATTACATTTTTAAAACAATTTTTGTTAACAAGTTAAAATGTATGTAGATATTCAATTATAGCCTTTAATAATTATTATTCTTTATTAATATTTTAGTGACAATTATTTATAATATATACATATTAATTTATAAATAAATTTTTTACATCATATTTGAAAAATAACAAATAAACCATTGTATTTAGAGCAAATATATTAGATGTTATATATAAAAATAAAATTTTACAGATTATATATTAGTATTTAATATAACATTTCAAATGTATTAATATTTAAGATTATTTTAATTTTTAATAGAATAAATAATATCATTAAAATGAAAAGTATTCTTCTAATAATAAAATAATTGATTGTAAGCGAAGATATATATATATATATAATGGCTATCACTTATTATTTTATTATTATATATTGTTTATTGTGATAAATATTTATTTTAACATATATTTGTAGTTAAAATAATATATTCTATTCAATTAAATATTATTTAATGAAATTCAAAAACATAAATTTAAATTTAATACTGGATATGCCAAGAAATAAAAAATAACATATATAGCATATAAAATTATTCTTTAATATTAAGCACGGTATAAAACATATAATAACTTTGATATACTGACAAACCATAATAGTTTGTACAAATAGTTTGTAATTAATTATTACTTGCAAGTTGAATACTTATAATGATATTTTGAAATATACTTCAAATATTACTCTAATAATTTTGATATAATGAAAGTTTACATCTAATTTTATATTAATTTGCTCTTTTCCTTGTAAGTATTTTATTATAATCGATAGATAGTAATAGTTTTTTAAGACTATTTATCCGTATCGAATAAACATTAGAAAACATACTAGTTAAAACTGTTGTTCTCTATTTTCATTAATTTTAATTTAGTATACCATATTTATATAAAAAAGAGAAAATAACTAATTTATAATATATAATCTATATATTCAATTTTAATTTAATTTTTTTCCAAATTTAATATATAATATTATTTAAAAATATAATTATAAATATTGAAATTTTAAATAATTTATTAATATTAATTTTAAATATTAATTAATATTATTAAAATATTCTCGCTCGCTTAATTACAGTTTTCTAGTTCGCCTCTGTTTACGGTATTCATCATATTTGCAGCATAAATTGTTGGTTATTTTGTGGTTGTTTTGTGCTGGTAAATTTGTGATTGTTTTGAAAATTGGTGTTCGGTGATGGCGGTTGACATTTTTATCAAAAATGCCAAAAACTCAAAAATGCCACATTTATACCACATATATACCATCACTGAACGCAGCCATAATTAATGTGCTCAAGTTACAGAGATGAGGAACAATTGTTTTTCATTTTTTTTCAGTTATTCAATCTTGATGTGTTTTTCATTTAAGTAAATTGGAAAGATGGTTTAGGTCATATTTTGACCGTTGATAGCTGATGTCGATTGTTAACTAAAGTAAGAAAAGTATAGAAAAATATTAAGAAAAAAAGTTCATTGATATGATAATTGATATATGTATTATAGAGAGAAAAAAAATAAACTACTCATATTCATAAAGCTCGTGAAAATATATGTCATAAAGTCAGAAGTTTTAAGTATAAGGTGCAATTGTTTTGTGTCGTTGTTGGTATATCATGCTATATTGCAACCATTTGTACCATACCGCGTTAAATTAATACCAAGATCATCGTCATGAATCGGGCACAGAGGTGATTAACTTTATGTGGGAAAAAACTTTATGTGAATAAAATAAATTATAACACATATGTAGAATGTTTTGTGAGTACTCAACGTGGAATATTATTGAGAACTAATAGCGTGAGATAATAAAATAGTGTTAACTTCTAGCAAAGATGGTCAATCTTATGTATTGGTGTGGATTCAATTTCAATTGACTTTTTTATGTACAAAAGGATGATGTGAAGTACAAAAATAAATATTTTGTAGATAAACACTTGAAATAAGTGTCTAAAAGAAGAATGAGTTAGGAAAAGTAATAATATATATTAGTATCAACAACAATAAGGAAGAATGAGAAAATTACCATATATGTCTAATGTACTGACACTAAGATCCATAAGGGCACACCAAAACTATTATGAGATTAAGAGATGAAGGGGTAGTGAGGAAGACATGTAATTTTTCTAACTTATAGGTGGGCACACATTCACTACATTTATGGTTGGTTTACTATAAATTGAAAAGAGCTTAAAGTAAACTAGGTATTTGTGTATAAGGGTGACCCAATCTTTGATGCCACATATTGAGGGAAATCTGCTCCATAGTGTGTTAAGGTCTAGCCTGAAATCAAGTATATATGGCTAAGAAGGTGTAAACTGCATCACTTATTGTTCCTTGTATAAGAGCTCTTCTTGTAGTCAACTCCTTCAAGAAACCAAGTTGCATAAACTCAAAGTAGTATTATTGTCTATGTAGAATTTATTTACTAAATAAGATGGTTTGTATTCGGTGAGGCGCAATAACATATATTTGGATAGAATTAAAGTGTCAGTAGAGTAAAAGAATGCTTGTACCCTAATGAGAGATGGGAATATTACTGCCATCACATAGAACCAGTGAATCTCTGACTTGGTAGTCTATAACAGAGATGTTTAGCTTTGACAAATCACTAGCAAAATGATAAATAATTGATGTATATGACATCCATTCTAATATGTAACCAGTCTGTAGCATTAGCAACAATAGAGAGGTGTGGTGACCTAGTTGATAAGCTGATTAAACCTGTGATAGCAATTGACAACTTGGTTTTCTTTTGAAACAGATATGGCACTCATCTTTAGTGTCTGGCTGTCCTAAGATCATGGTAGGTTACAAATAGATGCTCTAGGATTGTAGGTGTAACACCCCAACTCGTAGTGCACAATTAACGATAATTAATGATACTTAACTTAATGAAATCGCAACGGATAATACAATAAACCCGGTGTTACCGTACGTCATTAGTCACCCCACATGACTAGCTAGGCCTTAC
>CM041782.1:107768085-107878085 GCA_023374045.1 Limonium bicolor | reverse complement strand
GTGCGACCAAGGAGCTCCTTTAATTGTTGAAGAGCTCATACGTATGTGTCAGTCGGTTCTGTCAATGTTTTTAGGATCGCGATCCTAGCGTAGGATTGTAAGTGACCACTAGGAATCGGATCGTGGGATTGAATCGTGGGATCGTTAGATTCTACAAAAAGTGAATTAATATTGTTTAGAAATATATATGTTATAAATAACTTTTATTTAAAGCATAAAGTTTAATTTGAGTAAGAATATATAGCATAATTGAATTTGAAATACCCTGTAATTAAAAGTAGTGATTAATTAGGCTAATAAGTAATTTAGAAGCTTAATTAAGTGTAAATAACCATGAGGGAATAAATCCCGAAGAAAACGGATCCTTAAAATGGATTAAAAACACTAACGAACCTTAAAGCGCGTTTTTTGAGGAAACCGGGAAAACGTGACTTTAAGCGGGTCAAATAGACTCGTAACAATTTTGGTCAACTAAATAGTCACTAATAAATATTAGTGAAGCTTTAGAACCGATAAAATCAATAAAACGAGAAAATAGTAAAAACGGTCAAAAACGGGAAGTTGTGGGGTAGAAACATAAATAACTCAAACTTATGTGTCCACTTTGAAAATAAAAATGTAGAGTGTGAGTGTGTGCTGTGTGCCAGCCGACCCCCATCCCTCTCTCTCACACACTCACTTAATTCCCCTCTTATTTGCAAAACAACAAAAGAATTAAAAAGCAATAAAGTAAACACTCACCTCACTTTACCACTCTCTCTCCTACCCTCACATTCTCTGCACTCACGTACAGCCCTATCTCCCTCACTCTCTATTTCTTCCTCCTTCAGCCGATAACAATGGAGAAATGAAGAACACTCACAAAACTCCACTTCTCTTCTCTTGCTAACCCATCAAACCTTCTCCAAAAATTACAAAAACTGTACCATTGTCTTCCTCTCATCAAGGGGAACATTTCCCTCTTTTCAAAATCTGAAAAGGAGCATCTTCATCTCCATGGGTATCCTTGCTTTGGAGCTTCAAGACCACCATTAGAAGGCCCTTCTTCTCCTCTTTGGTTTAAGGTAAAAATAAATCTAAAAACACTTCCTTTTCTTGTTCTCATTTGCAAAATAATGATTTCAAGTTTTGAACTCCTTGCTTCTTTTGTACCCAGCCGATTTTGGCCTCTTTGAAGGAGTAGAAATATTGTTCTTGAGCCCCTCTAAGCTTCATCTACTCCCTTGGAAGGTAATATATTCCTAAACCCTAGAAATTTACCTCAAAGCATTAATGTAATCTAAGGGTTAGTTTTGGTATTGAAATGGTGGTGTGTATGTATGGGTTGTAGTGTTAGAGACACTAGTACAAAATGGTCTTTTTCTGCGCCCCTATTTCCGCGGTTGTTAAACAACCGCAGAAATAGAATCCTATCTCGGCGGTTCTTATGTCAAAACCGCCGAAATAGGTCGATTTCTATTTTTTTTAAAAAATAAAACAGACCTATTTCGGCGGTTCTTGTAATAAGAACCGCCGAAATAGGTCTGTATTATTTTTAAAAAAATAGAAATCGACCTATTTCGGCGGTTTTGACATAAGAACCGCCGAGATAGGGTCTCTTTTAAAAAAAAAATGTCGACGATCTATTTCGGCGGTTCTTAGGTAAGAACCGCCGAAATAGGTTCTTTATTAACAACCCCTACCCTAATTCTCTCATTTCACCCCGACGCTTCAATCGTTCTCGACTCCCGCTGCTGCTCCGACCGAAGAGCGACTCAGATCGCCTCACCTCCTTCCGCTTCCGCCGCCGCCTCGTCCTCGCCGCCGCGCCTTCCTCGCCGCCTTGTCGTCGCAGCCGCGTCGCGCGTCACCTCCGGTCGTCGGTGCCGGCGAAGTCGAACAGAAGAGAGGAGCAGCAGGCGATTCGAGGGAGTATTGAAGGTATTTCGATTTTGAGCTAAATTTATGGATTTATTGTGATTGTTGTTGAAATTGTGGTTGAATGTGAATGTGGATGATTGAATTAGTGGAGTTTATGAAATTTGTGTATATAAGTAGTATTGTAGAAGTGAAATTATATGTGCACACAAGGTGCTCGACAAAATGTTTGAGTGAATAATTGTGGTTTTTTTGCTCATTTTGTGTGGTTGTGCCCAAAGAAGCACGGGGACTGCAGTAAAATGAAGTTTGACACTCCCGAAACGCGCCGGCGAAACGTTTCAATGACCCTTTTATTTTCGTTGAAACGTTTAAAAATTTTTGAAACGTTTCCTATCAATTTTTTAGTAAACTAACTGTCTCCGATCGATTAAACTGACCGCTTCCTATTAAAAAGTGAGCAAACTAACCCCAACGTGATTTCTTCTTTTCGAAAACCAAAACATTAGCACCAGCCGGAATAATTAACGTCACCCATTGAATCTACGATTTTGTGTTAGATAAACATCAGATATAAAAAAATCTTTTTAAAAGCACCTGCAAGTAATAATGAGTTATTTACATATGTAATATGTTAGTTAGCTTTATGATATGGTTCTAGTATCTTCACATGTGAACTTTTTTGTGTTTACAATGTGGATGTACTGTTATTTTACTGTAATGTAGTTATAAACTTACAAAGTTATCTCTTAAAAGTTTTTTAAATGTTTTAGCTGATTGCGTTTTTAAGTTTTTTATATAGTTTAACTTATTATTATATATGTTAGAAGAATATAATTTTTTTTATATTTGTTTGCCGTTTCGGTTCCCGTCCCCATTTTTCCTATATTTTGAAATTGCCGTTTCGCCGTTTCAGAAACGTCCCCGTCCCCAAACTTCGAAACGTTTCGGTGCTACATAGGTTGTGCCTTTGTTTTTGATTTTTACTTTTCATTACTTTTCTTTTATTCTTGTTTTATTTCTACTTTGTGTAATTATACATCAAATTTGATTAGTGAGGATTAAGCTTGCTTTCGTTTTAGACTTTTAGTATTTGTTCGGATTGTTTTGCTTTTCGTTTTTGATTTTGCGTTTTGCTTTTCGTTTTTAATTGCTTGAATATGAGGAATTTACATTGCTTTGAGTATTAGTGGTGTTATTTTATAATGAGGAAGAGTTTGAGTTGTTTTAGTTTAATAAAATGATGATTAAAGGACTTGGAAGCCAAGGGGAAATAGATGAGTTTGTGCAGAATTTAATGTGTTTAGTGATTAAGATTGTTGTGGATATTAGAAATGAGTTGGTGAGCTGAAATTGTGTGTGGGCAATGCTAAAATTATAGGGGAAACTCTGTCAAAATTGTCCTAGAAATTAGATGACTTGAGTTGAGGAAAAAAGAAACTAGAGCAAGAGTGTTGAAAATTATTTTGTTTATTTTGTCATCACTTGAATTGGTTTAGTATTAGGTTTACATAATTCTTTTTTTTAGGTTTCAAATTTAATTAGTAGGTTAATAGTATGTAGTTCGTTTATCTTTTCTCTTAATTCAATTAGGCAATATTTACATGCTAAGTTTTAATTTGCTTTCTTTTTTAAAATTTTGTTACGTGTTTTTTTCATTACTCTATTTTATTCTTGTTTTATTTTTACTTTGTTTAATTATACGTCAAATTTGATTAGTTAGGATTACGCTGCTTTCGTTTTAGACTTTTAGTATGTATTCTGTTTTTTTGCTTTTTGTTTTTGATTTTGCGGTTTGCTTTGTTTATTTTATTTATTTTGTCATTACTTGAATTGGTTTAGTATTAAGTTACATAATTCTTTTTTTAGCTTTCAAATTTAATTCTGTAGGTTTAATAGTATGTACTACATTTATCTTTTCTCTTAGTTCAATTAGGATATATTTACTTGATAAGTTTTAATAATTTTTTTCTATTTTATTTGCGTTTTATTTTTTCTCGAGTGGATTAATTAATTTTATAGTTTTATTTTTGTGTTTTATTTTTGTTTTTTTACTCATTTTGTGTGGTTATGCCTTTGTAGGGGGAAATCACTAAATGGGCTCACCAGACTGAAGTCGTACGGGGCTGAATACACTTCATTTGTGAACCCGTAATATACTCAACTTACATCTTCATCTTTTTAGCTTATTATATATATTTTTACAATGCTAATTACGAACAATTAACATATATAAACTAATGAGTTTCTATTCTATCTGTAGAGAAGTGCTTAAGATTTCCCCATTCATTGCACGGTATATTGAAAGCGGAGTGGAAGAACCGGTAATATAATCTAACTTTTCTTTTTCTCTTTTACACTTTGTATTTCCACCAAATATTGAAATTTGGTATGATGAATAAATTTGGTATTAGTTTGATTTGTGATGGAAATTTGTGTTGTTGTATGATTGGTGAATGCTTAATAATAAGCATGGGATAGATAAAATTATGCAAAGGTCATGCTGATTTTTTTTAACAAAATCTCTTTGTAATTAATATTGTTTGATGTATGTGTATATGTATAACAATATCTAAATTTTGTCTTTATCAGGTCTCACCACATTTAAGTCCGTGAACCACCTCTCTTATTTTCCACCTTCTTCCATCACCGTTGCTGTTTCCTTTTCTGTGTACAAGTAAGCTACTAAACTTTGCTTTTTGTTGATCATTGAGATTATGTATTCAGATAATATAGGTGCTAGTATATTATTTAGGTTGAAACCTTAGAGTTAGAGTAGCTAGCTTATTTAATATGCATACAGTCACGCTTCATTAACCGTACCGTTTTGTATTTCAAATAAAGTATGGAGCGTGACTGGATGTACGGTGAGCGAGGGGATCACTATCGCAACATGTTGAAAGAGTTTTGCAAAGCGGCAGTGCAGCACAAGGACATGACAAAGGCGGAGAAAATACCTTGTCCTTGTGTTGACTGCGGTGTCTTAAGGAAATTTTCAAACATTGTGGAAATTGAATTCCATCTGAAGACTCGCGGTTTCATGCCACACTATAAGAGATGGATTTTTCATGGAGAAAGTGTTGAACATAATGTCGGGTCCTCGTACATTAATGAAAGGGAGAGGATGAGAACCGACCACACATTTGATTTTGTCGAGTCGGAACCGATCCCAAATGCTTCCGGAGTCAATGACAGTGAACCGACTTATCATGATGAGCAAATAATGGAGATGCTTGATAACGTTGAGAATAATTTTGTCGATCGACCGGATGAGTATCAAAGGTTGTTGGACGCATCCAAGACGGCATTGTATCCTACGTGCACTAAGTACACGAAATTGACGGCTATATTGAATTTGTTCAACCTGAAGGGAAGATATGGATTGAGTGACAAAGGTTTCTCGGCATTCCTCGAGCTGATTCATGATATGCTACCGGATGAGAATGGTCTCCCTACCACCACCTATGAGGCAAAGAAATGGGTGTGTCCAATGGGAGTAGAGTACAAAAAAATTCACGCGTGTCCAAACAACTGTGTGTTGTACAGGGGTGAATACGCACATCTGGACACTTGCCCGAAATGTCAGCTGTCCCGGTATAAGCATAAAGATGGTGAGTACTCTTCCGTTAAAAAAAAAGCCCTCCAGCTAAATTACTGTGGTATTTGCCGATTATACCCAGATTCAAACGGTTGTTTGCGAATCCGAAAGATGCAAAGAACTTACGATGGCACGCAGAGGGTAGAAAGAGTGATGAGAAATTAAGACATCCAGCAGATGGACCTCAGTGGAGAAACATCAATAGACGGTTCAAAGAACATTTTGGAGATGAAGATAGGAATTTGAGGCTTGGGCTATGTACTGACGGGATGAACCCGTACGACACATTAAGCAGTCAACACAGTACTTGGCCCGTTTTACTAGTGATCTACAATTTGCCTTCGTGGTTGTGTATGAAACGCAGGTACATAATGTTATCACTTTTGATATCTGGCCCCAAGCAGCCAGGTAATAATATTGATGTATACCTCGCCCCATTGATTGATGATTTGAAGTTGCTGTGGAATGAGGGAACCGTTGTGTATGATGCTTATGCAAGGGAAAATTTCACGCTCAAGGCGTTGTTGTTCTGTACGGTCAACGATTTCCCTGCATACGGGAACTTGTCTGGATACACTGTGAAAGGAACATTTGCATGTCCGGTGTGCGAGGATGACACATGTTCGGACCGTTTACAAAATTGTGGTAAGAATGTTTACATGTGTCATCGACGTTTTCTACCTGAAGATCACCCTTATCGTAAGAAGAAGAAACTGTTCAATGGTGAGGCCGAGACTCGAGTGGCCCGTCTACCTTTGACCTCTGAGGAAGTGTATGCAAAGGTTAAGGACATTGTGAACGTCTTTGGAAACACATCAAAACCGGCAAAGAACATTTGGAAAAAATGCTCTATCTTCTGGGATTTACCGTATTGGCGTCACCTGCCTGTCAGACACTGTTTGGATTTCATGCACATCGTAAAGAATGTTGGTGAGGCAGTGAGTGGGACTTTGCTCAACATACCCGGCAAAACGAAAGACGGATTGAAAGTGAGAAAAGACATGCAAGCCATGGGTATAAGAAAAGAGTTACACCCACAGGAGAATGAGAGACGAATATACCTACCTCCTGCATGCTACACACTTTCAAAGAATGAGAAGATCAGCTTCTGTAAATGTCTACACTCGGTAAAGTACCATCTGGATATTCTTCAAACTGGAAGAATATTGTATCAATGAAGGATTTGAAACTGTTAGGCATGAAATCTCACGATTATCATGTATTGATGTTACATCTTCTGCCAGTAGCAATCCGTGGGATATTGCCAAATGATGTCAGAAATGCGTTAACCAGATTGTGTTTCTTCTTCAATGCTGTCTGCTGCAAGGTAATTGATGTAAACTCTCTCGATGATCTACAACGTGAAATTGTGGTAACATTATGTCAATTAGAGATGTATTTCCCACCATCATTCTTTGACATAATGGTGCACTTGATAGTCCACATTGTTCAAGAGATCCAATTTTGTGGTCCGGTCTACTTACGCTACATGTACCCTTTTGAACGATACATGGGTATTCTAAAGGGTAGAATGAGGAATAGATATCGACCAGAAGGGAGCATAATTGAAGCAACGGTGACTGAGGAAGTCACAGAATTTGTGACTGATTATCTGAATGAAGCAGAATCAATCGGTATCCCAAAACCAAGACACTACGGCAGATATAAAGGCAAAGGTGTCATTGGAAGAAAGATTGTGCAAGTACCAAGTCAACTGATTCATCAAGCACATCTGTTTGTGTTACAACACCTTGAGGCTGTTGAACCCTTCTTTGATACTCATATGAATGAGTTGAGACAACAAAATCCTACCAGAAACCATCTTTGGCTTACGAAAGAACAAAACCGACTGTTTGTCCAATGGTTCAAATATTATGTCTTTGAAAAAGCGTCATCAAATTCAGAAGTTCTCAATGAAGAAATCAGATTTTTGGCAATAGGACCTGAACCTAATGTTGTATCATTTGAGGGGTATGACATTAGTGGGTATACTTATTACACTGCACGCCAAGATGCTAAATCAATAAACCAGAACAGTGGAGTAAAAATAGAAGCGGCATTCAATGAGTACCACATCGGTAACCAGTCTCAACCAGTGAGGAGCTCCAGTTGGTATTACGGTGTTATCGAGGACATTTGGGAGCTAGACTACCATATTGATTCGTTTTTAGTGTTCCGCTGCAAATGGGTGGACAACCGACGTGGAATCCAAAACGATGGAGGTCTTACCTTGGTTGATCTCACACGTGCCAGTTTTAAGGATGATCAGTTTGTTATGGGAAAAGATTGTGACCAAGTGTGGTATGTTCAGGATCCAAAAGACTCCAGATGGTCTGTTGTTCTTCCAGGTAGAAGACCGGTTCAGATTGAAAATGAAAATGAGTGATGATGATGAGAATGAGACGATTGAAGGAACAACATTGTTTCCTACGGGGTTGCGGGATTTAAATGTTGATACTCAAAACGACTTGATTTATGCACGATCAGACCATGACGAGGGTTTTTGGGTTGATAACACCAAAACATAGAAGTATTTATGGTAATGTTATGTTTACTATTTTCTTGACTTGTTCAACATTTGTCTTTACATTATAAATTCATCCAATTAATTTGACTAACTTATCTTTACTGCAGTGGCTGATCACCCTATGGACCAGCCCATTGAAGAAGCTGATCCTCATCAGAAGAGACCAGCAAAACGGGCCACACGAGGAGGAAAGAAGGGGAAGCCAACTCACCCACCGGAGGATGATGCTTGTCCATCACAGCAGGCGACAGAGCCACCAGCTTCCTCCTCCTCCGGACAGAAGGTGAAGAAGAGAGGTGCCACCCGTGCACTGAAGGCAATTAAAGGCCCCCCCACGAAGCCTTTGCAGTTCAATGAGTTCAACCAGCCATACGGTAATTGGAAGCATGATTATACTGCATATGCTGGCCACCTGGTCAAGACTTACTGCGACATAAATCACAATTGGAAGCAAGTGCCACAATCATTGAAGGACACTATGTTTGGGCTTCTTCAGGTGTGTTATTTTTTTATAATATGTTATAATTTTAGAATTTCTCGTTACTTGTGTTACTAAATGACTAATAATTGTTTATGTAGAGTCGTTTCTGCATTGATCCTTCTCTTAAGGAGGATATACTGAAAAAAATGGGGCGACAGTTCCGCGACCATAGGAAAAGCCTCTCTGACAAGTACATTCATGGTGCTGCGTATCAAGACCCTGAATCGGATGATGCAGAAAGAGGCGATGAACTGCCACCCTGGGAGGCGTACGAGGGCATCACTGAGGAGCAGTGGATGCGGTTTGTGGAGTATCGTCACACGCCAGAGTACCAGGTAGAGCTAATATTCAACGCTGTCTTTTATACATTTGGCAGTTTTATTTGCTTATTTGTATCTTACACGTTACATATGTATTTGTAGGCGGTTCGTGCAAAACAGCAGGCAAATGCGAAGAAAAATCTATACCCACATCACTTAGGTGGTAAAAGCATTGCCGAACGCGTACCAGAGTGGGAGCAAAAGGCTTGCTTCCACAGGATGTGCTCCTAGCGACAGAAGGATGAAGGTGTGGGAGTTGAGTCGAGTGCCAAAAAACTCGACGCCGGAAAATCCTCAGTACGATGATGCCACGAGAGAGATTATAAATCAAATGGTATCTAATTTCGGTTCATAAGTTTAATATTTGTTTGTGTACCTGTATATTAATGAATTTTGTTATTTTGTGTTTTATAGGAAGAGTTACAATCTCAAGTTACTGAGGGTTCTTGGGCTCCGAACAGACAATATGATCCCCTTTCTCGTGCTCTTGGAAAGGTGGATCATCCTGGTCGCGCTATTGGTTTTGGTGGACAAGTTGGTATCCGCCAAGCTTTTGGCAATCCGGGGTCTAGGAAAGGCTCACAAGGAAGGATGATCAGCTATGAGGAACATTTGAAGGCTACTGCTGGAGTGGAGCAGAGGCTTAGGCAGAATGTTCAGCAGTTGGTTGCAGAGGAGATGACTAAAATACGCTCACAGATGTGTAGTAGTCAGGAGGTGACTAGACCAGCCCATGCACCATCAGCTGATAGGGAGGAGGGCACACCAGTATGGCAGAGTAGTGTGCAGTCGATAGATCCATATCCATATGGATCTATTAAGGTTAGTCACATTAACTTAGAAAATAAATTATTTATTATCATCTATTTACTTCGATTGTGTTCGTTTAACCCTTCTTTACTTAATGTTCAGGAACCCGTTTTATGCACGCTGTTCATGCCGATGGGAGGTGAGGATATTAAGGTGGCGTGGGGTAAATTGTTTCCCTCATCTCGTACAGACACCGTCGGCGGTGAACCACTACGGCAGGGGTATGTCCGGGTGCTTGTAGATGATTATGTGACAGAATATGCTGATGTTGCTATACCGGTACCTCTGGGACAGAGAAACATACTTCGCTCTGTTCAAACAGCTACAATCCAATGGCCGGGTACATGGGTCAAAATCTCGGGCCAGGTAAACACAATTAACGCTTACTCTAAAATTATAATTATCCGATATTTCAATTAGTATATGGTTTAGAGTGAGTAACTTAAACTTAATTAATCAACAAATTAGGAAAATGTCAAGTCGAAAAAAACTTCTAAAGGAAAAGGAAAAAGTGTTGCCACACCAGCTCTCACGGGGGCATCCTCCAATTTCATGATGAGACCTGCTTTAGTAGAGAAGAACATATTGGAGGGGTTGTCACAGAACATGAGACTTCTGCACTCGGCCTTGTTGATGACGTCACCTCAGAGTGATAGGATCCAAGTGGAGGATAGCCAGGGTCTTTTTCACCATCACGAACCCGAAGGACGGACTCATACGTTCGATATATATATGTCCGACTTCGTTGATGTATTCAAGAGAGACTGGTTAAATGTGTCGATTCTGAAGTCAGCTAGCATGTGAGCGATCTCATACCTTTTCCTATATTAATGAAATACTTGAATTAGTTTTTGTACTTTAACGCCGTTCACTGATGTTGTTGTCTTTATGGTGCAGGCATGTGCATTCCAAGGCGATACGAGATCATCAGACTAACAGCTTCGGATTCCTATGCCCTGATACTTGCAGTGAAGTGACTATGTCAATGGATCCTGAAAGTCTTTTGCGGTACGTGACGAACACAATATATGAATGTGCAGACAAGTCATACATTATGCTGCCATATTATCAAGGGTAAGTCATACTTCCATATCTTATTACGTTTTATTTATAAGTTATGTTATCCGTGTTATGATTTCAATTTTATTCATCACGTGAGCAGTCGTCATTGGTCGTTGTTGGTTTTGGTCATGAAATACCCGAGAGTCTTACAGTTCGACTCACTTGGTACGAGTGCCAAGAAGCCAGCGATAGCAGCGGCTCTAAAGAGGTGAGCTATTTAAATTATACAACAATTGTCATAACTTAATAAATTGTTTCGTTAAATTTGATTAATTTGTGTATTATTATGGCTTCCAAGCTGCACTGCGTGCATTGCAAAAGACACCGAAGAACATCCCTTGGACTACAGTGAAGGTAGTTTTACTTATTTTGTGCAAATAGTTAACATGTTAATAGTAGACCTGCAAGTATGACTGATAACGTAATGTGTGAATGTATAGTGTCCAGTACAGCTGGTGGATCAGAATGTGGTTACTATGTTATGAGGTTTATGCACGACTTAGTAGCATCATCCAAGTTTTTGCCAGAAAAATCATTGGACATGGTATAAAACTATCTTTGAAAGTCTTGGTTTATATGTATTTTTATTCTTTGTCATTCTTTGTGTAGTGTCTCATTAACTATTTATTTTTGTTTGTTCAAGGCTTTCGAAGAAATCGTGGGCATTGGAAGTTATGAAGATAGGCACATATCGGAAATCCTCGAGGATTGGGCAGAATTTATCTCCATCGACGTACTTAGTTGATTCCTCTAAAGTTAGTTTGCGTTGAACGTTACTTGTGTTATTATGTATCTTAGATTGAAACGTAGTGAATTGTATATTGTAATGGAGTGTGGTGTGGAGTGGAGAGTGTGGTGAAGTGTACAACTAATCCTTATTTTTGTTATGAATTTTCTTACTTTCTTGCATTTATTGATGCGTGCCGATGATTATGGCCGCTTTATGGGTTTATAGTATGCTACTGAGGCGCCCCACTGTGGTGGCAGCATTATACAATGTCTTTACAGGTTTGTTTAATTTTGTGGTGTATTTGGGTGCATTAATAAGCTGGAAAGGAAAAAAAAATACAGCCTATTTCTGCGGTGCTCATTTCTGCGGTTGTAAACCGTAGAAATAGGCCCTTTACAACCGCAGAAATAGGCTGTTTTCCTACTAGTGAGAATTGGTTTACAACCGGTGGGAAGGAAAAGAAAGAAAGGAGAAAGAAGAAAGAAGAAGAAAAGAAAACAAGAAGAAGAACAAGGTAAATGATGCTCACATTTGTAGTCTTGTAAATGCTTATGTAACAGATTTTAAAAGTCTAAAATGTGTATTGTAAAATAGTAAGGAGTAGTAGTGTAATGTGGAAGAGGAACCAAACTATTATTAAAGCTTAAAAGACGTTTAAAAACTGTCACAAACTAGATGGGAATTGAATGTAGTGTGCAGGAATTTTTAGGAGTGTTTAGTGTCGGTATTTGTGTATGAGAGCTTTGTATAATTATGATTGTTGAAAACAGGTGAAATGAGGTAACATAATGTGAGTGAATGATGTGGTGAGAATGTAAGAATTTAGGGGATGTTATGTCAAAATTTACCTAGGATTAGAACACTTAAGAAACTAGGAAACTAGGTAAAAACACACCCTTGTAACAAATTTTAACTTGAGCTGTTTAGTGGGCAGGTTATGAGAGATAGCTAGTGTATTGTAAACTCTAGAGATGACATTATAAGAGGGAGCCAAAGATGAGGAAAGTGAGAATTTAAATCTGTAGCATAATGCAACTAAAGGAAGATAAGGTAAGTGCTGAAATGAGAAACTTAGAAAATAGGTGAGTGAATTAGCATAGAAGGAGTAATAGGTTAGCAATGGATTTAAACATGCTTAAGGGCCTAATTAGGTGCTAAATTATGTGGGATTAAGTGTAGGAACAATGGGGGATTAATTAGGCAAAGTTTGGTTTGTAACAGATTAAGAAAAATGTAAATTTGCAAAATTCTGTAGCAGGTCCGGGACTTAGTCCCCGGACAAAGACCCGGACCACACTACAATTTGTATCCGAGAGTTAGAGAAAAGAGTGGTTCGGGACTTAAGTCCCATGCGAGGACCCGGACCACCCCTGTAAAACACACCGAGAATTCTTCAATGTTAAGGTCCGGGACTTACCTCTTGTAAGAGGACCCGGACCATAGTGAGAAATATGCCCGAGAGTTTTACCTGCCTCTGGTCCGGGACTCAAGTCCTGTATGAGGACCCAGACCATGCAATTAAAACAGCCGAGAGTATGACCATGTGTTGGTCCGGGACTTAAGACCCGGACAAGGTCCCGGACCAACCAAAAATTATAAAATTAAGTGTATTAAATGGGTATTAAGGTAAGGAAGTGAATGGTAATGATAGTATAAGATAATTAGGACTTAATTAAGGATGTTTAAAGGTCATTAAGGGTATAAGCAAGTTTTATAACTAAGGAAGAGTAAGTAAACCATATGTAAGTATAAGAATTGTAAAGATGTAGTAAGTATGAGTTAGGAAACGTAAGAGTAGTCGAGTTAAGTTAACGATAGTTAGATTAATCACTCGCTTGTGTGTATATCATAGGATTTGATTTGTGAACACCGGAGGAACGTCGGATACAAGTACAATGGTGAACGGTATGAATTCCTCATGCCCCGTATGCTATCTTGGTTACTCTAATTTGTGTGTTGTGTGCTAATTGATCACCAAATAAGATAAATGCACGAATCGGAGTTATCCTGCTTACTTGTGAATATGTAGTGTTGTATCTTGTTGTATATTATCTTTAAATTATAGTTTGTATAATTCATGAAATGTATGGATGAATATGAGTGTGTGTATGTATGATGTATTGTACTATGACCGAATGTGTTTGTGATTGGACTTCTAACTGATTCCTAACAAGCTAACCAATCTAACTTAAATTGGTAATTAAATTGGAATGAGTAGAAGTCCGATATAGTTTCGGTCACGCGTGAGGATGCGGAGACACAAGAGGTTGGATCCAAGTCCTGACTCTTAAACTGGTCCGCGGCCCAAACCCCTTAAATGGGTAGCATCCCGGATTGGTGAGTCAAGTAAATCCTGGTGGTGGGATGGTGTAGTCCCCGGGCCGGAGGTCATACCGACTTAACATGAGTAAAAGTAAGTAAGTAAGAATGAGTAATAAGTATGGAAAAGTAAGTAAGTGTAAGTAAGAGTAAGTAATGTGTAATGGGTAAAAGAGTAAATTGCATTCCGATTAACCCGGATGCGTAATTTGGCTAACCCTTGTGAAGGTAAGGATTATGTATGCTATTGTATTGTTGCTTGGATTATATATTGTATTGAGCATGATTGTATGATGTATGTAAAGCATGTATGTATAAAATTAATGAACTGCATGTTCAGTCGACCCTAAATAGTCGGCGTGCCCTAGCTAGCACGCGGTATATGCGGAGTTTATGCGCAGCTTTTGCTGAGCCCCTTGGGGTGATGTTTTTACTACACGCAGGTCCTCGAGACGGGTGAAGATGACGAAGAAGATTAAGTTTGTTTCTTTTTGTCTGTAAACAATGAATTGTGAGAGGTGTACTAAGTTGTACACGGCTGTAGGTTTTTGTTAGCCGGTGGTACACCCTTGTGGGTAATGAATGAATGTTGGGATGATGTAGATGAGTAGCTTGTAGAAACTCATTCTTTTGGGAGGATTAAAAAGGGATGTAATTGAATACTTTAAATACTCGGTAATCCAGCAATGTAAGTATGTTATCTTTTGTATTGGTATGGAATGTAGTAGCTCGGTATACTTAGGCATCAGACCGTCACTGTAGGTAGTGTAAGCCTTGCTAGCCGTATGGGCGGTTAGCGGCGTTGTATCACCCGCCGTAGTAGTAGTAGTATTTCCGCTGCGAACTGATAGAATCAACAAGACGATTAGACGGTAAGAATAGGATTAACGGTAGGAGTGTTACAGAATTAAAAATAAAAATTAAGACCACAACCATGATAGTACACTTACAAAGTTGAAATATGGATAAGCAAACCATATGAATTCTCTAAATATTGTCCATAAAAAGATAAAATTTAATAAGATAGGTCAAACATATATCAAATCCACACACTTCATAATTTTTATGTGCATCTTAATTTCTTTCATCACCCTCCCAACAAACATTATGAGCTACAAGTTATTTACCTTGAAAATTATGGGTTCTCACATCCATGCTCATTCAAAAGAGTGAGTAAACAACAAGAAGACAAAGCGAAAATGAGTTCTAATAGCTTATTTGTTTATTTATAAACCAAGATGAAAAATATTATAAGAGTAATCAATAACATTTTGTAAATTTGAATTCGTTCTTTTAAGTTTTTTTCATTTTCTACTTTAGAACTTTATAACTTTGAATTTGTCAATCCTTACAATATTAAATAACACATTAAATGTTATACGTTTTTTGAACAGATAGGTACATATTGTAATCTTTCATGATGGAGAGTAACAAGAAGTGATATTCCAATCTTAATTCTTACCGCTCAATGACCTCAAATAAATTTACGTATAAAAGTTGTTTTAATACCATCCAGTTGTAATGTTCAAAGTCATGATATTATTTGGATTATGGAACTTTCTACAAAATTTTGAGATCTTTTTATTCCTTTATATCTTATTATGATATAATTCACACTGATATGAAAAACAAAAACTATAAATAAAGTTGGGATCGTAGGATCGTACTATGGATCTAGAGTGTAGGATCATAGGATCGTGTAATGGAATCGTGATCCTTTGACGATTCTACATGGTTCCGATCCTACCCGTGATCCGGATCGTAACTATGAATTTGGAACGTAAAATCGTAGGATCGTGGGGTCGAATCACGATTCTATGAACATTTCTGCTACATGAAAGGTGAAGACAATGCTGAAGTTCTTGCCTTTACTTGTCACTTCGATGAACAGAGCCAAAGGCGTTTTCGTGATGTTTATTTTGTAGGTCACATCAATACCTATGACGTATGAAAATGTGTGCACCAGTTCTCTTGAGGTAGGGTGTGCGAAGAAGATGGACCCAAGCCGTGTTTGATCCCCTAAATTGTGAAAGTATCTGAAATCATGTTATATATCAAGTTAATATTTTGGGAAATTTCATGAAATGCTAAAATATTTTTAGCTGATTCATGAAATGCCACTAAAAAAAAAGAAAGTCATGAAATACCACTATATTTTCGGAAAAGTCCATGAAATGCCAATATAGATGGAAAAAAGACAAAAATACCCCTACTAGTTAACAAAGTACTTTTAAAGTTCACAATATGCCCCTAAGTGTTAAAAATTAAAAAAAATTATAAAAATGAATAAAAATATAAAAAATTGAAAAAACTTTATAAAAATTAAAAAATTTTATAAAAAATTTATATTTTTAAAATTTTGAAAAAAATGAAAATATCATTAAATATTAAAAATGAAAATATCATTAAATATTAAAAAATAAATAATTCCTTTTTTAAAATTTATTCAATACCATAAAAAGAATATTGAGTTCTAAACAAATAATTTTTACCAACTTTTATACCAAATAAGTACCATAATTTTTTCCATACATTTTTCAATTATTATTTTCTATCAATTTAGATTATTTATTTCTTCATAGTAAATAATGTTTTTATATTGCTAATAAGTTTTAAAACTTAAAATTTCTAAATATAAAAATTTATTGAAATAGAGTGAATGAGAATATATATAACATACAATATTAAATAGTAAAACTTGTTTGAAATGTAGAATAAAAGGTTTTCTGAATAATAATATGCAGCTTATTATTTATTTCTTAAAGTAAATAATTTTTTTAGGGAAATTTCATCAAATACCATTGAGTATTTACTTAATTCACGATATACCACTGTGTTTTAAAAATTACACAGGATAACACTAAGTTTTTACTTATTTCACCAGATAATACTCTGTCTCATATTTTGTTAAATGTTCTGTTAATATTCCAAGAAAATGATTAAACTACCCCTGTTATTAATTAACAACTTGAAAGTGATTTGTCATACTGATAAATTTCATAAGATGCCACTTTTGTTTAACTATTTATATGGGTAGTTTAGTCTTTTTGCTAGGGATATTAATGGAACATTTAACAATATATGCGACAACGTGTTATCTGGTGAAATAAGTAAAAACTTAGTGTCATCCTGTGTAATTTTAAAAACACAGTGGTATATCGTGAATTAAGCAAAAACTCAATGGTATTTGGTGAAAATTCACTTTTTTTTATTGCTGATAAAATTTAAAAACTAAAATTCTAAACACAATAACTTATTTGAGATAGAGCGACTGAGAATATATATATAACATACAATATTACAAAGTAAAACTTGTTTTATATGTAGAATAAAATGTTTTCAGAATAAAAAATGTATGATAAAAATCATGGTACTTAATTGGTATAAATTATGGTACTAAATTGGTAGAAAAATCGGTATAAATTATTTGTTTATAACTCAATATTCTTTTTATGGTATTGAATAAATTTTAAAAGATGAATTATTTATTATTTATTTTAATATTTAATGATATTTTTAATTTTTAATTTTTTTTAATTTTTAATTTTTTATAATTTTTAATTTTTTTTATATTTTTGTTAATTTTTGTTAATTTTTAACACTTAGGGGTAATTGTAAACTTTAAAATTACTTTGTTAACTAGTAGAGGTATTTTTTGTCTTTTTTCTATATATATAGTGGCATTTCATGGACTTTTCAGAAAATATAGTGGCATTTCATGACTTTCTTTTTTTAGTGGCATTTCATGAATTAGCCAAAAATATAGTGGCATTTCATGAAATTTCCCTAATATTTTTCATTAAGGATTATGTATTTGAAACAACATAAGTTAACTTACTTGGTTTTGTTGTGTAATCGTAGTAGTAGTTATTTCCGGCTAGATCATGCAATAAAGTCTGCACCATAGAATGACCATTTCTCTTTTCGAGTTTTGTCTTTTGAATTTGGTTGTATATATCTTTCGGGTTGCCGACGTGCTAGGGTTAATCATGGCCAACTCTGAATAAATTACAGAAGGTGGCACACCAACTCGGTTCCTCTGATCGATGATGATCATCTCCTCCTCAGTTAGGTGCATACTCATAAAATGACCCTCTGTCCACTCAGCAACGGTAAAAGTGATCTGGTACGTGTACCTCATGCTGGTAAAGTAATTAGCAATGGTAGCTTTTAATTCACTTTGTACCGGATTCAGTCCTATTGTACAGGAACAACGACCTGGTACTTGTACCTCATGCTGGTAAAAGTAATTACCAATGGTAACTTTTAATTCACTTTGTACTAGATGTAGTCCTATTGTACGGGAACAGTGCCTGGTACGTGTACCTGATGCTGGTAAAAGTAATTACCGACGGTAACTTTTAATTCACTTTGTACCAGATTCAGTCCTATTGTATAGGAATAGTGACCTGGTACGTGTACCTCATGCTGGTAAAAGTAATTACAAACGGAAACTTTTACTTAACTTTGTACCGGATTCAGTCCTATTATACGGGAAAAATGTTATAATAGGACAGCGAATAGAGAGACAAAGGTCAAAAAATAGTTAAGTTACTAGTTATTGCGTAATTGATAGTATTAGAAACAATAATTTGAAGAAAGCTATCGTTTTTTAAACCCAGTTACTTTTATTGACATTTGTACCGTTTTAACCTGTTTTTTCAACTCTTACAACGAAGGAAGACACACTTTGGAATGTGATGTGGAGATATCTTCTTTAGAGAAAAAAACATAATTGACATTCTCAAATTACTACTCCCTCCGTCCTGAATTGACCGTCCTGTTTACTATTTGGACATGTCGTTTGACTTCAATTTTTAACATATAAGATAAATTAATTTTGGAAATTAAAGTTTTGCATATGATTCCTTACATGATAAATTATATGTTACAAAATTTAGTTTTATAAAATTATTTTATCTTATATGCTTAATATTGAAGTGGAAAAACGTGCCATAAAGCAAACAGGACGGTCAATTCAGGACGGAGGGAGTAATAAGTTACATATTACATAACTGCGAATAACATTAAAAAAACTTGGTCAACAAACCATCCAAACAAATCATACAAACCATCCAAACTGTATCTTAAAACAACAATAACATAAGATCCTAAACTACGGTGCGCCATACTGGTGATAGTATGAATCCCATATAGATAAGGTGCTAAAGACCTCATATATCCCCTATTCTGTTGTCGTCTGTTCCTGCTCCGGCATCTCCTCACGGTAGTAACACCAATCCTAGCTACGGTTCCTGGGAAAATAAAACTTATCAATCTCAGTTGCTTCACTCATGAGCTGCAACATAATACATGTATTAAGTTAGCCTAATATTCACAAAACAATAACATCAACTGAAATTATTCAAGAAGTGCAACTTACTAGGGCGGGATCCGGACGATGAATGAAGGTGTTGTTGTACGTGTCAGGATTCAGAATCTTTGGATGGTTGTGTTTAACATACCAATCAAAATAATCTCCGTGGCATGCATGCAGCACCGCCCTTGTCTATACCCTGGAGTAGCACCACACTCACTTGTGGTGTCCCACACACTATACATAGGGGGTACACACATTTATAGGATCTGTTTCTCCCTCTTGCTTCAGATCGGGTGTTTGGTCTAATAGGGGGAGGTGGGATACGCTGAATGTACCCGAATTGGCGGAGACAATGCTCTGGCATATATGGCTCATTCACCCCCATGTACTGCAAGGTACCCTTGTACCAAGTCCGGCCCTTGTTCTCATTCACCTTCTCTCAACCGTAGGGCAGCCAATCAATCTACATTGCATCATAGGGACATGTAAGCATCAATAAGAAACAATAATGTAAATAATATAAGTTGCAATTGTTGTACCACTTACATTTATTGTTGTTCGAGCATTATGATGCTTGTAGTAGTTCTCCAGCGACTGTTTATCTGTCTACTGGGAGGTGGACCTGACCCATCTCATAGCCCACGGTCTATCATCCCCATCACGCCAATCAGCACTAACTACTGGTTTAAGAGTGGGGAAATATGCATATATCCAGCACTACGGAAATTTAAAAAAAAAACTATGCCAACTTTTAATATGAATTAATGAAAATTTATTAGTCATTGTTGTACACTAAAACACTTAACTTGAGAAAGGGTCAAACAGCCAGCAATGCTAGTAGAATCAGCACGAGATGCTAGCGATACAACCATGCAAGAGTACCTACTCCCTATTGTAGACACCAAAAATTCTCACCCCATAAAGCAAATTCCGAAATCATAAATGCAATAAGAGGGGTTGTCGCCTTTCTTTTTTTCAAAACATATCAACATGCGTGCCAAACTGAAACCATCGTTTTACGACAATATTTTAAACCAATTTTTCAAGCATTTTAGAAGAATTTAATTTTCCAGAAATTTTCAAACAATAATTTGTTTTAGACTTACTCTTTTATTTATTTATCTATTTACTTATTTTCATTTTTATTTCCTTAGTCGTGGGCATTTCATTTACTTTATTTTACTTATATTATTTTATCCTTTTTATGTTGTTATTTTGTAAGTAAAACATTTTATTTTTATTGACTACCCTTTTAGTCTTACTCTGCATATATGTTTCTGATGATTTTACTCATATCGATTTATAGCTTTTATTTTCTCTCCCTCAATTTTGTATGAAGTTCTATTGTGGTGGTCCCTTTTTCCTTTCTCATTTTTCAGTGGACCAAGCTTGGGCTTAGCCCAGTATTCAGTCAAACTCAGCAGCCCAAATCCAAGCCCATTTTCTTCCTTTTAACCCACATCCAAATAAAACCCATGACCACTTCATAAAACCCCGGTCTTCTTTATAAAACTGCATTCAAAAACCCTACTGTAGGAAGCCAGCCGACACATTATTCATCGAGGTTTTTCTCTTCAGCTCTTCGCTGTTCAATCGAAACCAGTCGTCTCCTTTTCCTATCTTCATCTCTCGCTCGACCATCCGTTTTTCTTCTTTGATCTCCAGAAACAAGAAATACTCATGAACACACAACCTCTCCCTATATCCTGATAATCCACCAACACTGTTAATCTATTTTCGTCCCCGTCAGAAATCATCCCTCCACCACCACCA
The DNA here is from genome assembly GCA_023374045.1 of Limonium bicolor. Classification (NCBI taxonomy): domain Eukaryota; kingdom Viridiplantae; phylum Streptophyta; class Magnoliopsida; order Caryophyllales; family Plumbaginaceae; genus Limonium; species Limonium bicolor. The sequence goes on along the minus strand of CM041782.1, from coordinate 107,857,288 downwards.
ACACTTGGATTTCGCCAGAAATATCGATTTCCACTTCGGCCCTCTCACCATTAAGTTGCATCTCACCTTTCTCATCTACCACCTGACCCCGTTACCTCCTTCCTCGATCGATTCCGCCTACTACACCCGCCGTCTCCTTCATCGCTATGTCTCCCAATTTTCTTCTTGGTCGAACGTTCTTTCAAAGAAAATCAGACAAGAATTTCCGTTGCTCCATCTCAAGAAATTGAAACAGCCATAATCTCGCCACCAACCGACCGCCTCCATCTTCTCCTCTATCTCGACCATCCTTCTTCTCGTCGTGCCATCTCAAAAACCCAGAACGAAAGCTCATCCTCGAAGTCCCAAACACTTCCGTCGGAAACACTGAACCTCCCTTCTCCTCTTTCCATGGTAGCTGCCACAATTCATCAGCAGAACATTTTCCCATGGATTCAAGGTTGGCATCAGTGGATTTCGAGCAACCCTAGCTGACGAACAAGGAAATTACATGCTCTGCGCCACCTTCATCCTCACCACCAGGGTCATTCTTACCAGCCTTTGAAGTGTGTAGTGTTGGTTTGATGCTTAACACGTCGGTAATCGACTTCATCTGGTGTCACCTGGTGGTCTCGAGCATCTATTGACTCATACCCTTGCTTATCCTTCCTCAGATGTCAACGCTATCATCATGCTATCATTGATTTCCTTGTTGGTTCCATTTTTGCGAGACTGTCTGAGGTCTCTATTGTCCCCGTTCCCTGTTAGATTATGATTACTCACTCCTTCTGCTTTGTTCTCTTGCTGGGCTTGATATATCGATCGAGCATAATCTGACTTCACCTTTTAGCTCGACAATTTGAGAGTCAATCTGTTCATATGTTTTTTCTGGTTCGAGACCTATTTAACTTCACTTTTGTGTCTTGGCTGAGTTACTTTCACTCTGAAACTCGGGTAGAATCGGATTCGTTTGGTTTGAAGTCTTTAGACTTCTAGAGTAGTTAGCTTGCAAATCTTCATCTGACCACCGTCTTTCAGGTTTGGTATTCCATTTGATATCATTTGTCTAATCTGTTGTTATCCTCCTCATGTTACGATTGATATTTAGAGATTCAGTTTGGTGTTACCCCTATTTTGTTGGGGCTGAGTTCACCGCTGCAGCTTTGGTTCTAAGGGGATATTTATTCTCTTCGGTCCGGTATCATTCTCAATCTGTAAAACTTGGAACCTTGTTCAAATTAATTCATATTTGTCGTATACCTTTACTCGATTTCCTAATCTCTATTCTGTGATTTGTGGTGCCATTGACATTCTTTAAAGCCTCATGGGCCTGATCTGTTGAGAACTTAGTCAATTTTGCTTCTGGTTGCTTTAGAAGATCTTCGAACTTATTCATTTTATGCTGGGTTAGTTTGGTTTCTGAGCATCCTCCCTATATTGAGAAGGACTTTGACATGGGGGCTTTGCTTGATCGAGCACATTGGGTTGAGAATCATATTGTTTATATATTGCTTGGCACCCCAGAGCGTCTGATCTGGGTTGGATTTGTTTGGTTTGAATTAGCCTCACATTTGCGATAGAATATGCTGATGACTTGAGTTTGAATATGTAAGAACCACACTAGATCGACTGATTTTGTTAGCCTGTGATGGTCGACATGCTTTGATTATTGTGGTGCTCCACTGTTGGAACTATATTGACGGATGTCATTCGACCTTATCCCTTGCTGGTGAATTTGTTTCAGTGTATTAAGAGCTTTGTCTGATGCCTCAGGTCATTCTTATGTTCTGCCGATTGATCTTTGCCAGAGAGTTTTGATTGGTGTTGGTTCCTTTCATTATTAAATGATTGATTTGGAGGTTTGTGCAGTGTGTATCGTGCGTTGTTGAGATTAAGCTTTCGGGCTTATCCTATCACTGAGGATTATTTTTATGCCTATTGCCTTATGTATTGATTCGTAAGTTTCTACCACTCTGTTTAATTATCGTCCGACAAGTGATTAATATATCAGACATGTCGTGACTTCTTGATTTTTGGCTTGGCATATGTATGATACAACTTCCTTAGAAGTCATTTCTGACCGTCCTGCTTTATGACTTGACTGAGGTACATACAATTGGATATGGGCTGCGCTTGTTGGACTTGCGGCCTGATTTGGGATCATAGAAAATGCGCTTGGGTCTACCTTCTACGGATTGCTTGAGGAACGAGGAACTGCTGGATTAAGGAGCTGGGCCTTAGCTAGGACTACCGGGGTCTCCACCTCAAACACGTGTCGGTTGGTGCACTTCTTGCTGATCCTATCAGCTCAAGTGAGGCGGCGTCGATGCGACCCCCCATAGCAACTTTTATCTAAAATTTTTATTCGTATTTGTATCAATTTGTATTTCTTTTGTTGTTTTACTTTCGGTTGCAATCTTACGATTTATTCATTATTGTGATTTCACCCCATGACCCTTGTATTATCTCTTGCTTTCAACCTTGTTTGACTATTGAAAGATAGTAAATAGGATAAGACTAACAATTGGTATAGCAACCCATACAATAGGACTCATCTTGTTAGTTTTTGAGAGTTTTGATTTGAATAATTCTGATTCACTACCTAGATAGCTTTGATGATTCGTCTTGTATATATATTTCCCGTACTACTTCCGAAATTCATTTCATACGTACATGACGTAAACTTTTAAAATCCATGTCAGCATGTATATAATTGTTTAGACAGATTTTGAATTCTTTTCTTACATATATTTGTTTTATTCGGGGTAGCTTTTAAATCCATGTCTGCATGTATAGTTGTTTATATAGCCTTGGAAATTCATCATTCCTTGCCTATGATTTTGTAAGTGTATGGACTGATACTGTTTGGGCCCATGTAACTCTTGGCTTAAATCTAATGTTGTTCAGGTTCGGTCCATAACCAGCCAAACGGGCTGGAGTAGGTGGCCCCTAGAAAGCCCATTAGGTTGCCCACTTAGTGGACCATTGAGGCCCACTTTAGAGGAGCCTTAGGTTTGGGTATCCTCCATGAATACGGGTCCTAGACACGGCCCATGTGAGGATACTCGTTTCCCTTAAAATTTTCCAAACCATCCTCTAAAGACAGAATAAAATTTACAATCAATCTATCATCCAATTCCAAATCGATTTAAAGATCCAATGAGCCAAACACCCTTTAAATCAATCTCTCTCACACTCTCTCACCAAACACCCTTCAAACCAATCCCTCTACACTCTCACCAAACACACTTCGAAATCAATCTCTCATACTCTCTCATCAAATTCCACTTCAAAATCAATCTCTCATCAGACACACTTCAAAATCAATCTCTTTCATCAAATTCTACCTCAAAATCAATCTCTCATCAAACGCACTTCAACATCAATCCCTCTCATACTCACTCATCATACACTCTTCAAAAATCAATCCTCATATTCCAAAACTAGATATTCTTCATGAATTCTTCGAAATCAAAGCTTTTCACACGCCAACATTAAATACTCTTCACGCACTCACTAGACACACTTCAACCTCACAAAGCATTTGCAATGCTTCCAAAAATTCCAAGATCAAACTTCCAACTCCTTCCAAACTCCAATTGTCCCATAGCTTCGAATCATCTTCAACTTTAATTTCAAAGGCCAAATCAAGCCCATTTCTAAGCCCCAAATCCATCTCATTCATAGGGCCCAACCCGGCCAATTCCAAGGCCCGATCCAAACCCATGAGTCAGAATATGGCCCACAACTCCAATTCAAATCAAATTCATGCAACTCCAATTTAACTTCAATTTCATCCATTTCATCTCAATTTCAATCCAAAATCATTTCAATCTCAATTCAATTCTCTTCATCCAATTCGATTCAATCTCAATCTTAATCTCAATTCAATTCAAAATTCTTTTCATTCCTAATTTAATTCAATCTCACTTCAATCCCATATAATTCCGAACATCATAAATCTTAAATTCCGGAAAACTTCAAATTCCTTGAAGTCAAGCATCTCGAATCTCTAACCGTCTCAACAGCTCAACAGACTCGACCGTCTCAATAGCTCAACAGACTCGACCGTCTCAGCAGCTTAACAGACTCGATGTCTTAGCAACTCAACAGACTCGACCGTCTCAGCAGCTCAACAGACTCGACCGTCTCAGCAGCTCAATAGACTCGACCGTCTCAACAACTCAACAGACTCGAATGTCTCTACAGTTCAACAGATTGAACATCTCAATAGACTCATCAAATTCAAACACCTCGAAAACCCTCAGCTCCTCAAAAAGCCAAACCCCTTGACATTTGGTAATCCTTTCAAGCCTCAAACGTCTCACAGACCCGAGCGTCTCATAGACGTCATCGTTTAAGGTTTCAAATATCTCACAGAATCAAGCACCTCGAATTCCAAAACAAACTCGACAATCCATCAAGCCCCACGAAATGACCACAAACCCCGTTGATCCTTCAATGACCCAAAAGGTCAAAATCCCAATTCCTTCGAAAACCCCCAAAACTCCCAAATCCCCAAAGGCAGTGAACTACGTAAGGTCTGATCTCAACAGGGAGTTGAGTACGTAGGCAACCCACACAGGGTGCGACCCCACATCAATCAAAATTCCCTTTTGCACTCAACTATCTCTCTCCAAACAACCACTTCTAACCTCGATCACCTCAAAAAGCCCAGCCATCCTAAAGGTCCCTGAACTACGTAAGGTCTGATCTCAACAGGGAGTTGAGTACGTAGGCAATCCACACAGGGTGCGACCCCGTTCCAAATCAAAAAACCCTTTTTCCCACTCTAAGGTGTTCTTCATAACTCCCAAAACACTCAAGACTTCTTTGGTTTCCCACAAACTTCAAACCATTAGACTCCACGTCTTTTCTATTCACTCAACCCCCAGTTTTTCCCAAATCTTACATTTTATACTCACCCAAATTCATCAATTCTTCTTCTTGGTGCTAGCCTGGCAGAAGAGGTCGCCTCATCCATTCTCTTTCTCTCTTCCCGTCCTAATCCTATCCTATGGCTCTTTGAAATGAATCTCTCTAAAAGGTTTTGAAAGAAGGCAATCCCGACAATTGGAGACCGAGGTTTCCTCGGGCACCAATCCGAAGTCGTGGTCGTTGCCACTTCCTAGGGGTGTAACCCAGTGCGAACCCACATAGAATCTCTGAAATGACCAGATAAGTCCTATCCGTAGGCAATAATCTCAGAGTCAATTAACGGTTCTTAGAACCCGATCTTCCTTCCTAGTTATCATAGGTCAAACTAGGTGGCGACTCTAGTCAATTCCGCCTTATAGAGGCATAAGTCCGCGTGGAGCCCATCGAGAGCGGGTGTAGTGCTCACTAGCATTCCCCATAAGCTTTCTGGGAAAGACGGACGATGTAGTAGGTATTTGAGGGATGCCAGAATAACGGGTTTTCACCCTCCACAGAATGGCAGATTCTAGGATCTCGGCTTTTCAGTCAGACCATGTTTAGATAGACCCCCCTCATACCGAAAAATCACCCTCCACAAATGACGACTCTGCTGGGGAAAACTTGAGTAAGTTTTTCTCATAAACTTGGTCAAGGAAGACTGAACTCCATCCACAATTGTCAGGATTCCCCAACTTCTTTCAAAACCTTCAAGAGATTCATTCTAAAGCCGCCAGGACTACTCTACTCCACACTTAGAGTGTGTACTGAGAGGATAGTTAGGATGAGAGTCTAGAGTTCGAGATTGGCCTTGAGTGCCATATTTGTGCTTTACCATTTGTATGCTTCACTTTTGTGTGTTTATTGTTGTATGTTTACTGCTCTTCATGCATGACATAATATTTATTGCTTATTTATTGGTTTTGTAAATGGGGCCTTCCTAGAAGGAGTCAACCCATTGTTTGCATCGGGTAGCATAGGACATGCATTCCTCTGTGTCACCCGATTTGTCCACGAGTCACAGGATCCCAACCGGTCCACGGTTGATTCCCCATGAGTTGGGTCCTTCCTAGAAGGAGTTAACCCACGAGGTAATACGGTCCAAGACCAACGCCTTGAAGCTCATGATCCAAAATATCCTCCATTACCCGAGTCTAAGCCAGCATATAGTGAGCCATGAGCCTTCAGTGTCCAGCTGCCTTATCCGGTGTCTAAGATGGGCTTATGGGTAGTCACCCCTTGTGTGCCGTCTGTCTGACCACCCTTTGCCTTACCCTGAAGATTGCATGGGCTCAGTTCTCCATGATTCCTCTGCACCCCGGGTGTCTTTAAAGCCCAATGTCGAGCTACAAATTCATAGCGGATCCCATATTTACGGATACCCATACATGACATAGCGTAGTCAGCGAATAATTTGGACTTTAGACACACCTTATCGTGCAGACGAGGGGAGACCCGTTCCCATGCAGTACTTCCTCAAGTTTCCCAAAAGTGAGTATGTTGTGATAATCCCCGGCCGTGTCTCGTGTGACTGTATCACTTCGGGTATCCTGACCTTCCGAACTTAAGCACTTCGGACTTTCTTGATGACATGCCCGACAAGGCATAACAGAGATAAATCCCAAGAGATGAATAGTGAAGGAACGACGGTTCCCCTAGTGGTATAGAAGCATTGATTGACCTGGAAGGTGATTATCCCAATCATTCACACTCAGCTCCATATAAAATCAGCCACGATTTTATTTTGTGCTTACATCTGTGTGATCACGCTTCAAAAATGAGCAGAAATTTGAAAATGAATCAGTTTAAACACTCTAATTAAATCTCTTCAAAGTCGTTTATCTCGAATGATTTCCGAAAAATAATGATTTCAAAATCGTTATTTCCACAACACTTTCAAAGCCGATTTCAATCAAAGTCCTAAAAAAAACAAACTTTATCAAACAGCTTGTAAAAAATAAATTTCAAAATCTACTGTTTACAAATGATTTTCAAACATCACTTCTCACAAATGCTGTTTCAAAAACTATTTTCAAAAACAGATTTCAAAAGTCTACTTGTTACAAACGAATTTCAAACAACACTTTTCACGGATTTTACTTCAAAATAGTTTTGAAAATAGTTTTCAAAGTCAGTTTTCTCAAATGTATTTCAAAATAAATGATTTTGAAATACCCCAACTTAGATATGGTGTTTAAATGATAAACTAAGATATAAGGGGGCTAAATAATGCCTTAGAAACATTAAGAAACATTTCTAATCAAAGAAAATATAAGGAAACACCAAAAGAGCAGTTTTAACAAAAACGTGCTCTAAGCTTGGAGAGACTTGGGAGAGTACCCAAATATTGTTCTAAGACCTTAGTAATATCCTAATGGTCATTTTAAATCAATTACCAAAGAAAACCAAGCTTGAAAACAAGTTAAAACACAAAATGTGCTTTAAGGAGTCTTAAAGCACGTTTTTGAAAAATTGTCTTGTAAATGAGTTTTGAATGGCTAAATGTCCATCATTACTCTTTAATTAACATGTGTACTATATAGTATCACATTTGGAAGTCTATATCAATGGGAAATCAAAAATTTCACAACAATGTGCCTTGTTTTGGTGAATAGTGAATTAATTAAGCTAGTTATAACATAAGTCTATATAAGTGAGACATTTGGTCAACAAAGACTTAAGTAACCTCATTATTAAAGGGGGCCGGTTTCTTAGGAGGTGAGTCACCACCTTCATGAGTCATTAAGCAAATAAGAAAGCAAATGAGAGTTATAAAGTAAAATCACTATTCACCTTTTACATAAATATCACACTTTATTGTTCTCTCTCCTCACTTCTTCATTCTCCTTTGTTTTTCCACGGTTTGAGCTGCTCTCTCCCTTCTCCATTCACGTAGAACTCAACCTCCATGAAAGCTCCATCCTTCCTTGGTCACATCTTACTCATTTTAGCTCCAAATCCAAAACAAATACATACTCTTCTTAGTTAGCTCAAGCTCCTTCTTTCTATCTTTTCAAAACTTCAAGATCTTCATTTGGTGCCAAGTCAAACCACCATTAGAGGAGGAAATTCAAGTTTGGAGACTCCATTGGCATCTTCATTCTCTTAAGGTAAATAAAGTGTAAGAAAATCTAGGTTTCCACCATTTTCTTCACATGTCCGAAAATTAGTGCTCATGGGACTCCATGTTTATGCCTTGTTCTAGATTGTTTCTACTCTTCAAAGGAGAGAGGAGGTCCTTCTTGCTTCATATCCAAGTTTGTCTTGAGAAACCAAGGTAAAACAATCACATTAATACCTTAAAGCATATTTTTAACCTAGGGTTTGTTCCTTAGGGTTAATGTGTTCTCTAGTACTCATTGGAGTCATTGGATATTGGTTAGAACATTGGCAAGGAGAATCACATTGGTGACCAAGATTGAACAAAGAAAAACCTAAGGAAGAAAGCTTTTTAAGCTTATAAAAGAACAAGGTAAATTACTTACCTTAAGATGTCTTGTTGTTTAAGGGAATGGGATTTAGGTATATGATGAGTTTAGTGTAGAGTTTATATTGGGAAGGTGTTATAAAACCTAGAAGAAACAATGACTATACTTGTGAACTTTTGACTAAAGAGCAAATGAGAAGAAAAGATAGTTAAAACAATGTGGAAATGAAATTACAAGAAGCATTTATTTCAATGGGAGCCTTGTTGAGTGTATTCGCAGGTTGAAGGCAAATATATGTGGAAATTCAGTGGTTAAGATTGTTGTCATTTAAGGGCCTAAGTGCCAAGCATTTTGAGTTTAAGCAATGTATGATGATGTGGTGAAGTTTTAGTGTAGATTGTGTGTTAAGGTGTTGTGATGAGAATTTGTGTGGTATTGGTTGTTTGATGGAGAAAACCCATGTGTTAGGAGGTACTATATACTAGAGAACCCATGGCAAAAATTTAAAGGAGAGTTTAAGTGTTTAAGATATTCTAAGGGAATTTAATGACTAGGGAAGTACTAGGAATGTTCTATAGGTTGTCTTGATGAAAAAGGGTGAAGTTGAGGTGTTCTAATGACTTATAATGACTTAGGTATCACCATGGAGGATTTAGGAATCAAGAGAATGTATTTGAGTATTTAGGACTTAGGTAAATGTTGGTGCACAACTAGGAAGGAAATAATGTGTTGATGATGGAAGTTTAAACTTGTGAAGGAACTTTTAGTAAGTGCTTAAAAGAGTTTTAGATAGTGAGAGATGCTTGGGAGATGATGTTATAGTGGTGAAGAAAACATTTGGCATAGTGGTTACATTAGGTATGAACCACCACCTAGAAACCTAGAGGAAAGCATTACAAGTGTTAGCATTATTACAAGGAAAATGTATAATGATTAAGGTGGATCTTGGTGAATGATTTAATGTGTTTAAGGAGATAGAAAATGAGTTTTTCGGATGTTGTATGAGGGTGTAAGTGTACCAAATGATGTTAGAAGACATTATGAGGGTTTAGGAGAAGTTTGGTGAGAACTGGTTAAGTGTTTGAAGGCTTAGAAAATGAGTGTCTTGCCTTGTCCGAGCATCCGTCCGGACATGGAAGTTCGGACAAGCCCTGTTGCGTGAAAATTTTCAGAGTCTCGACTTGTGTCCGACCTTTGGAAGTTCGGACACAAGTTCGGACGTGTCTGCTTCTACTTTGAATTTTCCTCGACCCATGTCCGAACTTCCGAAGTCCGGACACAAGTTTCGGACAGACGTCTGTTTTCAGTTTTGAGTCTCGACTTGTGTCCGAACTTGGGAAGTCCGGACACAAGTTCGGACAGGCCACTGTATGGACCAAAAACCTTGTTTAAGGTTAGGAAATGATGGGGATAATTAAGTATGGATGTTATGAGATTGTTAAGGACTTGTTTGGTGGGTGTGATGGTCATTAAGTGGGAGAGTAAGTGTAATAAATAATGAGGAAATGATGCACTTAGGAGTCAAGTTAAAAACCATAAGGCTTAGTGAAAAACAATGGGTAAAAGTTGATGTCTTGGAAAGTTAAGAAATTATTGAGTTGGATTGATAATAACCTAAAACTGAATCAATGTTCTAGGCTTTGTGAATTGGGACTTGGAAGGAGATAAACCAACGATCGTCGACGGTGAACGGTACAATCCTTCTTGTGACCTGCTTGCTAACGAGGTGTCCCTCGGCTTGTGGCTATCTGTTTATTGCTATGGCTAAAACAAGATAAAGCATGCAACCGGTTATATTTATTCTCGTTGTGTTTGTGTTATCTTTACACTAACCCGCGAGACTTGAGATTGTTACTAACCAAGTTTAGTACTTACTGAGTTACGAATAAGAGTTAAGTTTGATGGATGTTGGTTAATGCCCGTTAAGGCTTAGCTAGCACATGGTGTTTAAGATGTCTACTAACTGGAACTTGAGTGAGGAAACCCGGGACCGATCTCCGGTCATGCATGCTAAGGAAAAAGGGGGACGGTATCTGAATCAGATCCGCCCTCCGCTTAAGGACTTGTCTTCGGACTTGTAGCCTAGGGCCGGTTGCCGGCTCAGCTACGCTGGACTCCCGTCCAGAGTAGGTGGCATTAAGATGGTGCGGTGGGATCACCTAAATCCCAGGTTCGAATTAAGCTACAACCAATCCCTTCCAGGAAAGGTTTGTATACTGAGATTAAGATTAAGATTAAGGTAAGGTAAGGAACTGAGATTCAGGAAATGAGGACTAAGGAGGGGGTTACTAACCCACTTGATAAGGGAACGCTTGAGTCGTTCATTGTTTGTGAACTATATATGTTCATCTGTGGTTATTGTTATGGGCACTTCATATTATGTTTGTGTATGTGATCAATTTCCATGCTATCGACAATTAGTCGTCGTAGCCCCGTTAGCTTGGGGGCCGTGAGAGGGTGTACCAGCATTCGTGCTGACCCCCTCGGGGCTATTTTTACACTTGCAGGTAAGAGACCCATGAGGACGCACTACGAGAGTAGGAGCGGTTTAGACTTAGGGTGGGACATTTATTTTGAGTTCGGGTTGCGCCTGTGCACCCGACTGTTTATATCAAACTGATGTAAGTTTGGGATTATGTTTAAGATACTTGTACTCGGTTGGTTGCGGTATTGTGAATGGTGATGTTTTCAGTTGGATAGTGTTTTGGATAAGTATTGTAAATGTTAAGGCCGGTATATTCTAACGATCAGACCGTGGCAAGGTCCAGGTGTTATTTATTTCCGCTGCGACGTATTCGATTAAGTGTTCAGTTTGCGATAACCACGATAGGCTTTGGATGGGGTGTTACAGATTTAGTCCCCATGTTGTGACCCGCTATTCTTGAAGTTCAACCCACCTTCAAGAGCAGCAGTTATTACCGTGGAGCGTACTAGTCATTTCGTGTTTTCACGAAAGTGGTGGATTTTCACAAATATTTTGTGCTCAATCATTCATCTTTCCTTTCTAAAAAAAACACCTCTCATTTTCCTCGTCGGAGCAAGTGGAGCACATGAAGATCAACAACGCGGGGTGAGCAAAATATCAGAGCCGTACCAACCCGAGTCAAGCGACATGAAGATTAGGAAACACCTGTTCGAGTTCAAACCGTTAAAAATCGAAGAACACCCACCCGTTCTATTTGATCATAATACTGCCCTGTTGCAGGTGCCCAAAAATTAAAAAGTGGCCGATCAAAAGCCCGAAGACGAGCGGATGGCCAATCCGGAGCCCCACATGAGTGAGCAGTCAGTCAGAAGCTCGAAGACGAAGCAGAAGAATTTGGGAGAAGTTTTTAAGCTCAAACTCCCCATTTAATGACTTTTAGAATTGATGTATAGGTTTTCCCCTAGCATTCTTTTCTCTCTTGTCCATTTCTAAATATATTACATGTATAGGTTTACACATTCCCTTTGAATTTATTTAGATAAATGTGTATAGGGTTCCCCACTCCCTATCTTATTTGCGAATGATCGAGCATCCAAATTTCTATTGAGGAAATCCACCACTTTGAAAACACGTGTTTTCAAAATTGTTTTTCTAAAACTTGGTTTCTTTTGGCAGGCACGAATAAGAGAAGAATGAATAAGTAATGACTCCTCACAGTTATTTATCATTCATCAACTTTGCTTTATGGGGCGAGAATTCACGGTACCTACAGGAGGTATCCCCTAAATAAACAACACCAACAAATGCAACCGAGCACAAAGCAAAAAACATGCATTGCATTCACGACAAAAAGTCACTTGCGTTTCCAGTCATCTCAAATCCATCAATCATTCACGAGTTTTGTCCACTCCAAACTTTGCACAATCATGTGTTCCATTCTAACCTCGTCACACACCAGCTTTCTTCCCAATATCTCAACCTCCAAAGCCTGATCCTCAGAGGGACAGAAAAGAAAGCCGGAAAGTTCAAACCTCTCCCAATTAGAATCGTCATGCGCACTAGTGACCAAAAAGGAAAATGTGTCATATCGTGGGGCCACCATGCGGGAGTTGTCACTCCCTAAAAGTCCGTACCCCATAAGCCAACCGCTAGTCGAACATCATTCCGAAACAACTTGTCTCACATCAGACCCAACAACCAAGACAGACATCAGAGCCAATTATAACAGGAAGAGCTTCATAGACCATTTCAACTGGAACCGACTCAAGCGAGACTAGGTGTAGCCTTACCACTCATGCATTGCATAAAAAAAACATACACACAAAACATTTGGTCAAAATTCAAGTCAACCATCTTCATTATCACTTTCAGCATTTCCTGCATCCTATACATAGTAATTCCATATTACCACAATAGATTGCATTGTAGATAGTTGCACTTGCATACTCTTGTATCGAAACGACATCTTTGGGGAAAATCTTGAGAGATTGATTGAACAAAATGCTTGAATCACTAAACTCTCGACTCGTCAATTCACACATGGGTTTGATCAAAATCAGCACCACAACAAAGTGAGTAGTGTGCGAAAAGCGGTATTTTCCCTTGAATTTCAAATGAGGGCATTGGACAATCCGATGAGCGATGAGGGAAGGTAAAGAAATTCCATGAAGGTAAAACCACGAGCGACATGTGCATTCCTTCAGCACATTGAGAGGCACAACTCGTAGTGAGATCGATGTCGATAAACAGGATACGAACTGTGATTCATGCCAAGATTCGAGAATAGTAAGAAAACAATCATTGACTAATGAGAATGACGAGGCACTTAGGAACAAAATCTCCACAAAACCAAAAAGCTTTGACTGCCCTGCACGTAATCTTTTAGTAAGCCCCGCTGAGCCTTCCAAAATAAACCTTTTTTGTGCGAACTCCACAATATGACAATCTACACATATACTTACCTACCCTTGCAATAGAGGACCCCAAAAGAGCCGGAGCCATGGCCCCTCCCCACCATCTTTCACAAAACAACAAATGAAAATGTTTGAAGAAATCAAGGAGTCAATGCAACTCCAAACCCAAACACCAAAAAGAACACCGTAAATGTTCAAGAAGATAAATGAGTCAATGCAACTCCAAAGCTGAAAGCCAAATACAAAGCAGAGAATGCTTGAGAAACTTGATGAGCCAAATGCAATTTCAAAAACGCGAAAATGAGAGGAAAGTTCAAAGCGTACACCAGGAGAGGCAAGAATGAGGAAGCCAAATCCAAAGGACCAATGATGTCCCACAGAAATCAATAAAAGGTTATCAAAAACCCATCTAATCATTCCACCCATGGCAAAGGCAAAACACGTCCTCTATTGCACAAAAGCTCCACAACTCCCAAATAAATCCCACAGTCCCGTGTGACATACATCATACCCTTCAGCCCCGTTACAACCCAATAAAGACCTCTGACTCATAAGTTAATGAGCGTCAACTAAAAGTACCGGATCTGAAACATGAATCATAAGCTTCGTACTTGCTATCAACATGTCCCACCTCATAATACAGGGACTATGAGCGAATGAGTGCGACCTTACTTTACAAGGTCATCCGAGTGCGAGTGAGTCTTCGATTAAACTACCAAATCATTATCAGCCTACCCCATTGCAGGTGAGAAATTTGTAAGGGTCGGAAAGTTCAATACCCCGAAAAGAAATTCTTAGGAAAATACTGCTCTAAGCATTGAGAGTATCATCACGACATTAGCACACACGGCCATACTCACAAGAGATTAACCCGCATCCCTCAATGAGAAGAAAGTGATTCACACATTCCAGTTCAACAATCACTCAAGACCGGACCGAAGATGTCTTATATTCGTAAACCTCATAGTAATAGAGATAGAATCATACCTTCTCTTCAAAAAACGCATATGCATTTTGCATCTCTTCTAGCAGTTAGCATTTGCATGCATCATAACCACTTCATTTTCAACATCCGACTGGTAAGAACCATGCCTAGTCTCGTGGAAGGTCGACTTCAGTTTCCCGCTATCGAAGCTCAACTCAAATCAAAAGAAATCAAAACTGAGGCCATCCGGAGCCATATGACGATCTTCCCAGAGCCATCTAGTGTCATGCTCGAGCCTCATTGGCACCTCTCCCAAAGCCAAGCTAGAGCCATGCGGGAGCCATCATCCGACATTAAAACCATCCTTGGAACTACACAGGGGGGCATCCTAACAGTCCGAGAACAATATACGGGAGCCACCTCAAATCCACGTCAGAGCTATTTCATCACCAGGGCCTTGCCTACATAATTTCGAACTACGCATGGTCTGATCTCAATACGAAATTGAGTACGTAGGCAGCCCGCCCAGGGTGCGACCACTTCACAGGCGAAAGTCATAACCGGACCAAAGCTATTCATCCACAACTAAAAACTATCAACCTCATCAAAGTACACAAATCACATCAATCCACCACTCGACTCAAATCCAAACTAAATCAAAACCCACCAACTATCCCGAAAATCCCCACCCAAATCGAAACCCACCAACGATCCTGAAAATCCCCATTCGAATCAAAACCCACCAACCATCCCAGAGTCGTTGCTCACAAGGGAGTCACATATCAAACCGGAGCCATCTGATCATACCAAAGTCATCCGGTCATATCAAAGCCATCAAGGTCCAAAGTCACTCATTCACAAAACCATCCTTTCGAAAACCGACCACAAAATCATAAAACCAAAACAAAAACTCAAGAGCCATACCGGAGCCATCTCGAAACTCTGGAGCCAAGAGTCCTACCAAATCCCAAAACTATAGTGCACATCGGGCGAGACTGTCAAAGCAAAGCCGAAACACAAGTCCCACACTGACGAAGTCAAGGGCAACATTAATAGAAAACATTCGACTATCACATCCCTCACAGATCAACCAAAAAACATCCAATCCCAAATCATTCCACAATCAAAACCATCCTTCAACCAACTACTCAAAACAACGAGTTTCGTACAACTCGATCAAAGTATTATAGGCCCGTCATAAGTCCTATAGCTAGATGTCAAGAGGTCTAGTTGAGGCCCGTCATAAGTCCTCGTACATTAAAAATGCATTCTAGGCCCGTCATAAGTCCTAGAGCTAGACACCGAGTTCTAGTTGAGGCCCGTCATTAGTCCTCATACATTTCGAAGATGCATTCTAGGCCCGTCATAAGTCCTAGAGCTAGACACCGAGTTCTAGTTGAGGCCCGTCATTAGTCCTCATGCATAACCAATATACCGATTGTATTCTAGGCCCGTCATTAGTCCTAGAGCTAGACACCGAGATCTAGTTGAGGCCCATCATTAGTCCTCATACATTTCGAAGATGCGTTCTAGGCCCATCATAAGTCCTAGAGCTAGACACCGAGTTCTAGTTGAGGCCCGTCATTAGCCCTCATGCATAACCAATATACCGATTGTATTCTAGGCCCGTCATTAGTCCTAGAGCTAGACACCGAGATCTAGTTGAGGCCCGTCATTAGTCCTCATACATTTCGAAGATTCATTCTAGGCCCGTCATAAGTCCTAGAGCTAGACACCGAGTTCTAGTTGAGGCCCGTCATTAGTCCTCATGCATAACCAATATACCGATTGTATTCTAGGCCTGTCATTAGTCCTAGAGCTAGACACCAAGATCTAGTTGAGGTCCGTCATTAGTCCTCATACATTTCGAAGATGCATTCTAGGCCCGTCATAAGTCCTAGAGCTAGACACCGAGATCTAGTTGAGGCCCGTCATTAGTCCTCATGCATAGGTCGATTGATCGTATTCTAGGCCCGTCATTAGTCCTAGAGCTAGATACCGAGATCTAGTTGAGGCCCGTCATTAGTCCTCATACCATCAATCACCGTAATTTGGGGCCCGTCATAAGTTCTCGTGCACCCGTACCCATAGAGCGAGTCATGAACCGCAGTGAGAATTTTTGGCGTCCCGTCAACCTTGATCCAATTATGCAAGGGCTTGCAGAATTGAATCAAGGGGAGCCATCTGTAGACACCAAAAATTCTTACCTCATAAAGCAAATTCCGAAATCATAAATGCAATAAGAGGGGTTGTCGCCTTTCTTTTTTTTCAAAACATATCAACATGCGTGCCAAACTGAAACCATCGTTTTACGACAATATTTTAAACCAATTTTTCAAGCATTTTAGAAGAATTCAATTTTCCAGAAATTTTCAAACAATAATTTGTTTTAGACTTACTCTTTTATTTATTTATCTATTTAGTTATTTTCATTTTTATTTCCTTAGTCGTGGGCATTTCATTTACTTTATTTTACTTATATTATTTTATCCTTTTTATGTTGTTATTTTGTAAGTAAAACATTTTATTTTTATTGACTACCCTTTTAGTCTTACTCTGCATATATGTTTCTGATGATTTTACTCATATCGATTTATAGCTTTTATTTTCTCTCCCTCAATTTTGTATGAAGTTCTATTGTGGTGGTCCCTTTCCTTTCTCATTTTTCAGTGGACCAAGCTTGGGCTTAGCCCAGTATTCAGTCAAACTCAGCAGCCCAAATCCAAGCCCATTTTCTTCCTTTTAACCCACATCCAAATAAAACCCATGACCACTTCATAAAACCCCGGTCTTCTTTATAAAACTGCATTCAAAAACCCTACTGTAGGAAGCCAGCCGACACATTATTCATCGAGGTTTTTCTCTTCAGCTCTTCGCTGTTCAATCGAAACCAGTCGTCTCCTTTTCCTATCTTCATCTCTTGCTCGACCATCCGTTTTTCTTCTTCGATCTCCAGAAACAAGAAATACTCATGAACACACAACCTCTCCCTATATCCTGATAATCCACCAACACTGTTAATCTATTTTCGTCCCCGTCAGAAATCATCCCTCCACCACCACCAACACTTGGATTTCGCCGGAAATATCGATTTCCACTTCGGCCCTCTCACCATTAAGTTGCATCTCACCTTTCTCATCTACCACCTGACCCCGTTACCTCCTTCCTCGATCGATTCCGCCTACTACACCCGCCGTCTCCTTCATCGCTATGTCTCCCAATTTTCTTTTGGTTGAACGTTCTTTCAAAGAAAATCAGACAAGAATTTCCGTTGCTCCATCTCAAGAAATTGAAACAGCCATAATCTCGCCACCAACCGACCGCCTCCATCTTCTCCTCTATCTCGACCATCCTTCTTCTCGTCGTGCCATCTCAAAAACCCAGAACGAAAGCTCATCCTCGAAGTCCCAAACACTTCCGTCGGAAACACTGAACCTCCCTTCTCCTCTTTCCATGGTAGCTGCCACAATATATCAGCAGAACATTTTCCCATGGTTTCAAGGTTGGCATCAGTGGATTTCGAGCAACCCTAGCTGACGAACAAGGAAATTACATGCTCTGCGCCACCTTCATCCTCACCACCAGGGTCATTCTTACCAGCCTTTGAAGTGTGTAGTGTTGGTTTGATGCTTAACACATCGGTAATCGACTTCATCTGGTGTCACCTGGTGGTCTCGAGCATCTATTGACTCATACCTTGCTTATCCTTCCTCAGATGTCAACGCTATCATCATGCTATCATTGATTTCCTTGTTGGTTCCATTTTTGCGAGACTGTCTGAGGTCTCTATTGTCCCCGTTCCCTGTTAGATTATGATTACTCACTCCTTCTGCTTTGTTCTCTTGCTGGGCTTGATATATCGATCGAGCATAATCCGACTTCACCTTTTAGCTCGACAATTTGAGAGTCAATCTGTTCATATGTTTTTTCTGGTTCGAGACCTATTTAACTTCACTTTTATGTCTTGGCTGAGTTACTTTCACTCTGAAACTCGGGTAGAATCGGATTCGTTTGGTTTGAAGTCTTTAGACTTCTAGAGTAGTTAGCTTGCAAATCTTCATATGACCACCGTCTTTCAGGTTTGGTATTCCATTTGATATCATTTGTCTAATCTGTTGTTATCCTCCTCATCTTACGATTGATATTTAGAGATTCAGTTTGGTGTTACCCCTATTTTGTCTGGGGCTGAGTTCACCGCTGCAGCTTTGGTTCTAAGGGGATATTTATTCTCTTCGGTCCGGTATCATTCTCAATCTGTAAAACTTGGAACCTTGTTCAAATTAATTCATATTTGTCGTATACCTTTACTCGATTTCCTAATCTCTATTCTGTGATTTGTGGTGCCATTGACATTCTTTAAAGCCTCATGGGCCTGATCTGTTGAGAACTTAGTCAATTTTGCTTCTGGTTGCTTTAGAAGATCTTCGAACTTATTCATTTTGTGCGGGTTATAGTTTGTGCATTCTTGAGCATCCTCCCTATATTGAGAAGGACTTTGACATGGGGGCTTTGCTAGTTGATCGAGCACATTGGGTTGAGAATCATATTGTTTATATATTGCTTGGCACCCCAGAGCGTCTGATCTGGGTTGGATTTGTTTGGTTTGAAATTAGCCTCACATTTGCGATGGAATATGCTGATTGACTTGAGTTTGAATATGTAAGAACCACACTAGATCGACTGATTTTGTTAGCCTGTGATGGTTGACATGCTTTGATTATTGTGGTGCTCCACTGTTGTAGAACCTATATTGACGGATGTCATTCGACCTTATCCCTTGCTGGTGAATTTGTTTCAGTGTATTAAGAGCTTTGTCTGATGCCTCAGGTCATTCTTATGTTCTGCCGATTGATCTTTGCCAGAGAGTTTTGATTGGTGTTGGTTCCTTTCATTATTAAATGATTGATTTGGAGGTTTGTGCAGTGTGTATCTTGCTGTTGTTGAGATTAAGCTTTCTGGCTTATCCTATCACTGAGGATTATTTTTATGCCTATTGCCTTATGTATTGATTCGTAAGTTTCTACCACTCTGTTTAATTGTCGTCCGACAAGTGATTAATATCTCCATGTCATGACTTCTTGATTTTGGCTTGCATATGTATGATACAACTTCCTTAGAAGTCATTTCTGACCGTCCTGCTTTATGACTTGACTGAGGTACATACAATTGGATATGGGCTGCGCTTGTTGGACTTGCGGCTTGATTTGGGATCATAGAAAATGCGCTTTGGGCCTACCTTCTACGGATTGCTTGAGGAACGAGGAACTGCTGGATTAAGGAGCTGGGCCTTAGCTAGGACTACCGGGGTCTCCACTTCATACACGTGTATCGGTTGGTGCACTTCTTGCTGATCCTATCAGCTCAAGTGAGGCAGCGTCGATGCGACCCCCCATAGCAGCTTTTTATCTAAAATTTTTATTCGTATTTGTATCAATTTATATCTTTTGTTGTTTTTACTTTCGGTTGCAATCTTACGATTTATTCATTATTATGATTTCACCCCATGACCTTGTATTATTCTCTTGCTTTCAACCTTTGTTTGACTATTGAAAGATAGTAAATAGGATAAGACTAACAATTGGTTAGCAACCCATACAATAGGACTCATCTTGTTAGTTTTTCGAGAGTTTTTGATTTGAATAATTCTGATTCACTACCTAGATAGCTTTGATGATTCGCTCTTGTATATATATTTCTCGTACTACTCTCTGAAATTCATTTCATACGTACATGACGTAAACTTTTAAAATCCATGTCAACATGTATATAATTGTTTAGACAGATTTTGAATTCTTTTCTTACATATATTTGTTTATATTCGGGTAGCTTTTAAAATCCATGTCTGCATGTATAGTTTTTATATAGCCTTGGAAATTCATCATTCCTTGCCTATGATTTTGTAAGTGTATGGACTGATACTGTTTGGGCCCATGTAACTCTTGGCCCAAATCTAATGTTGTTCAGGTTCGGTCCATAACCAGCCAAATGGGCTGGAGTAGGTGGCCCCTAGAAAGCCCATTAGGTTGCCCACTTAGTGGACCATTGAGGCCCACTTTAGAGGAGCCTTAGGTTTGGGTATCCTCCATGAATACGGGTCCTAGACACGGCCCATGTGAGGAATACTCGTTTCCCTTAAAATTTTCCAAACCATCCTCTAAAGACAGAATAAAATTTACAATCAATCTATCATCCAATTCCAAATCGATTTAAAGATCCAATGAGCCAAACACCCTTCAAATCAATCTCTCTCACACTCTCTCACCAAACACCCTTCAAACCAATCTCTCTTACACTCTCACCAAACACACTTCGAAATCAATCTCTTTCATACTCTCTCATCAAATTCCACTTCAAAATCAATCTCTCATCAGACACACTTCAAAATCAATCTCTTTCATCAAATTCTACCTCAAAATCAATCTCTCATCAAACGCACTTCAACATCAATCCCTCTCATACTCACTCATCATACACTCTTCAAAAATCAATCCTCATATTCCAAAACTAGATATTCTTCATGAATTCTTCGAAATCAAAGCTTTTCACACGCCAACATTAAATAATCTTCACGAACTCACTAGACACACTTCAACCTCACAAAGCATTTGCAATGCTTCCAAAAATTCCAAGATCAAACTTCCAACTCCTTCCAAACTCCAATTGTCCCATAGCTTCGAATCATCTTCCAACTTTAATTTCAAAGGCCAAATCAAGCCCATTTCTAAGCCCCAAATCCATCTCATTCATAGGGCCCAACCCGGTCCAATTCCAAGGCCCGATCCAAACCCATGAGTCAGAATATGGCCCACAACTCCAATTCAAATCAAAATTCATGCAACTCCAATTTAACTTCAATTTCATCCATTTCATCCATTTCATCTCAATTTCAATCCAAAATCATTTCGATCTCAATTCAATTCAATTCTTCATCCAATTCGATTCAATCTCAATCTCAATCTTAATCTCAATTCAATTCAAAATTCTTTTCATTCCCAATTTAATTCAATCTCATTTCAATCCCATATAATTCCGAACATCATAAATCTTAAATTCCGGAAAACTTCAAATTCCTTGAAGTCAAGCATCTCGAATCTCTAACCGTCTCAGCAGCTCAACAGACTCGACCGTCTCAATAGCTCAACAGACTCGACCGTCTCAGCAGCTTAACAGACTCGACCGTCTCAGCAACTCAACAGACTCGACCGTCTCAGCAGCTCAACAGACTCGACCGTCTCAGCAGCTCAATAGACTCGACCGTCTCAACAACTCAACAGACTCGAATGTCTCTACAGTTCAACAGATTTGAACATCTCAATAGACTAATCAAATTCAAACACCTCGAAAACCCTCAGCTCCTCAAAAAGCCAAACCCCTTGACATTTGGTAATCCTTTCAAGCCTCAAACGTCTCACAGACCCGAGCGTCTCATAGACGTCATCGTTTTAAGATTTCAAATATCTCACAGAATCAAGCACCTAGAATTCCAAAACAAACTCGACAATCCATCAAGCCCCACGAAATGACCACAAACCCCGTTGATCCTTCAATGACCCAAAAGGTCAAAATCCCAATTCCTTCGAAAACCCCCAAAACTCCCAAATCCCCAAAGGCAGTGAACTACGTAAGGTCTGATCTCAACAGGGAGTTGAGTACGTAGGCAACCCACACAGGGTGCGACCCCACATCAATCAAAATTCCCTTTTGCACTCAGCTATCTCCTCTCCAAACAACCACTTCTAACCCTCGATCACCTCAAAAAGCCCAGCCATCCTAAAGGTCCCTGAACTACGTAAGGTCTGATCTCAACAGGGAGTTGAGTACGTAGGCAATCCACACAGGGTGCGACCCCGTTCCAAATCAAAAAACCCTTTTTCCCACTCTAAGGTGTTCTTCATAACTCCCAAAACACTCAAGACTTCTTTGGTTTCCCACAAACTTCAAACCATTAGACTCCACGTCTTTTCTATTCACTCAACCCCCAGTTTTTCCCAAATCTTACATTTTATACTCACCCAAATTCATCAATTCTTCTTCTTGGTGCTAGCCTGGTAGAAGAGGTCGCCTCATCCATTCTCTTTCTCTCTTCCCGTCCTAATCCTATCCTATGGCTCTTTGAAATGAATCTCTCTAAAAGGTTTTGAAAGAAGGCAATCCCGACAATTGGAGACCGAGGTTTCCTCGGGCACCAATCTGAAGTCGTGGTCGTTGCCACTTCCTAGGGGTGTAACCCAGTGCGAACCCACATAGAATCTCTGAAATGACCAGATAAGTCCTATCCGTAGGCAATAATCTCATAGTCAATTAACGGTTCTTAGAACCCGATCTTCCTTCCTAGTTATCATAGGTCAAACTAGGTGGCGACTCTAGTCAATTCCGCCTTATAGAGGCATAAGTCCGCGTGGAGCCCATCGAGAGCGGGTGTAGTGCTCACTAGCATTCCCCATAAGCTTTCTGGGAAAGACGGACGATGTAGTAGGTATTTGAGGGATGCCAGAATAACGGGTTTTTACCCTCCACAGAATGGCATTTTTCTAGGATCTAGACTTCTTAGTCAGACCATGTTTAGATAGACCCCCCTCATACCGAAAAATCACCCTCCACACCTATGCGTACTTCCGTCGCTTCACATGTCAGCTCATGGAGCGACTAACCAGAACGGTAGAGGACTTATGTGTCCATGCCCCTTCCCAGCAAAGATGGTGGTACCGATTGCATAGTACAGCCAACCACACGCCCGCTTCATTGGCAGATTCTCCCCGCTCGAACTCCACTAAATTAGTGGACATATTTGAACAACACTAGTATGCCACATGTAATCCATCATCGCTTGAACGCCGTTATCAAACTCTAAACACTTAGCCATCGTCTCCTTAAGCTCAGTGTTTGATGGGTCCTCTAGAACCGATGGACCAACGATAGGGATCCTCAGTATTTTCCACACTTCATGCAGTGTGATCGTTATCTCTTCAAATGGCATGTGGAAAGAGTTGGTGTCCGGCTGCCACCTCTCCACAAAGGCAGAGATCAATGACATATTATTGAAAGGCCATGTGATCTCTAGCAGATGATGCAGGCCCGAATGCGTAAGCATATTCCTTGCCCTTTTCCAAGGAACCTCGCTAAACGGCCAGTTCGTGATCAAACTGTTTTGAGCTTTAATTCCCAAAACACCCAGGTCATAGATAATTACCACGAAATTTACACACACTCAAAGTAATTAAATCTACTTGAAAAATTGAAAGATAAGAGAGTAAATACCTTAGTCATTGATCAAAGGTCAACAGCGACATGCCCCCCGAAACTAGTGATGACCGAGTCAGTAACGGTCCACTAGGTATAAACACATCTTCAAGCCTCTAGTGAGTGGGAACAGTGAGCTCCATACTGAGAGCAGCTTCCTCATCAGTCGTGCTCTTATGATTAGGGTCGTCCTCGTCCTCTTCCTTGTCCTTGTCCTCGTCCTCCTCCTCATGGGATGATGACCGATGTCTCTACCAAAAGTGTTTCTACCAACGATGTCCTGAGGATCGATATCCATGTCAACCACGGGAGCATCCGGAGGGGTACGGGGGTCATAATAGCTACCCCCAACAGAAGTTTGCTCCAGGTGGTGGCTACCCTCACCCTCTATAGCATAGTTGGAGCTATATAGCTCGGCCCGATCCGCAAAAGACCAACCACCAGAAGATGAAGCCACTGACATGTTCGACCGTGGTATGTGTGCATAGGCGTCAATATCATCCAATGACTGGACAGGGGATGGGGCCATGACAGGCTGCTATGGGTGGAAGGATGAGTGACGTGAAGGGTCAGCATGACTAGGTCTAGCACCGCACGCATGACGGTAAGAAGTCGTCATTGGCTGCTCCATATATTGGTCTTTCTTCTTTTTGATGTATACATTCTTTATGACTTTCTTCAACTTATCTACCACTGCACAAGTTCAACAAAAACACAATTCACTTAAGCAACATAAAAACCAAGCGACAATTAACAACATAAATGAATCAAAGTAAACAATTAAATAACAATATAAATAAAATATAATAGCAAAATATATTACTTAATATAAAAGTCAACAAAAAAGGCCCCAAATCGTGTTGATTGGCGGGGCGAACCATGGACCCTCGTGTCGATAGGCGGGGCGAGCTCTGAACACTCGGGTCGATGGTCAGGGCGAGTAGCAGAAATTTGTGTCGAGGCGCGGGCCGAGGTGAGGGGATTCATGTCAAAGGCCGGGGCGAGGCGAGTCAAGTCGTGTCGAGAGTTAGGGCGACATGCGGGACAGTTGCGAGGTCGTGTCGAGGCGCGGGGCGAGGTGAGTGATTTCATGTTGAGAGTCGGGGCAACATGTGGGGCGGTTGAGAGATTGTGTAGAGGCACGGGGCAAGGCGAGGGGGCTCGTGTCGAAGATCAGGGCGAGGCGAGCGATTTTGTGTCGAGAGTTGGGGCGACATGCCTATCTGGTGGGGTGCAAGATCGTGTTGAGGCGCGGGGCAAACGTTGCGAGCTCGTGTCAATTCTCGGTGCGAGGCGACCGAGCTCGTGTCAACGGGCGAGGCAAAGAGATATAGATCACCACATGCAGAGGGGCGAATCACACCAGTTCGGGTCGCTCAGAGGGGCATTTAGCTGAGGTAAGTTTTTCAAGTTTTTTCAATTTTTTCAAATTTTGCAGTTTAAATCAAGCTCAAATAGAGTTTAATTTGAAAAAACTAACATCAGATTCAGGACACCCAAATCTATAACTTGGAAAATATTCGAAAAACTCACCGAAATTTTTTCTAGCGGTGGTGCTTAGGGATGGCAATGGGTGGCGGGTGCCCGTTTCACCCGACCACCCGACCCGTCAAAATGGGTGAAAAACCTGTCAAAACTGGGTGAAAAATAGGTGATGGGTGAAACGGGTTAGGGTGACGGGTCAGGTCGGGTGGACATTTTCCACCCGTTAACCCGACCCGTGAACCCGACCCATCACCCGGTTATATCTATATATTGTAAAAAAAATATTCTACTACTAATTCTAATCTATTCTTTCTAACTCACGGTCATTTTTGGTACCCTAACCCTAAACGCGAAAAACTTCTGCCTCACTTCTCTCTGCTTGCACTTCGCTCGACTCGATCTCTATGCTCTACACCTCGCTCGATCTCTGTCTGCCATCATCTTCAATTAATCTTCTTTCTGCCTCATTCTCCGCTTTCCATCCAACCTCGACATCGACCTTGCAATCTAACCACCATATTGAATCCAGAATAAGAGCTACCAAAAGAAGAGATGAAATCGCATTCTGAACCGGTAATATACTCGAACTTAAATCTTCTCTTTGGTGGTTGCAAACATGGAACATACTTATATGCTCATTCTCTTTTTGTGTATTTGCACTCCAGATTGAAGACGGATTGCAAACATGGAACATACATATATGCTCTTTCTCTTCTTGTTTATTTGTGCCGATAATATACTCGAATTTACATCTTCTCTCTTACGGTTGAAAACATGGAACATACATATATGCTTATTCTCTCCTTGTGTGTTTGCACCTCACCACCAGGCACCAGATTAAAGATGAATTGAAGCAAGCTGAACTGCTGAAGACGGGCTGAAGTTGTTTACTCGACCCTCACCAGTGACCACTAGATTTTAGACGGGCTGAAGTCTAAAGTCACATTCTGAACCGGTAACATACTCGAACAAGGAACATTGCTCATTCTCTTCTTATGTTGTGTTTCTACGCCTCTGTTTAATTGATTGGCTGCGTGGTACTGTCACTGTTGTGTTGTTTGAGAGTATTATGGCTATGGTCAACAATAACAATACACATATAATGGTAGATCTCTTGGTGTTAATTAAGCTACTCTCTATATATTCGTCTCTTCTTTTCAGTATAAAGCAGTTGAGATGCACAATGAAAACCCTGATGATCCATTTCAGTGATGTCATTTGATATTTCTATTTTTAAAAATCACCAAAATCCTACGATACTTAAAATACTGACATCTATTCTCTACATTGTTTATAGAGATCTTCAAGTTTATTATTTTGGTTCTTATTACTCAGATTCCAAAAGTATGTATGAAATACCCCATAAATTAATTTAGGGGATTTCTTCTATTAAAACCTTAAATAATACTATTAAATACTACATTATTATATAGTATTATGAATTTAATAATAAGATTTATAAGTCAATAAATCTTGGGAAAATTCCTAGACACACCAACTATATTATAAAGATTTTAGAAATATCTGGAGCATTAATTTGAATCATAAAAGTCAATATAAAATCATAGAAACCTTAAAGCTTCTGAAGCCTTGCTAGGGTTGACTTTTTGAGAATGGTAAAACCAGCCCATGAAACCTATACCAATAAAACGGTTATGGAAAACCAAGAAGATTGATAATAAAAACGTTAAAAACGGATCATCCTAGCCAAAGTTATGTTGAAATGAAGTTTAGAGCCAAAATTTTGAAGATTTCTGACGTGGCTAGGATTGCTGACTCAGCCACGCGCGCCTCTGGAGTGGCCGCCACGTCAGCCTCGCCAGAATTCCTCTTGTAACACCCCATCCAACAATAACACACTTACAATAATCTGCAGCGGAAAACAACCTCATCACATCACTTATCTCGTTGTGTTACACGCCGTTAGCCACCCACGTGGCTAACAAGGCTAATACATACACATTGTACCGGTCTGATGGGCTAAATTCCCGAGCGACTACACCTTACTATCCCTTTCCATTAACACAACAACAACATACACCTTCCAACTATACCGAGTATTTATAACTAATGCCGATAACAATTTCGGTCTTACTACACCTACTGTATATATACAACATAAACGATTACCCATGTACAATGTTCTACCCCGTCTTACTCTCGGACGGCTTCCAGCTCTCTGTACCTGAAATAGGAAAGAAGAGAAAGGGTGGCCCCCAAGGGGCTCAGCACCTTTGCTGGTATGGTAATCCCGCAGCCCACATGCTACCGGGCCACGCACAACTAATTGTCGTCTTAGCATGCGGTTGATTATATTTAAATCATGCATGTAACAGTAAACACACAACACATAATCATTTCGCCTCAACGGGCTCAACAAACGGATAATATATCCTTACTTAATAAGTCACTCAAGGTATTCAATATTCCTAGGGTGTTCCTCCTCTAATGGAGCTACTTCCTTAACAGACGACACTTACCCTTAAATCGGGTTATCCTTAAACGCCTCTTTTCTCAAACTGAGACTCATATCCATGATCCACGTACATTTTACAACATATAACATACACTACATACAACACTTACAACACTTTGCACGTTTCCACGTGCACAATATAACACCGCAATAGATATTGCATCACAACAAAGATACATAACATAACGGGAATGGTCCTCTTAGGAACCGACCCAACATTACTAATACACTGGTGAGCCTAGAGAATGTTGCCAGTCTCATGATAAGCTCGTTACATAACTCGTTACCGTCTCGTTAAATGAACGGTTAACTTAACACAAGGTGTCTCGGATATAGTGATCCAAGCACACCGAAACAAACATAACAATAGTATGCCCCTGTGGCCCGACGTGAGTCAGTAATAGCCTTGGTTAAGCTAAAGGGAAGGTTGGGAACCAAATTGGAAAACAACCATAACATACAGAGAGGATCGAACCTGCTATGACAACGACCCCCATACTCACACGCGTGGCCGGAACAGACCGGACTCCTCACTCCCCCTCCCGTTAGCACTTGTTAGAAGTTCAACTTTGAACTTTATTAAACAATCACAAACATTGGGTTAAGTCTTGTTAGACATACACAAGGGAAGAGAGAGTCATACATTCACATACAAACATCACACACAACATCACTAACCAACTCACGCATAGCCGTGGTTAGAACGTTCCTTAAGTCGGAAACGTTGTTACCGGATACCGTTCTCCTACGTTTACTAATAGTGGTTAACTAGCCCTTCAAGCGCATTCGAGGTTACCGGTATCGGCACGTAAACATACAATAACAATAACGACTGTAAACTCGTTTCATGATTTATCTCATAACGTGGCAAACATACAGAAAAAACACATTGGCATACAAGCCGGTGTAATCCGGTAGGACACAGGTTGCAAGAAAACCATACTTGTCACCGGAGTCCACTTTACCACGTCCACTTATGTTCCTCGAGCAATTCTCGAACAACTGACAACATTACATGTACTTTTATTAACATCGGGTAGCATGATTATTTAATGTCTAATGCTTAACTTTCCCCGTTAACTTAGTTACATAACTTTACATTTCAACTTGTTTTACTTTTACATTTTGATACTACTTTTCACCCACTTAATTACCATTAAAACTCACCCATCATGTCCTTAACAACCTTAAACATCATTACCTTTCAATCCCCATCATTACACATCATTTCTATACCTTAAAACAACAATTTTGGTCCATACAGTGGCCTGTCCGAACTTGTGTCCGAACCTCCAAGTTCGGACGCAAGCCGCGACCTAATACTGAAAACCATACACACGTCCGAACTTGTGTCCGGACTTCCCAAGTTCGGACACAGTTCGAGGGTGGAAATCCTTTACCCAACAGAGCCTGTCCGAACTTCCATGTCCGGACGGAAGTTCGGACACGGCAAAACATTCATTTCCAAGTCTTTAAACACTCACACCAAATTCACCAAACTTCTCCTAAAGTCTCATAATGTTTCCTAACACCATTTGGCACATCAAACACACCTTTAGCCATGTGCTAAACTCTTTAAATCACTCACCAAAACCATCTTATCATTCACAAATTTCTTACAAGATTCCTAGCACTTAGGATGTTTTCTCCTTAAGATTTCTAAGTGGTAGTTCACCAATAATGACCACTACACCAAGGTGTTTCCTCTACACCTTAACATCATCTCTCAAACTTCTTTTCTTACTAACTAAATCTCCTTTTTCACATCTTACTTAATCAACATTATCCTTGGATATCAACATTACCTAAACCTTAAACAAACCTCCTCCAAGACTTAAATACATTCTCAAACACAACTTGAATTCCTAGAACTTCCTAGATAACACCTAATCCTTGCATCACTCTAAATCACCTTAACACATTTTTTTCTTCTCAAGTAAACATTTATTCACCTTTAACACTTCCTAGTTCACCAAGACCATTTAAAACACTTAGGACTTCTCACACATTTTCCCAAATTTGGCCATAGCTTCTCTTGTATACTCACATCCAAACACTTAGGTTTTTACCTTATTTCATTCAAAACACCTAAATCCATCAACACATTTTTACACACAAACTTCACACATTAAGCACTACATCACAATATAGTGCATAACTTAAATTGCTTGGCACTTAGGCCCTTAAATAACATGGCTCTTAGGCCCTTAAATAACATGAACCTTAAACACTGAATTTCCCACATAAGTAATGCCTTTGACCTGCAAATACATACACCAACATATGTTCTTTTACTAGTCTCCTTGAGAGCATTTTACTAGCTCATTTGCCATTGGCTCCTTAGGTATTTTATTAAGCAAATCAAGCTCATTTTCCTAAGGCATTTAAACTACATTGAGGTAGCTTGTTTACCTCTTTTCCTCACAATTTCTTTCTTGTTTCCTTGTAAACAGGTAAGGCATTTGGTTCCTTGCCAACTACTAAACATTATACACAACAACATAATGAGTATTCAAGCATTATGCTTCATCTCATTGTAACCCTAGTTACACATATTGTTTTAACACATTAAGGTAATGTTTTACCTTGGAATTGGAAGAGAACTTGAATAAGTATCAAGAGAGGACTCCTCCTAGCCCTTGGAAGATTCAAATGAAGCTAAAACAAGCAAGGTAAAGACACCATGGTGAGGTGAATTTTCGGTCATGTACTAAAAGGAGAGGAAACTTGATTTTTCTTTGAGATTCCTTACCTAGAAGCAAAGAGAGTAATAATATGTAAAAACACAAGCTCAAGCTCCATCAATGGTGATTCTCCATGGCACCAAAATTGAGTCCTTGAAGATTTGAAAAGGTAGAAGTGTAGAGCTTGACCTAACTAAGACTAATATGGTCTTAGAATTTGATTTGGAGCATGGAGTTGGATTTGGCAAGGAAATGAAATGAGAAGAGAGGAGCTGCAGCAAATCGTAAATGGAGGAGAGGAGAAGATGAAGAAACCGTGTGAAATGAAAGAAGAGAAGGAAATGAGAAAGTAAGTTTGCTTTTGGAGATATTTATGTTATAAAGCAAAATAGTACTTTACTTTAAGCTTTACTTACTTATTTGATTTCTTTTACATATTAGTGACTCACACATGAAAAACCGGCCCCCATATACTTAGGAGGGTATAATAGTCTTTATTGACCAACTTAATTACTTATAACAACATATGTTACAAATTAGCTTATAAAAGTTACTATTCATAAACAAGGCACATAGAATGAAATTTTTTATTTCCCTTTGATATAGCCACCCAAATGTGATACTATATAGTACACATGTTAATTAAGAGTAATGATGGACATTTAGCCATTCAAAACTCATTTACAAGACAATTTTTCAAAAACGTGCTTTAAGACTCCTTAAAGCACATTTTGTGTTTTAACTTGTTTTCAAGCTTGGTTTTCTTTGGTAATTGATTTAATATGTTCATTAACATATTTATAAGGTATAGGTATGACCATTAGGTCTTATACAAATTTATTCCAAGCTTAGAGCACATTTTGCTCTTATTGACTATAAGGTATTTCCTTGTGTTTTATTTGGTTTAACTGTCCACCAAAGTTTCCTAAGGACTTATTTAGCCCTATCAAATCATAATTAAATGTTATCAAGTCTTGGTAGGCTCTTTGGGTCCTAACCAAGTTCACTCATAGCTTAGAGCATGTTTTGCTCATACTGTGTCTTAGTGCTTTATTGCACTTTACTATATTTTAAATTGTCCACTGATGTTTCTAAGGCACTTTTTAGCCTTTATATAACATAGTTTGATATTTAAACCACATATCAAGGTTTGGGGTATTTCACCTCTAAAACTCTCGGCTAAGTCTTCTGGCAAACTTCAGAACGTTACTCTAACTTGTGACATCAATATCTCAGTCGTCTTTTAGAATTTTCAAGTGTCGTTTTCTTCATTCTCTTCTCCTACAAACCCTATTTCTAACCATTACTCATACATGACCTAATTTCTTCTACATCCGCTACAAATTTTATCTGAAGTTGCCTTCCCGAAAATCTGCAACCCAGATTTTCCAGAAAATTGATCCGGTAAGGTAACTTCGTCTAATCATATCTCCTTCATCTGTCAATGAAAATTTGAGTTCTATAGATCATTTTGTAGATCTCTAATCCCTCTCCAACTTTCCTTTTCACACCCAAGGCTGAAGATAAAGGCATCAAAAGTTGCCTCCCCGAGTTCTAGAAACCCAGAAATCCGGAAATTTCAGTTGAACAGGTAAACTTCGTCCTATCATATCTTCTTCATATGTGGGTGAAAATTCTCGTTCTATAGCTTGTTTTAAATATCTTTGATTCCTCTACAATTCTTATAAAGCAACCTCAAGCCAGTTCTCGATCGTTTGGGAGATAGAAGCGTCTAAAGTTCCCGACTTGGTCAGCACATAAAATCATAGTTTTCCAGAAAATCGAATTTGATTTTCATTGCCGGCGCATTTCTGGTATGTTTCCATTCAAATTCCACCGATTATGACATCCGTTTTTGCATTTCCGTTCATACCCAACTATCAATTTAACCAATAACGCACTATATCGAGAGAATTTGTCAAATTCGATTCAAAACCCTATGAACCCTAACTACATTCGAACCCAGAATCGTTTTTCCAGCACACTGCACGATAGACCATAAAACTGGTACCATTGGATTCGTTTTTCAATTTCGAGTCCAATGCAACAAGAATCACCGAAAACCGTTCTGTAGATTGTGGGAATTTGATCGAATCCCATTCGTGGTGATTTGGGGATTTCTGGATGAACTCGTTAAAATTGGGCCGTCCGATCATGGGTTATGGGAATGGACGGCCGAGATTAGAACGTGGAAGTTTAATGATGTTTTAAGGCAATGTAATTTACAGAATAATACTCTAACTTGCTAGATTTATTTAATGACTTTCCCTAATGTATTTTGACACGAAGTTTTAACCATAGATTCCTTATAAAATCTAGTTTATTTTGATGTAAATTAATATGGGTTTTGAGTTATTAAAAATAAGTTATAATTTTTGTAATTTCTGAGTATTTTGAATTTATTTAGATAATTACTCAAGATATTTTTATGAAATAAAAATTTTATAATATGTCTAAAATATCATAGTTACTATATATTAAATTTGGGAATTTTTAGATAAGAATAAATGGGTTTAAAAATTGTGTTTTTGAACTCTTCATAAGTTATCTTATAATATATGGTTTTTAATGTAACAAAAATTAAAGTATAGATGATTAATAAACTTTATAAGTCGGGAATAATATAATAAGACTAAACTAACATTTAATACAGAATGTTAATAAATATTTTTGGCTATAAACTTTTAAGTGTAGTAAAGGGATTAAATTAATCTACATTTATATTAATTATATAAAATTGAAGTTAATATACTTAATTTAAACTAAGGGAAATACTTTATTTATAAACCATATATTGGATGTGGATATGTGTAAAAGTTAATAGAGATAATTAAATACAATAACACTACGTAAAGAATGTCTTAAATAAATCTTGATATATAGATAACGAAAAAAAATAAATAAAGGAAATAAAATACCTTATAGAAAATAGAATATGAAGGAATTAATAAGTTAAACTAAACTTATACATAATACTATTAAAAGAGTATTATATGAGGTGGTATTAAATTATGGTTATGAAATTAAGCTTAAAGAGTTATCTTTGAATTTCTAAGATTTATATATACCATATTAAAATACATGTATAATATTATTTGTCAATGACCAGAATGTAAATCTATAATTGGGTTAAGTAATTAATAAGTTAAGACTTAGGAAAATTTGTAATTAGATTTTACACAAATAGATCTTAGTATAAAAGGATTATACATAGTTTATGGAGGGAATGTGTGTAAAAGTAAAACATTTAGGGAATTAAATGTAAGCAAGGATACATAAAAGGTTATCTTAAAACACCTTATTATATAGTTTGATAAAGTAAATAATATACCTTGTGAATACTAAATGTAAGAGTTCGATAAGTCTAAGTTAATTATAATATAGTTATTTCAAGATGAAAAGTAATTTAACATCTTATGACAAGATTATTAGATGGTTGTAATTAAAAGTCATTCTGAACTAAAGATAAGATAAATGAGTTTAGTAACTCAATTAAGTTATTATAAAATGCACTTATGATATAAAGGTCTTAAATGTGAGAATTACGGTTAAGTATTAGTAAAGTGGATTGAGTGGAACAATTAACAAGTGTTAGTAAAATACATTCCTTGATCTTACAACCTTGGGCTATACAACCTTCTAAAATAAGTCAAAGGTTATACATAACATTTAAGAGAGGGCTTATAAGATAATTGAGATTTAGAAATAAGAGAGAGGAATTTATTTAAGTTTAACTTAGGATATAAGTTATTGATGATAGACTATCTTTAATGTTCCTCAAAGTATTGTTGAATGTTTGCACGAGTCTACTAGAACTGCTACAGCGTTAATCAGGTACGATTTCTCGTACTCAGATACTTTTGCTAACGGACTTTATGGAATGTTTTGGAAAACGCCGATTGATCTTGAATGGATTTCAAAAATGAAACTACTTGTGTGACTAACTCAGCTTGATGTGACTAACTGAGCCTTGAATGTGCAACTTACGTGGTTATTGGTTCCTCCTATCTAGATTTTTTTCATTAGATATTAACTGCCAAGGGTTTATGCCTCTGCACTCTGTAGGACTGAGTGTTTTGGTATTGCACTTGTGCAGTTAATGATCTAGTGGGGTAGCTAGAAATATGGGAAAATGTTAAATCTTGGTAAATTCTTCCTTTGACTCTGGATATCATTTCGTCCATGAGCTGAGTCTTTTATTGTGACGTGCGCGCGTCTTCACCGATGACTGAGAACGGGTCGGTAACAGCAAAGGGTTGTATATCCCTTGTCCAAAAGGACGTGTATGACAGCAAAGGGCTGTATATCCCTTGTCCAAAAGGACGTGTATGACAGCAGGGGGCTGTATATCCCTCGTCCATATGGACATTTATATCTGGCGGTGGGGGGCATCTCCCCCAGTTGGTTTTATTCCACTCTTGAGTTGTTGGTTCTTGGATCTCTTCTTTCATTCCTAGTCCTTGTGACTACTTGGGTCTTTCTACTCCTAATTGGAACTGAATCTAACACGGGCAATGGATGCCCACTAACTTATGGTGTGGTTTCTTGTAATGACTAACTTTACCTTCCTATTATTTATCTCTATTCTTGTCTTGTTATCTTTGACTTGGTGATTTTAAAGTGCCTTGTTCCTCTGTTTTGTTTTAAGAGTTATGTTTTAAAGTTTTGTTATGGAGAATTGTACCAGTTCCATTCCAGGGAACTGACTTACCCCTCCCGGGGGGGGCTGCTTGGTTTCATCTTGCGGGTACGAATTGTTATACAGGTGGCCACGAAGAGTATGAGTGTTTGGGATGAGAATTAGGATTTGTGGAGAGTTGTTGTATTTTGCTATTATTGTAGTTATGTTATGTTTTCTCAAGTTCAGACTGTAACATTGGTAAGTAATAATTGGTGAGGTTTTGTACGAGGTGTTTGGAACCCGATGATCTGTAATCGCCATTAGAGATTTTATTTTGCTGTATTTATTTTAAATAGGGGCGTTACAATGTACACTTTTTTTCCGAAGTTAGAAGTAGTACATACACTTTGAGAAGGAGCACTTGCTTGATGATTTCCATTTTATTAGTGATATCAAGATTGTTCATTATCTCCATTCAAGTATAACCTCCTTGTTTAATGTGGAATATTACTTTTAACCATAATTAAGCGTCTTTCTCCTTCTCACGTGCTTATTTTCTAACCAGCAATTCCTTGTCTAATATCAACTGAACTATTTTTGCAATATTTATAAATGGTTTTTAAATGTTCATTATTTTCTCATACAATCCATATCTAGAGTTATTTGCTTCTTGAACTACAATTTGGTAGGAAAACATCTAGGTGCCTTACCGATATTGAATCAAAATCACCAGTAGGCAGGTTTCCATTTTGTTTTACGTCTCTAACACACTTAGTTTTCTCTGAGTTGGGTTGAGTTAGCTTAATTTGTTTAATATTTTGATAATTCACTTTCAGCTTAAATGAGTTTAATTTGAGTAATTGATTAGGTTTACATTACATTGTGTTAGTTTATTTTAATTTCCATTTAGAATGAGTTACTACTAGTTTTGCTAATAATAATTGTTTTGGAGCGAGGTGTGTAAACTGGTTACATATATTTTAGTTTCTGTATATATTACAAAAACACAAAACCAACTAGAATATATAACACTTATTGAACTAAATGGTATACTCTTTTACGGTAAAAAACATTTATTCATCCAGTCTAGCTGACTAGAAGGTTTTAAAACACAGTATAGTTCTCTTCATAAAAGCTTATAATATATCTACCACCATAGCTTTAGAATGTATTGTTGTGCATAAATATTTTTGGTCCATTATTCAAAAAATTAGTTGATCCCAAGGGATTAAGAAAACCTATTTTAAAAGGGTTGGAGGTGCAGTTTATTGGGGTAGAATCTTTCTTCATCAAGATGATCATTGTTTGCGCATGTTTTTTCTAAACGCTCAAACTAAATTTCACTTTTTGTGTGTACTTATCTGCTTAGCTAGGAAGTTTAAACGTCTGAATACGCAACTACTAAATGATACTTTTGAAGATAGTCACTCCATTTGTATTTCAATGTTCTTATTCAGAATCCTTAAAACATGAGGATTTACTTCCCTCACTTTTGTTTTTACTTCAAACAATGCATCACTTATTAGGTGAGCAAATGTACACTGTACAATTGTCTTGCACGTAGGAATGTAGCTTTTGAGGGTTGTGATACCTGAAATACCCTGAACTTAAGTATGGTGATTAAATTATTCTAATATGGTATTTAAGGGCCTAATAGTGCCTAAAGAATATTGATGAAGAAAATAAAGCCAAAAGAAAAGAGAAACCGCTTAAAAACATAAATTGTGAAAACGAGCGTTACGCGACCATAGGAGGTATATGACCTCGGTTAGAATCCTAGACGGATTCTTAGGGATTAATTACGCCTAAATAATATGTGGGAATAATTCCTGAAGAAAACGGATCCAAATAATGAGTTAAAACGCTAACGGAGTCTTAAAGCACGTTTTTCGAGGAAACCCAAAAACATGAATTTAGGTGGTCAAGTAGACCCGTAAAAAATTATAGTTGACTACATAATGATAATTGAACAGTAAGGGAAGCTTAAGAACCATTAAGATTAAAGAAACGAGAAAAATTCGGAAACGGGCCCGGTTAGTGAATAGTGCTAAAACTGGGTAATTAACGGGCGTTATTGCGAAAAGATGAAAATGCCCCTAGCCTTACTAATTAAGGTGGCCGGTTTTTAAGAGGGAATTAGCTCTCTCTCTCTCTCTCACACACACACACACACACCTAATTAGCTAGAATATGAAAAGAGCAAATAAAGCAAAAAGTAAAAAGTACAAAAGTTACTTTCTCTTCTTCCTCCCCTCATTTTTCTTATCTTTCCTTCCCTTCTTCCTCCACCAGACGGTAGCACCCCTCCCCTCTCTTTGGCTGGCGATTTTTGCAGCCTACAATGGCTTCCTCTCTTTCTCTACATGCCTAAGCTTCATTAAAGCTTCAAATGTAAAAAATAAACACATATTTGAACTCCCCTCATCAAGAGCTACACTTCTATCTTTTCAAAATCTCAAATGGATGAAGTTGGCCTCCATGGGTGTTGGCCATTTGAAGAGAAAACCACATGTTCTTGAAGCTTGGAGTCTCCTCTTTCTTCTAAGGTAAAAAGTTCCAAGGAAAAACTCATTTTCTCCATCCCTTGTGTCGGCCGATTTCTACCCATTTTGATACCTTGTTCTTTCTTTGCTTGAGCATTTTTCCAAGCCTTAAATGGTGGTGGAAATCCCTCCTTTGATCCAAGATTTGAAAACCATTCAAGAACATCCAAAGGTAAACCCTAACTTTGTGCTTTAAGCCTCTTTTGAATCCTAGGGTTATTTTAATGTGCCTAAGTGCTGGTACTTAGTCCCATTGTCCTTTTGAATGGTAATTTAGTGTTGTTGACATTTGAATTGCCTTGGCCGATTTTGGAGTCAAGAGGACGGAGAAGCGGAGAATGGAAAAGGAAACTTGAAAGATTAAGGTAAAAAGCATACCTTAATGTTTATCTTGATTTCCTTATAATTTGGGATGGGTTAATTAATTTAATGAACCAAAAACTGGATGGAAATGTGCTTTGGTAGTTATAGAAGGAATTTGTGAACTTATGTGATTTAAGGGCCTTGGAGCCAAGTGTGTTGTGATTATTGCATTGGAAATTATTTGGTGAGTTTAATGAGATTTAAATGCGTATTGTGTGCTGGTAGGATCCCATGTGGATCTGGCTAGTGAATACATTAGGAAATGGAAAATTATGCATTTGGGCAATGTTAGGATTGTAAGTGAGTTATGGTAAAATTTGTGTAGAAAACCCAAGGAGTTAGCTGTTGTTGTTATAACCCGTATAATTCCTACCTTATTATTATATCAGTTGCAATGTTATTCTAAGTTGGATTATTTATTTCTTTGCTATCAGTTGGGACTCCGGCGGTATTGTTTTATTTGAAGAGGGCAGGAAGGTCTTTGCATAAAACAATTAAGGTAATTGTTTTATTAGTTAATAAGGAGAAGGGTTCCTTATTTTATTCCTTACACTTTTCTAATTATTACATCACGTCAGTCCATTCGTGAGGAGCGTCTCGATCGTGGTTTGAACGACAGTTTCCTCTCTTCCCTTCTCTCTCTAATTCCTCCTCTGCTGAAGCGTTGATGATCTACTGCAATCTGGTTGGAATCTCTGCTGCTGTGTAATCTTTGTCCGCCTTCAGGTTTGGTTCTCGAAATTCAGATTGGTAATTAGAGCAAGTTCCTCTCCTCTGCAGTTTCTGATTTTGGTTGATTGTTGTGATGAACTCAGCGATTGTGCTCTGCGTTTGGATTCGTGTTCTGCGTGTGGCTGTTGCTTGCGAATTGCTGGAGGTTCTGCACACTCGATTTCAGGTTTGTGGTGCAGAAAGTTATACAGTTTTGAGTTTCCAAATTCTAGGTTTCCTTCGAATGTTTTCTGATTGCTGGGCTTTGATTGTGGAACTCAGTGGCGTTGTCTGTATCGGATTGTGGTTCTGCGTGGTTGGGCTCTGCTGTCTGATTCGGGATTTGTCTGCTAATTGAGGTAGGTGGTTACTCGATTCAGTTTGGAAGTTCAGCCATGGGGTGTTGCAAGGTTCTGTTTGTGTGTGATTCTTTTAGCGTTTGTTGTGATTTTGGAATGGCTAAACCCCCATGGTTTCCTGTTTTAATGTCTGATTTGGTGTGTGTGCTTAATTGGCAATTCGTGGTGTTGAATTGCGTTGTTTTTCTGCTCTGTTCGTCTTCTGAAATTTGCAGTTTTCGCACTGTCCGAACTTCTGTCCGAGCTTTGAAGTTCGGACAGTGTTTCTTGCCTTACTGATTTTCAAGTTCGGGGTATGTCCGAACATCTGTCCGAACATAGATGTTCGGACACACCCTCAGGTTTTCCTCTGATTTAAGTTCGACCTGTGTCCGAACTTCGACGTCCGGACACAAGGTCGGACCTTCCGCGTGTTTTCCCGTAAAACCTGTCCGAACATCCGTCCGAACTTGGATGTTCGGACATTCTGAATTCCTCTATCTGATTTCAACTCGACTTGTGTCCGAACATTGATGTCCGGACACAAGTTCGGACATTTGGCTTTCTCTGGTTTCTGAGTCTCGACTTGTGTCCGAACTTCGACGTCCGGACACAAGTTCGGACACCCCTCTGTTTTCAGCGTAACTTCTTCGTTTGAACTCCGATTTGAGTGCCGTCTGCGGCATTGGATTCCTTATGTTCTGTACTACTGATTTATGAGTGTTTTGGCATATTTAAATGCAACTTTGCTTCTGTTTAAGCAATCCTTCTGTTTTGGGACATTGCACATTGTTTCTGAGCCGTGAATGGCTGGGTCGAGCTATTCCGTGGTATACCATGTAGACGTCATTCTGAGTGTGGGTCATTCCCTTTCTGTTCTGTGGGGTTGACGAACCCTTTGGCTCTTTCGAGTCATTTCTGCGTTGCCGAGAGACCTGGTATGGTCTATGGGTCTCCGACCCTTCTGAGTGTGTGCATTGTGTTTTGTCCCCTTTCTGTTTAAGTGCCGACTGTTTCTGATATGGGAACCCCTTGAGTTCCACTCTGTTTCTGTTCTGAAAGCTTCTGGATATTGAGAATTGTGGATAAATGCTTATCTTCTCCTTCTTCTGTTTTCAATTGTTTTGAGCGACCTGATGACGGTCGCTGCTTACTGGGCATAGTTGTGTGCTCATTCCCCTACTTCTAACATTTTTGCAGATTGATCAGCGAGGATCATCCTAAGTTCTGGAGCTATAGTATTTAGCTTTTATGTTCATTCAGTTTGATACTTTGAGATGTTGTAGCCTTCGGGCCTTATACTTTTGACTTCTGTTTCTGACTCAGTTTCGTATTTGGGATTTTGGTATTTGTTCCGCTGTATTTGTACATTGGTTTACAATTTATGTAAACTTGTTTTGGGCCTTTATTGCGTTTGAGTGTTTTAGAGCCTTGCGTTATTAGGTAGTAATACGCGGCGTGTAGCACCCTTAACTCTTAGGCCGGTTTTAGGGGTGTTACATTTAGTGGTATCAGAGCCAGGTTTGGCTTTCTTTGGTGTCTGTGGGTGTGTTTGCTTGTGTGAGAGTCAGTTGTGACAGTGGTTGACAGTATGAGTTAGTTCTGACAAGTTTTGGATTTGTATATCTCAGAATGGCTCCTCGTAGGACACCAGTGACCCCTCAGGGAGATGCTGCGGATGTAGTGCAGCAGTTTGTGACGCAGTTGATGCAGACGATGGCTGCAGCTGCTGGGGGAGCTGGTGGAGGAGCTGGTGGTGCTGGCCCAGCAGGGGCGAATGCCGTGGGAGGCCGAGTCCGAGCACTCCAGGAGTTCATGAAGCTAAAGCCACCTTCTTTCGACGGCTGTGGCGACCCTCAGGAGGCGAGCCATTGGATTACTGAGGTCGAGGACCTGCTGAGAGTGATGGGGTCGGAGGACGACCAGAAGGTAGACTTCGCCACGTTCCTCTTCAAGGGGGAGGCGAAGGAGTGGTGGCGCATGGTGATGGGTAGACATCCCCAGCCTTGGACCTGGGATCAGTTCTGCTTGGAGTTCAACAAGCAGTTCTATCCGGATGTCTACAAGGACCAGAAGATCAATGAGTACAACCGGCTGCGTCAGGGGAGAGATATGTCTGTAGAGGAGTATGTGAGGAAGTTCGTGACCCTGTCGAAGTATGCTCCGGAGCCAGATGAGCATAGGAAGGCTCGTAAGTTCGAGAGCGGTTTGAGGCCAGACATCAGGTCGGCGGTGACACCTCTTCGTCACCGGACCTTCAGAGATGTGGCGGATGTCGCCTTGCTGGTAGAGGCGGACATCAGGGGCAGACAGGCGGGCAAGGACCATAAGGGAAGAGGCGTGCTGAGGAGCCTCAGAAGAAGGAGGCTGCTCCTCCTCAGAAGAAGCAGACCTATGGAGATCGCCGGGGAGCTTCATCTTCGTCAGCTGGGGCGAAGTGTGGGGCTTGTGGTCGCTCCCATCCTGGTAGGGAGTGCTACAAGAAGACTGGTGCCTGCTTTAAGTGCGGGTCGATGGAGCACCGGATCGCTCAGTGCCCTCAGGCATCCAGTAGAGGCTCAGGGGAGAGAGGCACCGGCTCAGATTCAGGGGCGAGGTCCGATCAGAAGAAGCCTCAGACTCAGGCCCGGGTTTGCTATGGCTGGAGAGCGTGATCGTGCTGGTGATCGCGTCATCTCAGGTATTCTCCAGATCCATTCTCGAGATGTTTTGTCTGTTTGACTCTGGAGCTACGCATTTTTGTCTGCTATGATTTGTTGGTGATCTTGGATTGACTGTGTCTAGTGAGGTAGACCTATGTGTGAGTAGTCCGTTAGGTGGGGTTGCCCCTTGTGTGTTGGATTCTGTGTGTAAGGCTTGTCCCATAGTAGTTAGGGACAAGACCTTCTTTGCTGACCTCATCCCGATGCGGATGACCTGTTTTGATGTGATTCTGGGCATGGATTGGCTAGCAGAGCACCATGCCCATATAGATTGTGCAGCGAGAGAGTAGTGTTCGATCTGCCAGACGGGTCTCGTTTTGCTTTCTCTGGGAATGCAGTTCCATGTGCGCCGGTGATTGTGTCAGCGATGCAGGCAGCCAGTTTCTTGAGGAAGGGCTGCCAGGGCTTCTTATGTTATCTGCCAGGTGCGTGAGGGATCTAGCTTGGAGAGCATCCCGATCGTCAGAGAGTTCCCGGAGGTCTTCCAGGACGACGTGCCCGGACTTCCACCAGTGCGAGAGGTGGAGTTCACCATCGATTTAGCGCCAGAGACTCAGCCCATCTCTAGGGCCCCTTACCGTATGAGTCCGGCGGAGTTGAAGGAGCTGAAGGTCCAGCTTCAGGAGCTGTTAGATAAGGGCTTCATACGCCCTAGTGTTTCGCCTTGGGGAGCGCCAGTGCTGTTTGTGAAGAAGAAGGATGGGACCTTCCGTTTGTGC
Organism: Limonium bicolor; assembly: GCA_023374045.1. NCBI lineage: Eukaryota > Viridiplantae > Streptophyta > Magnoliopsida > Caryophyllales > Plumbaginaceae > Limonium > Limonium bicolor. Next base: position 107,815,321 of record CM041782.1, on the reverse strand, counting down.
ATCGACTACAGGGAGCTGAACAAGGTGACCATCAAGAATCGCTATCCCCTTCCGCGCATAGATGATTTGTTTGACCAGTTGGCGGGCGCCACAGTGTTCTCGAAGATAGATCTTCGTTCAGGCTACCATCAGTTGAGGATTAAGGCCGAGGATGTGCCTAAGTCCGCTTTTAGGACTCGTTATGGTCATTACGAGTTCCTAGTCATGCCTTTGGTTGACTAATGCTCCATCAGTATTCATGGATATGATGAACCGGGTTTTCAAACCCTATCTGGATCAGTTTGTAGTGGTCTTCATAGATGATATCTTGGTGTACTCCAGAGCGCAGAGGAGCATGAGGAGCATCTGAGGATTGTTTTGCAGACGCTGAAGGATCGTGAGTTGTATGCTAAGTTGAAGAAGTGTGACTTCTGGCTTGATCGCGTAGTTTCTTGGGACATGTGGTCTCGAAGGACGGTATCTCAGTGGATCCTGAGAAGATTAGAGCTGTGATGGAGTGGGCGAGGCCCACGAATGTTGCTGAGATTCGCAGTTTCCTTGGGTTAGCGGGTACTACAGGAAGTTTGTTGAGGGGTTTTCTAAGATTGTATCCCCGCTGACCCGTCTGTTGAGGAAGGAGGTCAAGTATGAGTGGAGCGAGGCTTGTGAGCAGAGTTTCCAGGAGATTAAGAAGAGCTGACGACCGCACCGATTCTGACTTTGCCTTCTGGGACTGAGGGATTCGAGGTCTTCTGTGATGCGTCCCATAAGGGACTGGGATGTGTTTTGATGCAGCAGGGTAAGGTAGTGGCTTATGGCTCCGACAGCTTAAGCCCTATGAGAAGAACTACCCTACCCACGATCTGGAGTTGGCAGCTGTAGTGTTCGCGCTGAAGATTTGGAGGCATTATCTGTATGGGCGTCGTGTAAGGTTTACACGGACCACAAGAGTCTCAAGTATTTGTTCACTCAGAAGGAGCTGAACTTGAGACAGAGGAGGTGGTTGGAGCTACTTCATGACTACGATTTAGAGATCCTCTACCACCCGGGTAGAGCGAATGTTGTTGCAGATGCCTTGAGCCGGAGAGGTGCTTCGGGTGTAGCTTGTGCTCTGACGGGAGTCCAGAGGTCCGCCTTAGAGCTCAGCGTATGGGTGTTTGGGTAGTCAGACCCGCCAGTGCCAGTGTGATAGCAGCGCTTCAGGTTCAGTCTTCGTTGGTCGACAGGATCCGGGTTGGTCAGGAGGCAGATTCAGCTTTGTGTCGGATCAGAGAGGGGCTGTCTTCAGATCAGAGTTCAGACTTCAGTGTCTCCAGTGATGGGTGTCTGCGTTTCAGAGGCCGTGTATGTGTGCCAGACGATGCAGTGCTGCGTAGGGAGATCCTTCAGGAGGCTCATGGAGCGCCATATTCAGTTCACCCAGGAGGGGTGAAGATGTATCGAGATCTCAGGGAGTCGTTCTGGTGGTCTGGGATGAAGCGCGATATTTCAGAGTTTGTTTCGAAGTGCCAGACCTGTCAGCAGATTAAGGCTGAGCACCAGAGGCCAGCGGGTTTGCTTCAGCCCCTTCCCATTCCTGAGTGGAAGTGGGAGAGTGTGGGGATGGATTTCGTCATGGGTTTGCCCAGGACTCCTTCGGGTTGTGATGCTGTGGGTGATAGTTGATCGTCTGACGAAGTCTGCTCATTTTCTGCCGGTGAAGAAGACCTTCAGTTTGGAGCGCCTAGCTCGTTGTATCTGGATGAGATAGTGAGACTTCACGGTGTGCCTACTACTATTGTGTCTGATCGTGACCCACGTTTTGTTTCGAGATTTTGGCGCAGTTTGCATAAGGCCTTGGGTACGAATTTAGTTCAGTTCAGCTTACCATCCTCAGTCGGATGGCCAGACGGAGAGGACTAATCAGGTTTTGGAGGACATGCTTCGCGCATGTGTCCTGGACTTTGGAGGTAGCTGGGAGCAGCATGTGACTCTGATTGAGTTCGCCTACAACAACAGCTTTCAGGCGAGCATTGGTATGGCTCCGTTTGAAGCGTTGTACGGTAGGAGGTGCAGGTCCCCCATCTGTTGGGATGACCTGAAGGAGAGGGTCTTGGTTGGACCCGAGCTGGTGCAGGGAGCAGTAGAGAAGATCAGGACGATTCGGGAGCGTTTGCTTGTTGCTCAGAGCAGACAGAAGTGCTATGCAGACCAGAGGCGTAGGCCGCTTGAGTTTGATGTTGGTGATCATGTCTATCTGCGAGTGTCGCCGGTCAGAGGCGTGGTCCGGTTTGGGAAGCGTGGGAAGCTTAGCCCGAGGTTCGTTGGACCGTTTGAGATCCTGGAGAGGATTGGCCCTGTGGCCTACCGGTTAGCGTTGCCCCGCTTTGTCTGCTGTCACGTTTTCATGTCTCCATGTTGAGGAAGTATCTGCATGATCCGTCTCATGTGATCGACTACAGCCAGCTTCAGTTGAGAGAGGACTGCAGCTTCGAGGCGGTGCCTACTCGTATTTTAGCCAGGGATGTCCGTCGGCTTCGTAGTAAGACCCTACCTATGGTGAAGGTCCAGTGGTCAGATCAGTTAGAGAGTGAAGCTACGTGGGAGCTCGAAGATGAGTTGCGTGCCAAGTATCCCTCCCTGTTCGAGCAGTAAGGTGAGTTAATCTCGAGGACGAGATTCTTTTAAGGGGGAGGTGATGTTATAACCCGTATAATTCATACCTTATATATCAGTTGCAATGTTATTCTAAGTTGGATTATTATTTCTTTGCTATCAGTTGGGACTCCGGCGGTATTGTTTTATTTGAAGAGGGCAGGAAGGTCTTTGCATAAAACAATTAAGGTAATTGTTTTATTAGTTAATAAGGAGAAGGGTTCCTTATTTATTCCTTACACTTTTCTAATTATTTTACATCACGTCAGTCCATTCGTGAGGAGCGTCTCGATCGTGGTTTGAACGACAGTTTCCTCTCTTCCCTTCTCTCTCTAATTCCTCCTTGCTGAAGCGTTGAGTGATCTACTGCAATCTGGTTGGAATCTCTGCTGCGGTGTAATCTTTATCCGCCTTCAGGTTTGGTTCTCGAAATTCAGATTGGTAATTAGAGCAAGTTCCTCTCCTCTGCAGTTTCTGATTTTGGTTGATTGTTGTGATGAACTCAGATTGTGCTCTGCGTTTGGATTCGTGTTCTGCGTGTGGCTGTTGCTTTGCGAATTGCTGGAGGTTCTGCACACTCGATTTCAGGTTTGTGTGCAGAAAGTTATCAGTTTTGAGTTTCCAAATTCTAGGTTTCCTTCGATGTTTTCTGATTCTGGGCTTTGATTGTGGAACTCAGTGGCGTTGTCTGTATCGGATTGTGGTTCTGCGTGGTTGGGCTCTGCTGTCTGATTCGGGATTTGTCTGCTAATTGAGGTAGGTGGTTACTCGATTCAGTTTGGAAGTTCAGCCATGGGTGTTGCAAGGTTCTGTTTGTGTGTGTTGTTTTGTAGTTGTTGTTGTGTTTTGGAATGGCTAAACCCCCATGGTTTCCTGTTTTAATGTCTGATTTGGTGTGTGTGCTTAATTGGCAATTCGTGGTGTTGAATTGCGTTGTTTTTCTGCTCTGTTCGTCTTCTGAATTTGCAGTTTTCGCACTGTCCGAACTTCTGTCCGAGCTTTGAAGTTCGGACAGTGCGTTCTTGCCTTACTGATTTTCAAGTTCGGGGTATGTCCGAACATCTGTCCGAACATAGATGTTCGGACACACCCTCAGGTTTTCCTCTGATTTAAGTTCGACCTGTGTCCGAACTTCGACGTCCGGACACAAGGTCGGACCTTCCGCGTTTTTCCCGTAAAACCTGTCCGAACATCCGTCCGAACTTGGATGTTCGGACATTCTGAATTCCTCTATCTGATTTCAACTCGACTTGTGTCCGAACATTGATGTCCGGACACAAGTTCGGACATTTGGCTTTCTCTGGTTTCTGAGTCTCGACTTGTGTCCGAACTTCGACGTCCGACACAAGTTCGGACACCCCTCTGTTTTCAGCTAACTTCTTCGTTTGAACTCCGATTTGAGTGCCGTCTGCGGCATTGGATTCCTTATGTTCTGTACTACTGATTTATGAGTGTTTTGGCATATTTAAATGCAACTTTGCTTCTGTTTAAGCAATCCTTCTGTTTTGGGACATTGCACTGTTTCTGAGCCGTGAATGGCTGGGTCGAGCTATTCCGTGGTATACCATGTAGACGTCATTCTGAGTGTGGGTCATTCCCTTTCTGTTCTGTGGGGTTGACGAACCCTTTGGCTCTTTCGAGTCATTTCTGCGTTGCCGAGAGACCTGGTATGGTCTATGGGTCTCCGACCCTTCTGAGTGTGTGCATTGTGTTTTGTCCCCTTTCTGTTTAAGTGCTCCGACTGTTTCTGATATGGGAACCCCTTGAGTTCCACTCTGTTTCTGTTCTGAAAGCTTCTGGATATTGAGAATTGTGGAATGCTTATCTTCTCCTTCTTCTGTTTTCAATTGTTTTGAGCGACCTTGCTGATGACGGTCGCTGCTTACTGGGCATAGTTGTGTGCTCATTCCCCTACTTCTAACATTTTTGCAGATTGATCAGCAAGGATCATCTTGAGTTCTGGAGCTATAGTATTTAGCTTTTATGTTCATTCAGTTTGATACTTTGAGATGTTGTAGCCTTCGGGCCTATACTTTTGACTTCTGTTTCTGACTCAGTTTCGTATTTGGGATTTTGGTATTTGCTTCCGCTGTATTTGAGTACATTGGTTTACAATATTTATGTAAACTTGTTTTGGGCCTTTATTGCGTTTGAGTGTTTTAGAGCCTTGCGTTATTAGGTAGTAATACGCGGCGTGTAGCACCCTTAACTCTTAGGCCGGTTTTAGGGGTGTTACAGTTGTTGTGGGTGAGAATAACCTAGGGATTTACTATGTGTTGAAAGGAATTCACTTGGGATAGATAACCACCCTAGGAGGGCTTGATTAAGGATGGGAGTTTGGTGTAAAAATCTGTAGCAAATGGTACAAGAGTGCCTTGGAAGAGTTAGAAAAGAACTAGAGTACATGACCTTGAAAATGAAGAGTGAGCATGGGAACTAGAAAAGAAAATGCCCAAGATGAATTGGTATGGTCAAGTGGTTGAGAGAAGAATTGTAAACTGTCAAGAGAGAGTTTGGAAATGCACAAGTGTGCCAAGTGCAAAATGTGAGAATTGAAATTGTAGAAGTTGAGCAAGAAGTGGAGTAAGGATTGGACCAATGATTTAAGAAGGTTTAAGAAGTGTTTTAGGGTGTTTAAACATGTGGAATGATTAGGAAAAGATTGGGTGAGAATTAAGGTGATTGTGGAGTTCAGAGTGATTAGTTAAAATGGGTCTGCAGTCGACCGACCCAGGGGACCGACCCTGGCTGGGTCGGTCGAGTGAAAATTTTCTAACTCGGATATCTTCTGCATCCGACCGACCCAACGGACTAACCCAGACTGGGTCGGTCGAGCTGAAATTTTTGAACCGGATATCTTCTGCAACCGACCGACCCAGTGGACCGACCCTGGTTGGGTCGGTCGAGTTGAAAATTCCAAACCCGGAGGTCTCTACACCCGACCAACCCAGGGGACCGACCCAGGGTTGGGTTGGTCGGGTCAAATAAAAAAATGTGAGGCTTAAGTAGTAACCTATTGGGAGAGTAATGATGGTGAGAAGAAAATAATATGCACATAAGAACACTTGAGGAAAATTGAGAATTTCGGGACAACGGGGTAAGTACGGGTATAGTAGTTATTTACATACCGTAATACCTTAATGTTAATAGAAACATTTGAAATGTGATCAGCGATTCGAGAGTTAGACCCGAGGAGCGTGAGGTGACACGGTAAAGTTAATCCATGGTGAAAGGTATGATTTTCTCATGCCCCGTATGCTACCTGGATTACACTGATTTGTGTGTTGTTTTCTTGTGTACCGACTTAATCAAGATAAAAGCATGAAAATGATCTATTGCAATTGATTGTATGTCTTGATGCATGATGTATGAGCTAACCATACTTGGATGATTGATTGGTCTAACTTAGTGTTAGAGACCGACTCATAGATGAGTATTGTTGATTAGTGACTCGTAGAAAGAGTCGTTTTGTAAATAATGAAAATGTGGAAACACACAAAAACTATCAATTCAAGAATATCAATAACGCAAACTTGACTCACTAGAACGTGAGAGAGTTGTACAAGATTAGTAAACTCCCGATAACGGTTAGAGAATTGAAATGACATATCCACGAAATAACTAATAGTGGAAAGAAATGATGAAACCTCTATTAAGAGATGGGTTATAGTTCAAAGATATGAACTTTTGAGAGAAGTAAAAGAATGATAAGGGACCATCAAACTCCCTTAGAAAATAATCGACCTACAATATGAGGATCCGACCTAGTATGAGAAAATGTCCCGAATAGGAAAGTATTCGAAACGTTATGGAAACCCTTAAATCTGAGAATACTAAAAATTGAAATAATTCCCTAAGCTATTAGATGATATCGAGAGAGATACTTCTAGGCTGATCTTTATGATTATAATGTAACTTCGAGAGAGGAGTATTTGAGAAATTGAGTAGTCCGGTAGAGATATGGACGTTTGAGAATTTGAGGAGCTAAGTGTATAGTTCTGGTTGAAAGTTGAAACTTTCCACTATGCTAGACCCAGAGTAGGGTCGAAACCGGGGAAGTAAGACTAGTATTTGAAAGCCCGGTGGTGAGTCTTGTGTATGACTCTGCCCGGAGGCCATGGGTAATGACTTAAAAGATATCCAGTTGAGTATTGAAATTGAGAATTGAGAATTGAGTATTGAGATGGAGTCTTGTAGTATCTATGAACCTAAGAGAGATTGAGTATGAGTATCCCAAGAGAATGGGAGGATAACGAATAAAGTGACTAAGGCATTAGTGAGGTAAAACTCTCAAGGCCAAGAGTAAGTTAATACTAACTAACAGTCTTGTTGTGTTAGTTGTTATTGTATACCTTGTTTGAATACCTGTGTATGTGAACATGATTACTGGATTAAATGAATCTCATGTTCTCGACAAAGTAGTCGGCGTACCCCCGTTAGCACGCGGGGTATGCGAATTTCATACTAGCAATTTGCTGAGCCCTTAGGGGTACCGTTTTTATTTACAGGTACTTTGGAGCCGAATACCGTTCGAGAGTAGGACGGGGTTGCTACTTAAGCATGGGTAGTTGATTAAGGAAATTGTATTATTTTGTAATGTTGAATTGTAAGTCTGAAATGTTATCGGCAAGCTTGAGAACTTAGAGACTCGGTATAGAATTGATTTGAGGTTGCTTATGTATTTGATTTGATTAAGGGATGAAATTTATTGTTTGATATAGAGTACTCGGTATACTTGTTCATCAGACCGATATTGTAATTGGTTTGTTGTATTGGGATTGACCTTGTTAGTCACGTGAGTGACTAACGGCATTATATCACCCACCGTTTGGAGAAAGAATTCCGCTGCTTTGGTATTGGTAATTAAGACGGATTATGAGGTAATGACGTGATTAGTGGTAGGGGTGTTACATACCTATTAATAGTTTCAATAAATGTAATAGAAAGACAATGTAGGTGCAGGAAAAATCATAGATATTTATTTAACTTTTATGTTTCTGGTCATTAGAAATTGATAAACTACAACTTCGACCGGGACATGTATTCAACATTATTGATGGATCAATAGACTAGTAACAGTACTAAAGGTGGTCATTTGATTTATACAACTAAACCAAAAGTAAGAGAAATAAATAGAACTATAATATACCCTAATTTGCAGTTTAATAAATCACTTCAGTATATAGAAGTGTGGACTTTTAAGGGGGATGATTGTGCTTTGAGAAATAACTATGATGTACTTGATTGGCTGTGTGCTACTTTCAGCTTCTACATATATGAATATGGAGTCTAATGATGAATGTACATCAGCTTGGATGTCACCTGCCCCATCGAATGAATCCTTTGAAAATCAAGGGGAAACAAATCGATCTGTATCGATAGGAAATGTGAGAAAGCTCACTTCAACGGTATGGGTTCATTTTGAAAGGATGGTAGTTAATGGTGAGAGAAAAGCAAAGTGTATTCACTATGACAAGATTTTATCAGCTGGTAGTAAGAATGGCACCTCCCACCTCAAGGATCATGTAGAAAAAAGGTGTCGTAAAAAGAATAAAAAAATTGATATACACCAAAAAAATTTGAGTGTTAGTATAAGAGCTGATGGTAGTCGGATGCCCAGTTTGAATTCAACCAACTTTAGCCAAGAGGTGTCTAGGAAGGAACTAGCGAACATGGTGATTTTGCATGACTATCCTTTGGCTATAGTGGATCACATAGGATTTAGAAGGTTTGTGAATAGCCTAAATCCAAGTTTCAAGATCATTTTTCATAATACATTGAGATCAGATATTATGAAGATGTTTGCAAGTGAAAAAGCAAGTTTAAAGAAGGCCTTGGAGAGCAGCAAGTCCAAAATTGCAATTACTACCGATATGTGGACTATCTCAAACCAAAAGAGAGGGTATATGGTTGTCACTGCTCATTACATTGACCAGCTATGGGTTTTGCGTGACAAAACCTTAAGGTAAAAATTTTATTAGCATAATTCACTCTTTTTTTATTTAACTATTCTGTTTATATGCTTTGCCCACATATATGGTTGCTGTTTTTAGATTGTTTTAGTAATTATATTTTTCAATTTATACTTAAATGTAGGTTTTCTTATGTCCCTTGCCCACATACCAAAGATACCCTTGCACAAGTGTTGTTAGACACATTGAATGGGTATAATATAGCTGAAAAGATTTCTTCTATAGTGGTTGATAACTGTAGCACAAATGATGCTATGATGGATATTCTTAGGCCTAGATTGGGTGAGAAATCTCTAATTAGGAGGGGAAATTTTTTACATATGAGGTGTACCACTCATATCTTGAATTTGATTGTCAAAGAGGGTTTAGCTGTGATGGGTGATGGGATTGAGAGGGTTCGAGATTGCGTCTCATTTTGGGTAGCAACTCCAAAAAGAATGGAGATGTTTGAGGATAAGGTTAAGTCCATGAAAGGTGCAGAACCTAAAAAGTTGTCACTTGATTGTAAGACTAGGTGGAATTCAACCTATTTCATGCTTCATAGTGTCTTGCCTTATAAGGATGTGTTTGCTAGTCTCAAACGTCAAAGCCCCCGTCTTAAATTCATTCTTCCAACTCAAGTTGATTGGGATAAGACTGCACTAGTTTGTGAAAAATTGAAGAAGTTTCACAGGTTGACTGAGCTATTCTCTGGGAGAAAATATCCAACTTCAAACTTATTTTTCAGACAAGTTTGTGAAATCAAACTTGCTCTTAATTTGTGGTTACAAAGTGACAATCAAATCATCCAAGATATGGTAGGAAAAATGGTTGCAAAATTTGATAAGTATTGGTTTTCAATCAATGAGGTTCTAGCCATAGCTGCTATTTTGGATCCACGAAACAAGTTGGAAAGTGTTGAGTATTACTTCACTAAGATTTATGGTGACATGGCAGATCTGGAAATTAGTAAAATGAAAAGGAGTTTGTATGATCTATTATGTAATCTTTATCCTTTTGAACCAATTTCCTTGGACTCGACAAAAGATGGCAAGAATTGTAAAAATGGAATGAAAACATTCCTTATTTTAGTCCCAGTTCATGGAAATTATGCGTTCGAACATGCCAATAATAAAAAGAAGGATAATGGAAGTTTGTCTAGTTTCATGTGTGGTTTGGATGAATTTGGTTCGGGTGAATTTGGTTCCGACCAATTCGGTTCGGGTCAATTCGGTTCGGGCCAATTCGGTTCGGGTGAATTCGGTTAGGGAAGAATTGGGTATATCAAATTTCGGTTTGATTCGGTTTTGGTTTGGTTCGGTTCGAATTTTTGGGTCACATTTCGGGTCACATCATTCGGTTCAAATTCAGGTTTGGATCGGGTTAGATTGAGTTTATTTTTCTGGTTCGGGTCACCTTTGCCAGGTCTAGCTATAACTTAAACTTTAACATAAGCTTTAAATGTAATAGAGTACACATTAGCCACAGTATATTCTCAGATTTTTCCCTAAACTTTCCAAAAATTACATTCTTACCCCATAATCTTTATAAGCTTGTAATTTAGTTTTTAAGCCTTAGCTAACTTAATCACATGTTATAATACAAGTTTATATAGATATTTATGACATTATGGGGCTTATTATACAGCAAGTCCTTGGCTTAATTTTATTTATACCCCATAAGTTTCCAAAATTGCATTTTAGCCCTTATAACTTGTTACTTGTACTTTTAAGTCACCTAGCCACCACATAACACATCCAAATGTTCTACCACAAGTTTATACACATTATTAGCTCAATATGTGACATTTTTATCTTAGAGCTCTCGGCCATATTAAGCCTTCAACATAACTTAATTCCTTAAGACATTATTAGGTGTTCTAGCTCATTAATCACTAGTAAGACTTAGTTCAAAGTTTATATGTTGGTTTATACTCATTCCTAGGTCAAGATGACCCATTTGACAGCCCTTAAACTCGGCATAATTTAAACCTCAACATTAAAAGACTTAAAGACATCAAAAGAAGCATTAAGGAGGAAATGTTAACCTTAACCTTAAGAACTTGTTTCCACCACTCCAAACTTGAAACTCTCTGCCCTAATTCACCCAAGGGTTTAGGGTGAGTTTCTTTTACCAAATCACTGTTTAAACCATAGGCTATAAGCTTTTAAACTTAGGTAAATGTTTACCTTGTCTTAAATTGTTTTTTCCTTGACTTTGACACTTTATCTCTCAAAAACAGCAATGGACCTTGAAGTACTTCACTCTTGATAATGAAAAGAAGTAGAAAGGAACAAGATTCAAGGATTAAACAAAATCAAATGGAAAGAACTAGCTTAAAAGTGCTAGAAATTGATTTGTACCTTAATCACTCCTTAAGAAGTTTTCTGCCCAAACACTTTGGAAGGCTCAAGAGGATGATTGAAGCTTGAGAAACAAGAAAGCATGCATGAGAAAGAGCCAAATTAGCTATGGATTCAGACAGCACATGAAAGAAGAGAAAAAAATATGCGTAAGGCCTTATTTCCTTACCTTAAGCTTGATTATGAGGTGGGTAGCTTTCCCCCTTGAAACCCCACAATTTTTCCTTGAAAATTGATGATTTTGACAGTTGAGAAGCAAGGAGATGAAGAGAGGTAAGCTTCCTTGCCAAAATATGAAGAGAAAAGAGTTTTAAGGCTTAACTTGAAGTTTTGAGGATGAATAAGAGAGAGATGGTGAAGAGGGGAACTCGGCAGAAGAGAGGAGGGAGCAAAGAAGATGAAGATATTTTGATTTCTTAAGTGAAAAGTAAGGTAATGAATAGTTTCCTCCTTAATTTACTCATATCCAAGGAAGTCTAGATATTTTGGTGGTGACTTGCCCTTATTTAGCCTCCTTCCCTTAGATATTTTAGGACTTGAGTTTGACCATTTACCATGCTAGGAGATTAACGCTTTGTTTGGCCCTATTTGGGTACTATTCATAAATTGGTGACACATTTTTGATTTTTTTGGGATTTTCTTGAATTAGGCTCTTCAATGTGATACATTGTAGTACATTAGTATACTATGATGTATACAAGCCTTAAAAACCACTCAAAATCAATTACTTAGATAATTTCATAAAAAATGTGATTTAAGGAGTTTTAAGGCTCTTTTTTGTGTTAGAACACATTTTATGACTTGGTTTTCTTTGGTAATTATTTTATCTTGTCTTTACCTTATATACAAGGTTTAGGAATCCAATTTGGACCCTAATTGAGATTATACAATCCTTAAGATCTCCAAAGGCACATTTTGCCTTAAGTGATTTTTAAGCATTTTCTTGCTTATAAGGATAATGTTAGATTGTTCCTCAATAGTCTTAAGGCATATTTTAGTCTTATTAATCAATAACTAACCATCTATTAACTATTAAATTTAATTAGTTCATGATTAATTAATGTAATTAATGTTTGGGGTGTTTTAGTAGGTATGAGATTGTAAGTACCCCAAGATTGTAGTTAGAGCCCAGATTAGGATTGTATGAGTTGTAACTGCCCCCTGAGTTGCCTTTTCCTTTGTTGGAAAGACTATATTGTCTACCAAAACCCCTACCTCTATTATTAAAATATCCTATACCTCGTACAAAGTTGCCAGCAGAATTAAGAAAGATAACATATTGTTTATGTTGTTGTTTAACTAAGTACACCTAAAAAATCAACATGAAATTAAGGATTCTAGTAGGGAACGAACTTCTAATCAAGTCGAAACATTAGTAACAAGAGCATTGTATTCAATAGGCGAACCCTAAAAACTGGAACTCCAAAATTATCGATTAGAAATAGTTTGTGACTAGTGACAACCAGGGAATCTACAACAATTTTAGCCTTGTTGCTGTAAGATGTCATGTTTTTTGTGGGTTTTCTTTTGCTATAGAGTTAAACTAAATGTGTATCTGGCCAACGTGAGTGTAACAACCCATATGAGTAACTATCCTACAACCTAGCTCCCAAGCATTCATGCTTGGATACTAGCCATTTTAAGCTCTTTGTCCTCACTTCGGCCTAAAAGTGGCAGCATATGTATCCTTATAAACCATTCATAATACTACTCAAATTATCATACTACTCATATGTCAATGTGGGATTGAGGTATTACATATTACCCCACTTAAAGAACACGACATCCTCATCACACGCCTAACAACCAAGGCTCAAGGACCTCCTCGGTAGGTGCCAGATAGTTCATCCGTACACGGTCTCGAGTCAGCCCTTATAATAACCCATATGGGTAGCTGTCCAACAACCTAGCTCATAAACCATTCGGATTTGATAACTAGTCAATTTAAACCCTTCGTTCTCACGTGGGCCTAAACGTGGAAGGTTTTGTTGTTGTAGTAAACTTATATGTATTCTTATAAGCCACTCGCAATACTACTCAGATCATAATACTACTCATATCCCGATGTGGGATGAGAGTATTATTGTGAGCATCGTTTTAAACTAATAGGTATTATGAAGAGTTTTCCACTCCTGAGGTGATGTTTATATTCCAATAACTTGACAAACCACTAACTCAATTAAGGAGGTGTGAAAGATGATAATAACGAGTTGGTCCTTTGGATCCACTTTGCATACTATGGGTTTACTGCATTTTTCATCATTTTTGCTAGGAGTTTGTGTTCCTTCCTCGAATTTCAACAAATCATTGCCCTTAAAATAAGGATGTAGAGTGTACCTCTCTAGACCCTAAAGTTGTTTTGTTTCTACTTTATCAGGTTATTTGCAGCAGATAAAATTTATTGGGTGCTCGTAGACGCAGATAAAATTGATTTGGTTCGTCATATGTACAGAGCTGTGTTTGTGTTTAGAGAGATAGAATATAGAGCCATTAGTATGGAATGAGCACGTGGACATTTAATTCCTGTCATAGACGACTTATGGCAATGTATGGGAATTTAAAAAAGAAAAGAGAGATAGCCGTAATACAGAGAAGACAATAGAGGTTTCCAAGATCCTAAAGCATATCTTCCGTGCGGTTTCTTTTCCAGCACATGGAAACACATCCGCATCTTTCTTCTGCAAGTTCATACTCCACTTGTAGCGTAGCTATAATCACAAAATGATCTCCTATGCCTTTGCCCTTCGGCCCTGACTCCCCCTCGATCCCCACAAGAAGAAAACCAGTCAAGGCATCTCAGATTGAAATATTCCAGGTGTAAAAGATCAAACGCAACTTAGTAGAATTCCATTTCTTTTGCAGTGAATGATAGCATCTCATCAATTGTGTCTAAGAACACTTGATTTTGTATTATCAGAAGAAAGAAAATGAGAGGATGGAAGAAAATCGAGAGTTAATTAACACTGAGATGGATTGGTGACCAGGAAACAATTGATCTCTAAAAGGGAAATGAGGAATCAACGACGGAAAAGGAGATGGGCCAAAAAGGTGGATTCAAGGAAAATGCAGTTCAGAGTTATCTTTCCTTTTTCCCCCACTCCTTTATTATCCATCTGTCCAAACTCTTTCAGGGATATCTACAGAATTCAAAGACCGAATCTGATGAGGGCCCACCACAGTCAAAGGGCATCTGCTTTTACATATCTATGTTTTCTTGAGTCAAAATCTGTCCCTCTCTTTGCTTAGCTGCGTATGTGGGGAAGTGGTCTCTCATGCAATATACAGCACGACCAGAAGAACTAAGTATGAGTGCTGTTTGGTGGTCATAATCTGACAACATAACAAGTGGTGCAACCAAATCAACAAATTAAAGGTGCAAGCTCTCAATGATATAAGGCTGTATTATCTGGAATGTGTTTGCTGAAAGTTATTATAAACATAACGACAGAAGAAAGAGAAACTGACCTCTCAGAGTCCTGAACTGAAAGTTCTTCCCTCTTGTGATCGTATCTGCAACTTTATTATCAGTTTAAGTTTCAGACAAAAAGAAATCCTTTAGCATTAAGAAAGGTCATCGATGTGGTGAAATGGAGACAAAAGGCACTCTTCAAGACATTGACTAGCCTCTAAGAAAATCTCAACTTAAACTAAAAGTACTCTTCAAGACATTAAAACAGGTAAGACAGCTAACAGTATGAAGGAGTATTGTTTTAGTGCATTTTCATACTTCATTATCAGGCTGTAACTTGAATTTTTGTTTCTTCAGACTTATTTCCCCACTTATAGCAATTTGTTAGTGATCGTGTTATAACTGGTACATACAGATATGCAGAAACAGAAGCAACGGCACCATGCTGCTCATAGCAAAGTGGGGCACCATGCAGAAGAATTTGACAGTAAAATATGAGAAACTATACTAGGAAGGATGGAGTTAATACTCCAATTTTCATGTATGAGAATAATAAAATCAATACAACCATACCCAGTACCATATAGAGGTTACAAGTATTTAAAACAGGTAGGGATGTAATTACTAAGACTTTTTTATCAGCTCCCTTCTTTCTGCTAGATGATAAGTAATGGAAGAGAGCTCAAGTAATGTTCATGTATGCTATAATTGAATAGCATGCATTCCACAGATAGTCACAGATTTCAGATGCGCATTTGCACCAACTTAGTAGTTTCTTTGGTTTAGCAATGAGCACAATGCAGGGAAAACCTAATCAGATGTACCATGTTCAAGAATCTTTGAATTTTTGACCCGTTTAATGGTAGTCAAGAAAAATCACTGTTTGACCCCATATGATGAGCACAGCGCATTAGGGAGATGGCCTCGTGCAGGTGGATTCTGAAGGTACATGGGGACCATAGTATATTGTCTTGATGAGAAAAATAGTTATGACCATTGAGGAATCGTTTCAACACTCAATAATGGGAACATTTCGTCAACTTTAAGCCCATATTCTTCCATTTCAACCTCCTCATAACTGATATATATATATACTATCCTGTTCTTGCTCCTGCTACATCAATTCACTGTAACTCAACTTCAATTACTCCGGCTTTGGTCTTAGCATTCTAACATAGATCATGGAATCTAGATATGAGTCTTCAGAAACACTAAGGTACCTTCTGTGATCCAATCACCCCACTCCAGTATGCATGCACACAAACAAAAACTGGAACGCACACCCACACTTCCATAACTTGGGCTGATTTTCATCTAATTTATACGATTTTAAGATACCATGTCGATGTCTTATTACATAAAAATTATTTGCTTTCAACAGAAACAAATGTGCGGCTTGCTACAGGCAGTTCAACAGAAAGGACCACCTGGTGGATCACATGAGAACCTCTTTTCATTCGGTTCATGAACCCATCTGTGGAGTATGCAAAAAGCATTGCAGATCATTTGAATCTCTGAGAGAACATCTTATTGGTAATCCTCCTATCTGGTAAACATACTGTCTATCTTGACCATGACAGATCAAGGGTGTCAAATAATTTCTGCTACTACTTTCTACAGGACCTCTTCCAAAAGTAGAATGTGCAAGAATCTTCAGCACTCGAGGTTGCAGTATTTGCCTGAGTGTACTAGATAGCCCTAATTCCCTAAGGATGCACTGGGCTAAGTGCCAATATTCTCGCCCCAATAATGTAATAATTAATGATGTCAATAAGCTTAACCCCAAGCTCTTATTCTACCTCGTTTACATGTTCTTGTAGTATTGACATATTATAACTTTTTCCTGTTTCAGGGGTTGCTTTATCAGATGGCCAATATGGGCATCAATGATGATTTGAGAATTGATAGTGGCCTAGGAAGGAACTCGCAAATAGTTGCCTTATCCTGCAAAATGGTTGGCGGTGGAAGTGATGGGTCCATAGATCTATGTGCTAGAGTTTGCCTCACCGATCAACATGAAAACATTCTCTTCCATGCTTATGTTAAGCCTCAATATCAAGTCACCAACTACAGGTGCCTATTGTCCTGGGAAGTGATATTGACTAAATAACCTAACCCATTTGACACTTGGGAGTCTTATCAGTTTCTTTATACACGCAGGTATGAGACTACAGGCATACGGCCAGAGCACTTGCGGAACGCAGCGCCATTAAAGACTGTCCAAAGAAAAATTCAAGACTTCCTGTGCAACGGTGAACCTATATGGAAAATTCGGTCAACAGGAAGTAAGGCGAGGATTCTTGTGGGGCATAGGCTGGATCATGATCTTGCCTGTCTTGGGATTGAATATCCAGCTATCTTGATCAGGTATGGAGCTTGGCTGCTGGCTTCCTTGGAGAGGATCTTGAGCTTTTTAGTCATTTAGAAATACGCTTGGTCATACCTCACACATCTTAACATGCCCAAAAATAATTGACAGGGATGTAGCACACTACCCTCCTCTGATGAAAACAAGCAAGTTAAGCAACTCACTGAAATACCTCACACAAGCATACCTGGGTAAGTAAAGTTGACAGTAGTGAAGCGTGTTTACTCATATATTTCTATGTTACATCTTTCTCTTAATCTAGAAGCTTCTACTTTTAACAGCTATGACATCCACAATGGAATACAAGACCCCTATGAGGACTGTGTTTCAACAATGAGGCTCTACATGAGAATGAGATTCCAATATCACAAATCAGAAGATTACCCACTTGCTAGCAACCAGCAAAACCGTAACAGCTTTGCATCATGGAGAGAGAGTGAACTGGAGAAGATGAGTCCGGAACAACTTCTGTCAATCTCCAGATCGATTACTACTGTTGGTGCTTGTGGACAGGTAAAAGTGTTTTCTGAAATGAATTGAAGCTCAGATGAAGAAGCCATGATGTGCCCAGCCGAGAGACTAAACTCTTTAAGCATTCACGATACCTTATTGTGTTTACAATTTAATAACGCGGAAATGGAAAGAAGATCATCTATATTAGCAAAGATTTTTTCTAGTATTGAAAATAGTTTGGTAAAAAGCGACATCATTACTACAGCCATAAACAAAAAGAAAGATGATGTACTGCATATTTCTATGAAGATGCTGCTCTCATTCTAGACTCTAGAGAATCTTATTCAGTAATGAGGATTGATTGTTTCGGTTACATTGTCACCAAATGCTATAATATTTGATATGCAAGTTATTTAATAACCAGTATAGCTTCGTGCGATCATTTGTTTTCTTCTCCTGACCAGGTAATGGAAAAGCAATTCTACTGATTATTGTCCAAATACAGTATTAAATAGTACAGAGATGATGCTGGTATAAAGAGTTCATCCATGCAGGATAACGGGAATTTCGAACCGTAAATTCATTTTAACAAATTTGATTGCACTAGCCAATTAATCTAAACACATGAGAATGCAGTCTATAAAACCAACAAGAATATTCAAGAACCTCATAAATTATTGTACGAGCATCTTAGTTAGTTGAAAGCAGTACTCCTTCAGATTTGTATCCCACAACAGCTATGACAGATATTGAACAGACAAGAACCGAGGAATACTTATTATTTTTGTAAAGTTACAAACGGACCTATGAACCCAATACATAGAGCAATGGCCACCAACGGCACTCAGCATGATATGCTACCTTTTTGTAAGGGGAATTTGATCATGCAGATTACCTGCAACCCTAGGATCACCCAAAATTTTCAGACAAAGATGCCTTCTTACTTACTCTAACCCACTGCCCTGCAAGAACATCAGCGACCACACACAGTCTGAGAGTAGATAAACAGTCCAGATCACTCAAACCGGAAATAAGCTTAGAAGAAGGTCTCCCGTGTATTTGCAGTCGAAAAACTTCTGTCTGGAAAAAAAAAAAATCCTGGCATTATGTTCAAAAATCGTCGGATACATTTGTCGCTTTGTTGGGGACAGTGTGGCGATCAGAAACAAGAATGCGAGACCTTCAAGCAGTATATTGTTTTACTCAGTCGAAACCGATTTTGATTAAATAGCGCGTCAATTAACCACGTAATATAATAAATTTAAGAAAGTAATTATCTGCCGTTAACTAATTAATAGTTTAAAGTCGCTGTAATTAGTTCAAAAAATAATAAAACGTACTAAAATAACATGTCCCACGGATTGGTGAAATTACACTATCAATCGTGGTTTTAAAATTTACTTACCCGTGATATGGTTTCACTCATTTTACATGCAGTAATTAATCTAATTTATCTTCAATTCAAAAGATGTTTAAATATTGTTCGAAAATGATAAAACTTTACATTGATGATGCTAAAGTGATATATTTTGATCTTATGTCAAATCTGAAGTTTTTTAAGCTTGAATGTGATTCGTTGGACCCAATGAAACATGTGACATGTTCATTGGGTTCCACATGTCACATTTAAGTTTTAAAATCTTTAGATTTCTCACAAAACCATTATATAACACTTTAGCAACGCTATGTAAAATTTCATCAATTTCGGACAACGTTTACACATCTTTTAAATTAACCAAAACTTAGAAAAGTTGCTGAATGTAAAATAGGGAAAACCAGACAGGTAGGAAAAGTAATTTTGGAAACCACATAAGTGGAGTGTGAAATTTCATCAAATGTCATGGGTGGGCGTGGGACATGTAATTATCCCTTTTGATAATTTATTTATAAATATCTAAATTGAAGCAGAAAAAATTAAATATAAAAATCTGAGCCCACACTAGTCGGTTTAGATTTTGGAATTTACTGGTTGGGTCTGAAGAGTTAGGGGTGCCCCAAAAAACCCGTTACCGTATCGTAACCTGTTTATACCGTACCATCTAACCGGTTAACCGTACCGTCTTTGGCGGTATGGTTAGCCGTACCGTTATAATTAGACATATGCGGTTTAGGTAACGGTATGTCACTTTTTTACCGTGGTTAACCGCGGTTAACCGGTTATATATATAACTTTATATTCATATATACATATAGTCTTCAATTTTGATTTTTGATATTTAATATTGTTTGATATGTGCTAGTCTTTTGTATATCCTTTAACTTATATTTTGATAACTTGAACAAAGATAATCTAGAAAAAAGACACTTCTTACCTATGACGTAATATATTATGTGCATTGAAGAGGAAGGAAAGCATTATAGATAGTGTATATTGTAATTATGTTTTGTTAAATCTTTTAAGATGTATTTTACTGTCACTTAGTTGATAAATCAACTTGTAAATTATGTTGTTCGAATCTACGTGAATTGAGTTTGCCTTATATTCTTGTATTGTTTTGTGTCATTGCGATTATAAATGTATAGGTTATATATTATATAATGAATTTATTAGATGAGCATTGTATAATGGTGGATTCAATATTTGTTTTATATGTTACGTATATAAACTAATGCTTGCACATGATGCTTTCTAGTTTTTTATTGTTTTTATTTGCTCACTTTTATCTAGTTTGTTATCATTACACAAGGTTATTTACATAAAAAAAAATCTACAACCGGTTTCGGTTAACCTGAATTACCGTACCGCTCTAAATGGTTAACCTGTATGTGGTTAACCGATGTAAATGGAATGGTAACGGTATCGAATTTTTAAAAATTGTATTATCCGGTTAACCGTATAGGCCTTAAGGTGGTAAATACTATTGTACAACCGGTTGTACGGTGAGCATCGTACAACCGTTCATTTTCGATTCAAAGGTTGTTCAAATTTTTGTATTGATTGTTCATATTGATGGAAAGATTACATGTGTTAGTAGAAAGATTATTCAACTTTATAGAATGTTTGTTCAAATTAATTGTGAAGATTGTTCGAGGATGTACATAAATATCATACAACCGGTTGTATGATAGTCAGGTAGCCAACGGATGGCTCCTAAGTCCATTGACCCGAGATGGTTACATAATCATGAGACGCCCACCCGTTCGCTTTCAATTTTATTTTTGATGTCTCAAAATCTTAAATTTATGTTTTTTATTTCTTCATTATTTTTTCACATTCTGCATAGTGTTCTTTGTTAATTGTTCACGTTATTGTTTCTTAGAAGGTAAATCTTCCATTTTAGTTTTATAATTAACAAACGTAACTCGTTTAAATTAGGTTAGATAATGGATTCAACGTATTATATGAAAATTTTGAAATATTTTGTATGTATCTGTTGGTGACCGTGCTCCACGCAGCCACACAACGCCTGTCCCAAACATAGTTGCTTGGTGGCTATCCTTGACCTAACTGTTTGTCGGTTATAATAAGGACAACTACCTGTTGATGACTCATTTACTGCAGTTGCGGTTGGCTATCTTCAAAGGCAACTGCGGAGAGGTCATAAATTTGTTTTTTAAATGAACATCTAACTTAATTATGTGTTGTTTGGCATTAATAATAGATGGTTGGTGGAAAAGAAAATAGCTAGTTAAGGGTGGTAGAACGTAAAGAAAAAGAGACAACATCCTAGTGCATCACATGTATTGTCATTAAGAGACATTGAAAGGTGATTGCTAATAGGGAGAGAACTCGAGTAGCTAATGATGGTGTTGGACCTGGATTTGGTTTAGGATCTGGACACTCTAGGTCCCTGATTTATCTGGATTCAATTTAGTCTTTTAGATCTAAGAGGTAAGTAATCTAATAGTCAATGTTTAAGTTGTAATTTTTTGACATCTATATTTTAGTTAAATGAAAAACAACATTAATTAATGTACAACAAATCTATTTTATAGACTATAATAACACCTATACTATAGACTATAATAATGACTGGACTTGTAGAATTCCCAATTCAATTATCAAAATGAATTTCTCTACCTTCATTCTCTCGCCAATTATCCTCTACATCCATTCTCTCGCCAGTCATCATCTACCTCCATTCTCTCTCAAATTAGTTCACCAACCAATACACTCAAGAACTCCTCGGCCTCAAATCAATTACCAACATATACCAACATGTTCAAGAAGGAAAAACTTCTACTCATCCTGCTCAACTCAATTACATTCAGGCGTTTTCTAAATTCACCAAATCGATCGCCAGTCTCGGTTCAGAAGACCGCTAGTTGATAATTTCAGGCATTTGAACCTGCTGGTAGTCCTGCGAACAAGCTAATTTCAGGCATTTGAACCTGCTGGTAGTCCTGCGAACAAGCTAATTTCAGGCATTTGAACCTGCTGGTAGTCCTGCGATAAAGCTTTGCCTTCGTGGAAATCCAGCCACAACCAACATCCAGTACTCCAATATAATCAATAGCACAACACAGCCAGAGTGTGGGATCCTTTCACCGACAACCAAATATCCGCTAACGAACCCCCAAACAAGTGGGGTCACAAATATAAAATCTCCACCAACGAACACCCAAACGAGTGGGGTCGTAAAATACAAATTCCACCTCACTCTAAGTCTTTGAGTGTGCACACCCTTCTAAGGGTACTTCTGACCATGAATAAGTGGATCTATAGAGCTTAAGCTGTGATATAATGGTCGCAGCGCAAAATGTTCAATTCAGTGTACCAATGTGTACGAAGAAATCCCAGTGAAAGTTTCCCAAATCCATATAATATATCCACCACACTCCACCAGATTCTCAAATATAATCAAACTATAATTTCCACATTCATCCACAAGGTATACCACTAGTCAAAGCCAATTCATCCAACAATTCACGAATATTCGCACAGAATAGTTCAATGAACATAGTAGCTTATCTGGAATCCACACACACCACATATCAGGAATCACACATAACACTAACAATCACTGCCAATGAACTCGGGATCTAAAATTCAATTTAATCACACAATCAATCATCCACCAAACAACCAATTCACAATTCAGAGACTCTTACTATGGTAGACAGGCTTACCCTTTAAATTAGTCTGAACCAGCAATAGAGGTGAAATACCCGCAATATGCGACATAGGATATAATTAGCATATAGTTGGAATTAATGAATTATTATATGGTAGTCGGGAGTAGTATTATTAAAGGCCCAGGGAAGTTCCTTCTTAAAGTAATTATAATTGTTTACCATCCTCTCATTCTTACCGATACTCTCCTAGATATATTTATTACAAATTTTCTGTAGACGTTACAACATCTTTCAATCCTAAGAGTTCAAATTAGATTTTGCTGCTTATAATAAATTATTATTATTAATTAATAGAATTCAATTCTAACTTTACTTCCTCCTAGATTATCATAAATTCCAACACATTTTTTCACATTCTCTTTCCTAAAATTATATTTAATATCAAATACATTTCCCCACTCTTCAGGATCTCCACTCATCTCCTAATTAACTTATTAACAACTATTTATTTGTTTTAAACAAATCTCTCTCCTTAAAAGATATTTATTCATCCTTATCTTATTCCAACGACTAACTATTTCTTTTCATATTTATTTCTTAATTATTTTACTTATTAAATTCATCTTCCCAATTATTTACAACATTGATTGTTATTCTCCCTTCTCTAAATCAATTACATTCATTAATCAATTATTATAATCCCTTCCTTTACTTTATTTATTTCCTGTTTATAATCATGTTCTACTTCATGATTATCTTCACCTTCACCGTATTGCCATCACACTTCTATCTCTCCTCAAACTCCCAAATTCTCAAACTCTCGTTCTTTTAATCCTGCTGTTGTCAAGTGCTTCCCTGGTGCTGGAGTAGGTAGAAGGGTAAGGGTAATAGATTGGTAAGGTTCTAGAATTAATTCTATGGTAATTTGGTAAGTCTCTGATTGAATTTCTGTTTCACAATTCTAGACCCTGAAATCTCTGACGGACGCTTCTAGTGTTTTGGCTGGGTTATCTTCATAGTGGTGAGCGTTGTAGACACCAAAAATTCTCACCCCCTAAAGCAAATTCCAGAATAAGAAACACAATAGGAGGGGTCGTCGCCTTTCTTTTTCAAAAACGTATTGACGTGCGTGCCAAAACGAAACCATCATTTTATAATCATTTTCTAAGCATTTCAGAAAAACACAATTCTTCAAAAATGAATTTCCAACTTCCATCCGTTTTGCAACCCGTCCTCTTCCGTTATTTACTTATTTATTTGTCTATGTTATTTGGGTTCCTGCAATTTTGTTATTTGTTTATTCTATCTTATATACCGCTATTTGTACATATATAATTCAACTTCCATTTTTATCACATTCGCTTGTATTTTAACCACCATTTATTAGTACTATTTCATGATTTTATGTACTTATTATTATAGTATTTAGTTTGTTTTATGCATTTTATTATATTCCTACCAAACATTTTGTTTCTTTGTAAATCCCTGTTTAAAATACTCCTTCTACGTCATTTAGAGCATTAATCCGGTTTGAGATTAAAGCTCTATTATTATTTCTTTCATTTGTATAACTGAATTTTGACCTAGCGTAACTGGTTAGAGTGCTCACCATGCAACCTGATGGTCCTGGGTTCAATTCTTGGCAAAGGAGTCGGGGTGTTGTTATTTTTCGTTTTAGCCTGTGACGGTACTTTAATTTTCGTTATTGCTATTTCCTATTAAATCTCGTCATAGCTTAGTTGGTTAAGGAGTAGGGAAAGTTGCCCAAGAGTCTCGAGTTTGATCTTGGATAAGGGTGAAACTCGGTTTTTATTTTTTGGTGACAGGTCCGAGTATGGCCCATCTTGGCCGGCTCATTTCTTTCAGTCAGTCCAAATAAAAATCAACCAGTTGGCCCTTGTCTGAAAAACCCTAGCCACTACTTACAAAAAAACAAACCTACCGGGACAGATCCCAAGAGAACAGCCGACCAACATTCAAGTTTTTCTTCTCTCAGACAGAGTGTTCCATCCTTGGTATCCCGACGATTTCGAAGACAATAACCCGAGCTCGTTGCTCCTCCTTCTTTCCGTCGTCAACCACCACCATTCACGCCAGAAACCAGTTTGCCACCAAAATCCATCACTGATATCTCTTTACGCCATCATTGTTCACCGGAAGCCTCATTCTCCTCCCCTCGTCCGACTGTGAACGAATCAGCAAAACACCCTACACTAAACTTCCAAAATCACCACCATCCCCTTCGTCTTCTCCGACCGTCATCTCCAAACCTCATCTGCCTCCAATCTTCGAAGTGTAAATAAATCTCTGCTTCCCTGGATGAAAATCTGGTGCCAAGCATCTCGACTTTATCTCTTTAACTATCCTGATTTCCACTGCCTAGATTTTGCCCGATGAAATCGAAAAGATAAGGGCCAAAATTCCAGCCTCGTCGAACTAGTTTGAAGATTCTCATGAGATGCTGTTATGTGGTCTCCCTTTTTTTTATTGTTTTGAGACTATTATACCTTCCTCTGTTGATTAACCTCACGAGTTACCTTTGGCTGAATATATTGGGTGGTTGAAAGTTGCACTGATCTAAAAAAAAATTGTCGGCAAGCAACTACTGGTTGCGTAAGGAATATGTATCTCCATTCCTGGTATTTACTTCTTGTTTCATTTAAACCTCTGATTTATCTAGACTGATGCCATGGCATAGGGTTGTGCTTGATATTTACGAATCACTAATTTACAGATTCTGGATAATGAATTTAGTTTGTTTGAACTAGCTTTTGAATCCATATGTTCATCGATTCCTTGTCTAATGTTTTCTCTTCCAAGTGAATTTGTCTGAATGCGTGAGTCCCAATTTGCTCTTCTGAGATTTTGAAACCAGACCTACAACTGTATGGAAGCGAGATTGCTTGGCTGAATTGGTGACTTTTGAACTCCCCTCTGGTTCGATCTGAAATGGGTGTTGAGTTCGGTGAATGCAGCCGCAGTAACTCTGACCTATATTCCCAGCATGTCATGCTATTGTGCATTCGACATATCTAACCTTTTGACCTGTAATTGTTATTATGTGCTTCTGTCTTCCAGTTTAAGTTTCTGTTTGCAGAAGCTAATGGATCTCCATCCCGATATTTTATCTTAACTGGAAGAGTCTGTCATCTTTGCGTTTAATGAACCCACGAGATGGTAAATCCTGTTTGGCACTTGAGTTGAAAATTTCCTCTCAGTGATACATTTTAGTATCTGTTCTCTATCGGAGTCAAAGGTGGGTTTCCCTAACTACTTTTCTTCTTCTTGCCTTGGCTGAGGTACCTTTCGCTTGGAAGTGTGGACTGAATCAGATTTTCATTTGGTTTGAAGCTGATATTGGATCTTAAGACTGGACAGAGTTTGTTGGTCTCTATCTGGTCACCGCTCTGGTGAATCTAGAAATATTATCGGTCAGCTATTCCTAATTGCCCCTTTTTATACACCGATGTTAGTTTGGAAGTTCTGTTGTCTTTAGTGTTCGTTATTACCCCTTTTGGGTTATCTCATGGTTTGGGATTTAAGCTTTAGCATAGTAATTGCTTCACGTATTGGCGTTTAGGATCTGAAATTTCAATTTGGCTTACATCCCTTTATGCGCCGATATGTTGTTTGAATCTGTCTTTGGTTCGTAAACCTTGTTTCCTAATTTCGGACTACTAATTCACTCATATAGATTGCTGTCTTGTCTCTTAATGGGCAACTGAAATCTTGGATTCAAATTGCATACAAGGAAGAAAAAAGGAACATGTGAATACAGTTAATATTTGATCTTGGTTTCGTTCGCCACCATCTTAATTTCAATTAACATGCTTGCAACCGTTAACTGCTGTGATAAACTCGTGTTGGAAACCTCTCACAAACTTGATAGATCAAACTCATTTATCCACCATAATTGTTTGTTTACTCCATTGTATTGTACGTTTTTCATCTCTATTTTTATTGTAATTGGCTAATTCATTTCTATTGTTTTAACTTCATTTAAGCCCTAGTTACTATCCCTTAGGACCAAGCCTTATGATAGAGGGTGAACCCTAAGATTTAGGTGAGCCATGGTCCCACCTAATAAACTGGGTAATCCCTAGACCCGAACCACACCTTATTATTGTAATAATAAAAAAACAATCAACTTCAAAATCTCAAAGCAAAATCCCAATAAAAATCTGTCCAATTCCAAATCTCAATTCAGCCTAGGCCTTCAGCTTGGCCCAGTAGCCAATTTCAGCCCAACCTCAAATAAGGCCCATTTCAGCCCAACTCAAAAAACCCACCTTGACCCAAATTGAAAGGTCCATTCTGGCCCAAATTGAAAGGCCCATTCCAGCGCAAATTGAAAAGCCCATTTCGGCCCATTTAGCCCAAAAGCACATTTCGGCTCATCAAGCCCAAAAAGCCCATTTCGGCCCACTTGGTCCAACCTTGACCTCAACCCAACTTTGACCCGGTCCAATTTTGACCTTTGACTTTGACCCGGTCGAACTTTGACCAACCAAACTTTGACTTGGTCTAGATTTGACCAATCTGAATGTTGACCTTGACCAAACTTTGACCTTGACCCGACTTCGACCCAACCCGACTTTGACCTAGTCCAACTGTGACCAACCTGAACTTTGACCTGGTCCAACTTTGACCAACCTGAATTTTGACTTTGACCCAACTTTCAAGCCCAAATTTGACCCAAACTTTCAAGCCCAACATTTGGCCCAATTCAACTCGGCTAATCCAACCCGGCCCATTTTCCAATTATGGCCCAAACCCAATTAAATCCAAAATTCAAATTAACTCAATGCCAAACCCAATTCATTCAAACCAAATTCAATGCAAACCCAAATCCATTTCATCCAATCCACACCCAATTTGTAAATTTCATTCAAACCCCCCAAAACCCAAAAAGAATTTCATACCATCATTTTATTCAAAGTTCATCAAGTTTTCAAAAGAAACCATTTTGTGGAATTTTAAAGGAAAAACTCTTCTCACGTCACAGAAAACTCTTCTCAAAATGCAGAAAGTTCTTCTCACATATACAAAAAGTTTTCTCCTAAAACATTTCTTAAAATCAACGTTTCTTTACAGAGAATTCCGAACAACTTCAAAAGTTCTTTTAACTCAGTTTTCAAACTCAAACTAAACCGTTTTCGGGGAACATGGGATGTCTAACACCTTCAAAAAACGTCTTCATCCTAGTTAGGCATCATTTGTCTCCCTTCCAAAATAAAAATCCGAGGCGGGGCACTGGGGTCGTAACCTCCCTTGACGCAGTCTGGATATCTTTAGGCGGGGCATTAGGGTGGCAAACCTCCTCTAATTGCAGCCTAGATTTTTACAAGACGGGGTGCTAGGAATGTAACTGCCTTCCTAGTTGCAGCCGGGATTTTAGAATCGTCTAACTCCTCTCCATTCGATTTCAATGTTTTCGGTATTTTAACGTTTTAAAACCTGGGAGTTAGAGACGTTATTAGGGTTTGACCGAGAGTATCCCATTTATGATACTTCTCTTTAAATCCTATTTTTCGACATAAATTCATTGCCCCATCTTTCGAGCCTCGACACTTACCATTAATTAAGTGTCGTGTTCAAGGGGGTACATAGGGTAATCCCTCGGGATTATCCGCCCTTTTACAACAAAAAATGGTTTTTCGATTTTAAAAAACTTTAAGGACGATTTTGACAATCATTCCTCCAAACAATTCAGTCCACCATCATCTCACTCTAAATTCGAAATATCCCAAAACATCAACCTTTTCAGAACCTTAAATCCGAAAAACCCGGGATCTCTACCCAAACTTCAATTGCCTCACACACTCAAATCATTATCCAAACTCAAATCATTCCAAACTTGAAACATCTCCTGAATCCCGACTTCTCCCAAACTTCTATAGTCTCATAGGCCCGAGTGCCCCATAGACTCGAACATCTCAATCTCTCCACCATTTTCAGATTCAAATGTCTCACAGACCCGAGTGTCTCACAGACCTTGACATCCCATACCTTTCACTACATGAACACCCCAAATGTCTCATAGACCTGAGCGTCTCACAGACTAATCTCTCACACCTAAAACTTCAAACCCTTCAAAACTTCCAAAACCTAAAACCCTGAACTACGTAAGGTCTGATCTCAACAGGGAGTTCAGTACGTAGGCAGCCCATCTAGGGTGCGACCCCATTCCAATCCAAAAAACCCTTTTCCCAACTCTAGGGCGGTATTCATGTCTATCAAACACTCAAATCCCCTCTAACTCCCACAAACCCTCGACTTCTTCTACTCTCAAAATCAGACTCCGAATCTTTCATTCTATACTTATTCGAATTCTTCTTCTTGGCGCTAGCTTGGCAGAAAAGATCGCCTCATCCACTCGTTTTCTCTCCTCCTATCCTAATTCTATTCTTGGCTTTTAAATGAATCTCTCTAAAAAGGTTTTGAAAGAAGGTAATCCCGACAATTGGAGACCGAGGTTTCCTCAGGCACCAATCCGAAGTCATGGTCGTTGTCACTTCTAAGGGGTGTAACCCAGTGCGAACCCACAATAGAATCTCTGATCTGACCAAATAACACCTATCCATAGGCAACAAATTCAGAGTCAACCAACGGTTCTTAGAACCCGATCTTCCTTCCTAGTTATCATAGGTCAAACTAGGTGGCGACTCTAGTCAATTTCTGCCCTTAGGGCATAAGTCCGCGTGGAGCCCATCGAGAGCGGGTGTAGTGCACACTTGCACTCTCCCTTATGCTTTCTGGGAAAGATGGACGATTTAGTAGGTATTTGAGGGATGCCAGAATAACGGGTTTTTACCCTCCATAGAATGACATTTTCTAGGATCTACACTTCTTAGTCAGACCATATTTAGATAGACCCCCCTCATACCGAAAAATCACCCTCCACAGAATGGCGACTCTGCTGGGGAAAACTTGAGTAAGTTTTTCTCAAACTGAAGGAAGACTGAACTCCATTCAAAATTGTCGGGACTTCCTATTTCTTTCAAAACCTTCAAGATATTCATTTCAAAGCCTCTAGGACTATTCTACTCCACACTTAGAGTGTATAACTGATGAGGACAGATAGGACTTGATAGATCCTCCACAAACATTACAACAATTGGGTTAATAATTAGCTCACGATTAGAATGAGACACTTAGGGCTGAACGAAGCTAACTTCCCTTTAGGTTAATAAACAACCAATTTGGTATCACTTTCAAGATAAAACTCTTAGCAAATAGGATGATGCTGACTTCATTGCTTTTATATTTATGTTATGATTGTGGGGTGCATTGGGAGGGTAGCTTAGGACATGCATTCCTCTGTGTCACCTGATTTATCCACGAGTCACGGGATCCCCAACCGGTCCACGGTTGATTCCCCTTGAGCTGGGTCATTCATACGAATGGCTAAAACCCACGGGGCAAGATGGTCATCAACCTACGCCCTGCAGGCTCATGATCCAAAAATACCCTCCATTATCCAAGTCTAAGCCAGCATATAGTGAACCATGAGCCTTTAGTGTCCAGCTGCCTGATCCAGTGTCTAGGACGGGTTTTACGGGTAGTCACCCCCTTGTATGCCGCCTGTCTGACCACCCTTCTGCCTTACCCTGAAGATTGCATGGACTCAGTTCTCCATTGTTCCTCTGCACCACGGGTGTCTCTAAAGCCCAATGTCATGCTACACGCCCATAGAGGATCCCGTATTTACCGGATACCCATACATGGCACAACGTAGTCAGTGAATAATTTGGACTTTACACACACCTGACCGTGCAGATGACGAGAGACCCGTTCCCATGCAGTACTTCCCCGAGTTTCCCGAAAAGTGAGCGTGTTGTCGGATCATCACTGGTCGTGGCGTATGTTTCCTTATCATCTCGGGTGTCTTGACCTTTCGAACTTAAGCACTCCGGACTTTCTTGATAACGTGCCCCACAAAGGCATAGTAGAGAAAAACCCCGAGAGATGATAGTGAAGGGATGACGGTTCCCCCGGTGAGACAGAATCATAATTGACCTGGAAAGTGATTATCCCAACATTAACACTTACAGCTCCACATCAAACATAGCCACGATTTCTTTTATGCTGTACATGTGTGCAAACCACTTTTTCAAACCAATCTGTTTCAAAACGTTCGGAATTTTCTTTTGCACATTTCTTAAAGCTGTTTTACGAGCTCATTTAATTTTGAATCCCACCTAAATTTTACTCATAAACATTTGCGGTTTTAAACCTGCCACTTCATCTTTAAAATGTTATTTCCAAAACAATTTTTCAAAAAATAGATTTCGAAAACCTACTTTCTACAAATGAATTTCAAACAACATTTTCACCAAACATTATCTCAAACAAGATTTCGAAAACAGTTTTCAAAATTGATTTGCACAAGCGTATTTCAAAATAAATGATTTAGTCCCCATGTTGTGACCCACTATTTTTGAAATTCTGCCCACCTTCAAGAGCAGTGGTCATTACCGTGGAGCGTTCTAGTCATTTCGTGTTTTCACAAAAGTGGTGGATTTTCACATAAGATTTTGTGCTCGATCATTCACCTTTCCTTTCTCAAAAATATCCCTCATTCCCATCGTCAGAGCAAGAGGAGCAGCATGAAGATCGACTACGCGGTTCGAGCCAAAAGCTAGAGGCTCACCAACCCGGGTCGCTAGCCGAGCAAGTGACATAAAAACCCACACCAACCGTTCAAATACAAAATCAGAGGTATACCAATCCGAGTCAAGCGACATGAAGATTAACAACACCTGTTCGAGTTCAAACTGTTGAAAATCAGAGGAACACCAGACCTGTTTCATTTGACCACAATGCAGTGAAGCAAGAGCCCAAAAGTGTGCAAGCAGCCGGTTAAGAGCCCAAAGACGAGTGAGCAACCAAGGCCCCGAACTTGAGCGAACGACCAATCAGCAGCGCAAACATGGATGTGCAGTCAGTCAGAATCGCGAAGACAAAGCAGAAGAAGTTTTAAACTTAAAATCCTCCTTTTAATGACTTTTTAGAATTGATGATGTATAGGTTTTCCCCTATGATTCTTTTCTCTCTTGTCCATTTCTAAATAGATCACGTGTATAGGTTTATACATTCCCTTTGAATTTATTTAGATAAAATGTGTATAGGTTTTCCCCACTCCCTATTTTATTTGCGAATGACCGAGCGTCAAAGTTCATATTGGGAAAATCCACCACTTCGAAGACACAAGTTTTCAAGATGTTTTTTCCAAAAACTTGGTTTCTTGTGCAATGCATGTTTTGCTCAAAAAAAAAAAACAACAACAAGACAACCCTTCATGTTTTATCCACCACTCTTAAGACTTTGTTTCATGGGGTGAAATATGTGGCATCTACAAAGGCATCCCATTAAAAATTTTGATAAGATAATTTGACACTTAACATACACCCGCATCCATTTCATAACATTTTTTTCAAAATAAATAAAAGTCATTTTTTTTGCACCAACAATCATTCACACTCATCACACAACAAATTTTGTTTAACGAAGCATACTGACATTATCTCTCCTCCTTCATTCTAATGCTTGTGTGCGCAGGTGTCCGTGGAAGTCAGTAATTGAAAAGAAAGAAGAGCAGCCTGCTCCAAGCAACAACGTAAAAAATGGAGCAAGCACCTCGAAGCAATGAAACGGTCAAAGGTCGATTTGTTCACAAAGAATTGACCAATAACCTTGCTAGCGACTTGGAGAAAAATCTGAGGATGGAAGAAGGTGTCCAAAGAAGAACAATCGGGGCCTATTCAAAGTTGGATAGCAGTTACAAAGAAACTCCAACTTACTCTACATACGATGCCTATGAGTTTCAAGCAATAGACCCTCATGCTCTCTCTGTCCAAGTTTGAACAGTACCAAGCACGCCTTCTTCACCTATGTATAGCTCAACTATGAGAACTTCAACCGCCACCAGAGGAAATTGGCCACAAATGGTTTGTGATAAGGGAAAGACCCAAGTCCCATCTTCTCCCATGGTGTATGCCGGCTCAAATCTCCCCTTGCCCACACACAAACATATCCTTTCTCGGCAAGCACATCCTCATTCGTCAAAGTCTGGCCGACATCTTTTCCCAGGAACAACCCTGCCCTCTCAACCTCTTGACACCAACCACCCTGAGACAGCATTTACTTCAATCCAAAATCTTGATCTTAGAATGAGTCCAATGAAAGAATTAGTGTAAGAACTGAAGATGGAACTGGAGCTGACTCAACGTTTTAAGTTAGTAGGTTGGGAGCCAACTAACCCATATCCCGATGCTCGTCTAAAAAGGCATGAGTTTGTCGGAGATGGAGAAGTATGAGGGGATTGGAGACCCGAGGCATCATGTTGATAAGTATGATAAACTCATGAAGCTTCATGGCCTTTCCGACGAGCTGAAAGCCGCATGCTTTAGATTCTATTTGCAAGGACCTGCTTACTCTTGGATTATGAGTATGGATCTAAATGAAAAGTGAAGCTGAGACCTGTACTTAGAGTTTCTCTCTCAATACGACAATAATTTTCATCATGAAGTTACACGAAGAGATTTAGAGATCACACGCCAGAGTTCTGACAAACCCATGAGGGAATTCATAAAACGATGGAGGGTGAAGGCCGGACAAATGAATAATCGACATACTGAGGAAGAGCAAGTGCAAATGGTGATTTCTGGACTGAAAGAGGTGTATCGACATCGGTTGAAATATCTAGGGATATGTGACTTCAGACGACTAATGGCGGTTGTGACTACTTTGGAAGATGCTGAAACCAAAGATCCAAAACCAACAATCATGCAAAGAGAATACCACTAACCTGGACAAGACTCTCAAAGACAGAATTCAAGTCTAGGAATGTCACTTGGTGAAGCCTGGAGAATTTTAACCGAGGGAGGTTACCTAGCACCTTACAACACCAGTTCGAGGGTGAAGATGCTTGGGCCACATCCGCAGGAATATTGTGACTATCATTGGATTCGTGGGCACACCACCAATGAGTGCACAACACTGAGAAATGCAGTCCAAGAGCTAATAGACAGAGGAGATGCCCCTTCTTTAGAGCTAAAACTTCCATCATAGGCCGCAAAGGTGCACTTTCCTGAGGCATCGCCGAGCTACGCATGACCATGTGTTAGTCCATGGTGATAGTGGTAGAGTAGTTGAGTCATGTTTTTACTGTGATGAAAGCATATGAAGGGTTGAATCCCATCCCTCTCCTCTTTTGTTAGACCTATCAGGAGTTGCAGGAAGAACAAGACAATTTTGTCATATCGACTGCAATGTAGGAATTACACTCCTTAAGTAGTAGGCATTTGTTTAATAACTAAACATATGGGATTTCGTTTCTCCCAAGACCCACTCAACAAATGACCATCTAAAGGGCCAGTCGTGGCAAGATGAGCGCCGAGTACCTTCAACCAGAATCGACTCAAGCGAGACTAGGTGTAACCTTACCACTCATGCATTGCATCCAAAAACAAAACAAAGACAAAAAAACATTCAATCAACCATCTCAATTCATCATTTTCAGCATTTCATGCATCCTATACATGGTAATTCCATATTACGACAACATATTGCATTGTAGATAGTTGCATTTGCATACTCCGTATCGAAACGACGTCTTTGGTGAAAATCTTGATTGGTTATTTGAATAGAGTGCTTGAACCATTAAACTCTCGACCCGTCAATTCACACAAGGGTCTAATCAAAATCAGCACCACAAACCAAGTGAGTTGCGTGCAAAGAGCGGTATTTTCCTTTGAATTTTAAATGAGTGTTATGGACAATCCATTGAGTGATGAGGGAAGGTGGAGAATTCCAATTGAGGTAAAACCATGAGCGACTTGTGTATTCCTTCAGCATAAGGTGAGACATAATTTAGAAGTGAGGCAAATGTCGATAGCAAGATACGAACTGTGATTCATGCAAAGATCAGAGAATAGTAAGAAGACAATCATTGACTAATGAGAATGATGAGGCACTTAGGAATAAAAATCTGTACAAAACCAAAAAGCTTTGACTGCCCTGTACATAATCTCTTAGTGAGCCCCGCTGAGCCTTTCACGATAAACCTTTTTCTGAGAACTCGACAACATGCCAACTCACATACATATACTTACTCACCCTTGCAATAGAGGATCTCAAAGGAGCCAGAGCCATGGTCTCTCCCCCACCATCTTTCACAAAAACAACGAATGAAATGTTTGAAGAAATCAGTGAGCCAAGGCAACTCCAAAGTCAAACACCAAAAGAGAACACTGAAAATGTTCAAGAAGATCGATGAGTCAATGCAACTCCAAAGCTGAAAGCCGAAATACATCGCAGAGAATGCTTGAGAATGTTGATGAGCCAAATGCAATTTCAAAAACACAAAAATGAGAAGAAAGTTCAAATCATGCGCCAGAAGAGGCAAGAAGAAAAAATCCAAACCAAAAGGACCAATGATGTCCCGAAGAAACCGATAAGGGGTTATCAAAACCCGTTTAATCATTCCACCCATGGCAAAGGCGAAACATGTCCGCTATTGTACAAAAGCTCCATGATTCCTAAACAAATCCTCCAGTCCCATGTGACATACATCATACCCGTCAACCCCGTTATAACCCAATAAAAGACCTCTGACTCGTTAGTTGGTGAGCGTTAACTGAAAGTATCGGATCTGAAACATGAATCATAAGTTTCGTGCTTGTTATCAACATGTCCCACCTCACAATACAGGGACTATGAGCGAATGAGTGCGACCTTACTTCACAAGGTCTTCCGAGTGCGAGTGACTCTTTCATCAAAGCACCAAATCATAAATAGCTTACCCCATCGCAGGTGAGGAATTTATAAGGATCGGAAAGTCCAGAACTTTGAAAAATTCTGAGGAAAATACTACTCCGAGCGTCAAGAGTATCATTACACCATTAGCACACACAACTAGACTCATGAGAGATTGACCCATATACCCCCATGCGAGGAAAGTGATTCGTGCACTCGAGTTCAATAATCACTCAAGATCGAAACGAAGATGTCTTATATTCGTAAACCTCATATTAATAGAGATAGGTCCGTACCTTCTCTCCAAAAAATGCATATGCATTTTGCATCAAGTCAAGCATTCAATACTTGCATACACCATAATCATTTCACCTTCAACATTGGAATAGTAAGAATTCTACCTAGTCTCGCTGAAAGTCAACTGCAGTTGCAGCTGTGAATCGTAACTTTCGATCAAAAGATGTTAACTAGAGCCATCTTTGGCCATCATCAAGCTATATCGAACCATCTTGGAGCCATTCTGGGCTATACTCGAGCTACATCGAACCAAGTAGGAGCCACCCAAAGTCATTCGATGATCATCCCGGAGCCGTCCAGTGTCATTCACGAGTTACACCAAGACTAGCTCCAGAGCAACATCGAGGCCACCTCAAACCAAGCTGGAGCCATGTGGGAGCCATCCTCATACATTGAGACCATCCATAGAGATACACAGGGGCCATCCCAACAGTCCGAGGACAATACGGGAGCCACCTCAAATCCCTGTCGGATCCATTTTGTCACCAAGACTTTGCTCACAGAGTATTGAACTACGTATGGTCTGATCTCAATACGAAATTGAGTACGTAGGCAGCCCGCTCAGGGTGCGACCACCCCAAAGGAAAAATCCCCCTTTGTTCCTCACAATCACCAAATAGAGCCATCTCGTAGAACTTCCCGGAGCCTTCCCGAGCTATCCTAGAGCCATCATGAGAGAACCCTGAAGTCATGACCGGACCGAAGCCATCCATCTATGACCAAGAAGTTGTCTACCACATCAAAATACGTCAAAAACAACAATGATCCACCAATCACATCAACCCACCATTGGACTCAAAATCCAAAACAAATCGAAACCCACCAACCATCCCGAAAATCTCAATCCAAATCAAAATCCACCAACCATCATGAAAATCTCAATCCAAATCGAAACCCACCAACCACCCCAGAGATGTTGCTCATAATGGGGTCATGAATCATGTCGGAGCCCTCCGACCACACTAGAGCCACCCGACCGCACCGGAGCCATCAAAGTAATCTGGAGCCATCAGTCCATACCGGAGCCATCACCACATGCCAAAGTCATCTCACAATTTGAAACAACTCTGGAGCCGCCAGCTCACGCTAAAATCTACATCCACAAACTGGGAGTTTGATTCGATTAATGCATCTGTTAACCAAGTCATCATTCTCATTTCATTGCATGTGGGAATCCTTTCAAGGGTACCACAAAATCAATCACGTCGTTCGATCAATTGTTTCACTCAAGTTTGAAGTATAATCTTCATTCCACTCAGGTGGCCTTTCACTTGCAAAACTCTTTCACTATTCGATTCGCCTTTTTCGCTTCAAACCCGCTAGGCAGCTATTGCGCTACTAGTGCGGTCGACTTTTCGTTTTACACCTGCTAAACAACTATTACGCTACTAGTGCGGTTGACTTTTTGTTTTACACCCACTAGACAGCTATTACGCTACTAGTGCGGTCGACTTTTCATTTTACACCCACTAGACAGCTATTGCGCTACTAGTGCTGTCGAATTTTCGTTTTACACCCGCTAGGCAGCTATTGCGCTACTAGTGCGGTCAACTTTTCGTTTTACACCCGCTAGATAGCTATTGCGTTACTAGTGCGGTCAAATTTTTCATTTTACACCTACTAGACAGCTATTGCGCTACTAGTACGGTCGCCTTTCATTTTACACCCGCTAGACAGCTATTGCGCTACTAAGCGGTCGATCTTTCGTTTTACACCGCTAGGCAGCTATTGCGCTACTAGTGCGGTCGAATTTTTTGTTTTACACCTGCTAGACAGCTATTGCGCTACTAGTACAGTCGCCTTTCATTTTACACCCGCTAGACAGCTATTGCGCTACTAGTGCGGTCGAATTTTTCGTTTTACACCTGCTAGACAGCTATTGCGCTACTAGTACGGTCGTCTTTCATTTTACACCCGCTAGACAGCTATTGCGCTACTAGTGCGGTCGAATTTTTCGTTTTACACCTGCTAGACAGCTATTGCGCTACTAGTGCAGTCGATCTTTCGTTTTACACCCGCTAGATAGCTATTGCACTACTAGTGCGGTCGAATTTTTCGTTTTACACCTGCTAGACAGCTATTGCGCTACTAGTACGGTCGCCTTTCATTTTACACCCGCTAGACAGCTATTGCGCTACTAGTGTGGTCGAATCTTTCGTTTTACACCTACTAGACAGCTATTGCGCTACTAGTATGGTACCGAATTTGCATTCTAGGCTCGTCATAAGCCCTAGGACTGGATATCAAGAGGTCCAGTTGAGGCATTCCTAAGCCCTCGTGCACCCTAAACCAATCTAATTGTTAGTACCATAGGCTCGTCATAAGTCCTATGGCTAGATATCAAGAGGTCTAGCTGAGGCTCGTCATAAGTCCTCGTACTTTCAATTGCATTATAGGCTGGTCATATGTCCTATAGCTAGACGTCAAGAGGTTTAGTTGGGGCCCATCATAAGTCCCCGTGCACCTGAACCTATAAGAACAAATCATAAACCGCAGTGAGAATTTTTGGTGCCCCGTCGACCTTGATCCAATTCTACAAGGGCTTGCAAAATTGAATCTAGGGGAGCCATCTGTAGACACCAAAAATTCTCACCCCATAAAGCAAATTCCAGAATAAGAAACACAATAAGAGGGGTCGTCGCCTTTCTTTTTCAAAAACGTATTGACGTGCATGCCAAAACAAAACCATCATTTTATAATCTTTTTCTAAGCATTTCAGAAAAACACAATTCTTCAAAAATGAATTTCCAACTTCCATCCGTTTTGCAACCCGTCCTCTTCCGTTATTTACTTATTTATTTGTCTATGTTATTTGGGTTCCTGCAATTTTGTTATTTGTTTATTCTATCTTATATATCGCTACTTGTACATATATAATTCAGCTTCCATTTTTATCACATTCGCTTGTATTTTAACCACCATTTTATTAGTACTATTTCATGATTTTAAGTACTTATTATTATAGTATTTAGTTTGTTTTATGCATTTTATTATATTCCTACCAAACATTTTGTTTCTTTGTAAATCCCTGTTTAAAATACTCCTTCTCCGTCATTTAGAGCATTAATCCAGTTTGAGATTAAAGCTCTATTATTATTTCTTTCATTTGTATAACTGAATTCCGACCTAGCGTAACTGGTTAGAGTGATCACGATGCAACCTAATGGTCCCGGGTTCGATTCTTGGCAAAGGAGTCGGGGTGTTGTTATTTTTTGTTTTAGCCTGTGACGGTACTTTAATTTTCGTTATTGCTATTTCCTACTGAATCTCGTCATAGCTTAGTTAGTTAAGGAGTAGGGAAAGTTGCCCAAGAGTCTCGAGTTCGATCCTGGATAAGGGCGAAACTCGGTTTTTATTTTTTGGTGACAGGTCCGAGTATGGCCCATCTTGGCCGACCCATTTCATTTAGTTAGTCCAAATAAAAATCAAACAGTTGGCCCTTGTCTGAAAAACCCTAGCCACTACTTATAAAACAACAAAGAAACAAACCTACCGGGACAGATCCCAAGAGAACAGCTGACCAACATTCCAGGTTTTTCTTTTCTCAGACAGAGCCTTCCATCCTTGGTATCCCGACGATTTCGAAGACAACAACCTGAGCTCGTTGCCCCTCCTTCTTTCCGTCGTCAACCACCAC
This sequence comes from Limonium bicolor, assembly GCA_023374045.1. Classification (NCBI taxonomy): domain Eukaryota; kingdom Viridiplantae; phylum Streptophyta; class Magnoliopsida; order Caryophyllales; family Plumbaginaceae; genus Limonium; species Limonium bicolor. The sequence goes on along the minus strand of CM041782.1, from coordinate 107,776,455 downwards.
CATTCACTCCAGAAACCATTTTTCCACTAAAATCCATCACTGATATCTCTCTACGCCATCATTGTTCACCGGAAGCCTCATTCTCCTCCCCTCGTCCGACTGTGAACGAATCAGCAAAACACCCTACACTAAACTTCCGAAATCACCACCATCCCCTTCGTCTTTTCCTACCGTCGTCTCCAAACCTCATCTGCCTCCAATCTTCGAAGTGTAAATAAATCTCTGCTTCCCTGGATGACAATCTAGTGCCAAGCATCTTGACTTTCTCTCTTTAACTATCCTGATTTCCACTACTTAGATTTTGCCCGATGAAATCGAAAAGATGAGGGCCAAAATTCCAGCCTCGTTGAACTAGTTTGGAGATTCTCATGAGATGGTGTTATGTGGTCTCCCTTTTTTTATTGTTTCGAGACTATTATACCTTCCTCTGTTGATTAACCTCACGAGTTACCTTTGGCTGAATATATTGGGTGGTTGAAAGTTGCACTGCTCTAAAAAAAAATCGTCGGCAAGCAACTACTGGTTGCGTAAGGAATATGTATCTCCATTCCTGGTATTTACTTCTTGTTTCATTTAAACCTCTGATTTATCTAGACTGATGCCATGGCTTAGGGTTGTGCTTGATATTTGCGAATCACTAATTTACAGATTCTGGATAGTGAATATAGTTTGTTTGAACTGGCTTCTGATTCCATATGTTCATCGATTCCTTGTATAATGTTTTCTCTTCCAAGTGAATTTGTCTGAATGTGTGAGTCCCAATTTGCTCTTCTGAGATTTTGAAACCAGACCTACAACTGTATGGAAGCGAGATTGCTTGGCAGAATCGGTGACTTTGGAACTCCCCTCTGGTTCGATCTAAAATGGGTGTTGAGTTCGGTGAATGCAGCCGCAGTAACTCTGACCTATATTCCCAGCATGTCATGCTATTGTGCATTCAACTGAGCTAACCTTTTGACCTGTAATTGTTATTATGTGCTTCTATCTTCCGGTATAAGTTTCTGTTTGCAGAAGCTAATGGATCTCCATCCCGGTATTTTATCTTAATTGGAAAAGTCTGTCATCTTTGCGTTTAATGAACCCACGAGCTGGTAAATCCTGTTTGGCACTTGAGTTAAAAATTTCCTCTCAGTGATACATTTTAGTATCTATTCTCTATTGGAGTCAAAGGTGGGTTTCCCTAACTACTTTTCTTCTTCTTGCCTTGGCCGAGGTACCTTTCGCTTGGAAGTGTGGACTGAATCAGATTTTCATTTGGTTTGAAGCTGATATTGGATCTTAAGACTGACAGAGTTTGTTGGTCTCTATCTGGTCACCGCTCTGGTGAATCTAGAAATATTATCGGTCAGCTATTCCTAATTGCCCCTTTTTATACACCGATGCCAGTTTGGAAGTTCTGTTGTCTTTAGTGTTCGTTATTACCCCTTTTGCGTTATCTCATGGTTTGGGATTTAAGCTTTAACATAGTAATTGCTTCACGTATTGGCGTTTTGGTTCTGAAATTTCAATTTGGCTTACATCCCTTTATGCCCCGATATGTTGTTTGAATCTGTCTTTGGTTCGTAAACCTTGTTGCCTAATTTGGACTACTAATTCACTCATATAGATTGCTGTCTTGTCTCTTAATGAGAACTGAAATCTTGGATTCAAATTGCATACAAGGAAGAAAAAAGGAACATGTTAATACAGTTGATATTTGATCTTGGTTTCATTCGCCACCAGCTTAATTTCAATTAACATGCTTGCAACCGTTAACTGTTGTGATAACCTCGTGTTGGAAACCTCTCACAAACTTGATAGATCAAACTCATTTATCCACCATAATTGTTTGTTTACTCCATTGTATTGTACGTTTTTCATCTCTATTTTTATTGTAATTGGCTAATTCATTTCTATTGTTTTTAACTTCATTTAAGCCCTAGTTACTATCCCTTAGGACCAAGCCTTATGATAGAGGGTGAACCCTAAGATTTAGGTGAGCCATGGTCCCACCTAATAAACTGGGTAATCCCTAGACCCGAACCACACCTTGTTATTTAATAATAAAGAAAAAACAATCAACTTCAAAATATCAAAGCAAAATCCCAATAAAAATCTGTCCAATTCCAAATCTCAATTCAGCCTAGGCCTTCAGCTTGGCCCAGTAGCCAATTTCAGCCCAACCTCAAATAAGGCCCATTTCAGCCCAACTCAAAAAACCCACCTTGGCCTAAATTGAAAGGCCCATTCTGGCCCAAATTGAAAGGCCCATTCCAGCGCAAATTGAAAAGCCCATTTTGGCCCATTAAGCCTAAAAGCCCATTTCGGCTCATCAAGCCCAAAAAGCCCATTTCGGCCCACATGGTCCAACCTTGACCTCGACCCAACTTTGACCCGGTCCAATTTCGACCTTTGACTTTGACCCGGTCGAACTTTGACCAACCAAACTTTGACTTGGTCTAGATTTGACCAATCTGAATGTTGACCTTGACCAAACTTTGACCTTGACCCGACTTCGACCTAACCCGAGTTTGACCCGGTCCAACTCTGACCAACCTGAACTTTGACCTGGTCTAACTTTGACCAACCTGAATTTTGACTTTGACCCAACTTTCAAGCCCAACTTTGACCCAAACTTTCAAGCCCGACATTTGGCCCAATTCGACTCGGCCAATCCAACCCGGCCCATTTTACAATTATGGCCCAAACCCAATTTAATCCAAAATTCAAATCAACTCAATGCCAAACCCAATTCATTCATACCAAATTCAATTCAAACCCAAATCCATTTAATCCAATCCACACCCAATTTGTAAATTTCATTCAAACCCCCCAAAACCCAAAAAGAATTTCATACCATCATTTTATTCAAAGTTCATAAAGTTTTCAAAAGAAACCATTTTGTGGAATTTTAAAGGAAAAACTATTCTCACATCACAGAAAACTCTTCTCAAAATGCAGAAAGTTCTTCTCACATATACAGAAAGTTTTCTCCTAAAACATTTCTCAAAATCAGCGTTTCTTTACAGAGAATTCCGAACAACTTCAAAAGTTCTTTTAACTCAGTTTTCAAACTCAAACTAAACCATTTTCGGGGAACATGGGATGTCTAACTCCTTCAAAAAACGTCTTCTTCCTGGTTAGGCATCATTTGTCTCCCTTCCAAAATTAAAATCTGAGGCAGGGTACTAGGGTCGTAACCTCCCTTGTCGCAGTTTGGATATCTTTAGGCGGGGCATTAGGGTGACAAACCTCCTCTAATTACAGCCTAGATTTTTACAAGACGGGGTGCTAGGGATGTAACTGCCTTCCTAGTCGCAGCCAGGATTTTAGAATCGTCTAACTCCTCTTCATTCGATTTCAATGTTTTCGGGTTTTTAACGTTTTAAAACCCGGGAGTTAGAGACGTTATTAGGGTTTGACCGAGAGTATCCCATTTATGATACTTCTCTCTAAATCCTATTTTTCGGCATAAATTCATTGCCGAATCTTTCGAGCCTAGGCACTTACCATTAATTAAGTGTCGTGTTTGAGGGAGTACATAGGGTAATCCCTCAGGATTATCCGCCCTTTTACAACAAAAAAATGGTTTTTTGATTTTAAAAAACTTTAAGGACGATTTTGACAATCATTCCTCCAAATAATTCAGTCCACCATCATCTCACTCTAAATTCGAAATATCCCAAAACATCAACCTTTTCAGAACCTCAAATCTGAAAAACCCGGGATCTCTACCCAAACTACAATTGCCTCACACACTCAAATCATTATCCAAACTCAAATCATTCCAAACTCGAAACATCTCCTGAATCCCGACTTCTCCCAAACTTCTATAGTCTCATAGGCCCGAGTGCCCCACAGACTCGAACATCTCAATCTCTCCACCATTTTCATATTCAAATGTCTCACATACCCGAGTGTCTCACAGACCTTGACATCCCATACATCTCACTACATGAACACCCCAAATGTCTCATAGACCCGAGCGTCTCACAGACTAAACTCTCACACCCATAACTTCAAACCCTTCAAAACTTCCAAAACCTAAAACCCTGAACTACGTAAGGTCTGATCTCAACAGGGAGTTCAGTACGTAGGCAGCCCATCTAGGGTGCGACCCCATTCCAATCCAAAAAAACCCTTTTCCCAACTCTAGGGCGGTATTCATGTCTATCGAACACTCAAATCCCCTCTGACTCCAACAAACCCTTGACTTCTTCTACTCTTAAAATCAGACTCCGAATCTTTCATTCTATACTTATTCGAATTTTTCTTCTTGGCGCTAGCTTGGCAGAAAAGCTCGCCTCATCCACTCGTTTTCTCTCCTCCTGTCCTAATCCTATTCTTGGCTTTTAAATGAATCTCTCTAAAAAGGTTTTGAAAGAAGGTAATCCCGACAATTGGAGACCGAGGTTTCCTCGGGCACCAATCCGAAGACGTGGTCGTTGCCACTTCTAAGGGGTGTAACCCAGTGCGAACCCACAATAGAATCTCTGATCTGACCAGATAACTCCTATCCATAGGCAACAAATTCATAGTCAACCAATGGTTCTTAGAACCCGATCTTCCTTCCTAGTTATCATAGGTCAAACTAGGTGGTGACTCTATTCAATTTCCGCCCTTAGGGCATAAGTCCGTGTGGAGCCCATCGAGAGCGGGTGTAGTGCACATTTGGTAGGTATTTGAGGGATGCCAGAATAACAGGTTTTTACCCTCCACGGAATGGCATTTTTCTAGGATCTAGACTTCTTAGTCAGACCATATTTAGATAGACCCCCCTCATACCGAAAAATCACCCTCCACAAGCGTATCCAGGTAAACATCTGTGCTCATCATCTTCTTTTTCATTGCAAAATATCAATGTATTGGATTAAACTCGGTTTTGGTGCTTTTGAAACTTGGGAATTATTTTCCCCCGTATTCTGGATGCAATGGTTTTGCAATTGGTATTGGATAAATGTTTTTCAGGAGACTTTCACTGGATTGATGGTACCTTATGGTGCCCCGTGTATATTGATGGTACCTTATGGTGCTCCATGGATTTGTCGGTACTTTGTACCCCATGAATACATATATATTTCTGCCTGTAGACATTACTTGCAGTTAAGCTCTATGATCTACTCCTTTGGGTCAAAAGCACCTTATGGGGGGTGTGCACACTTAAGTACTTAGGGTGAGGTGCGATATTATTTTGCGAGCCCAATTCAGGTGTCGTCTGTGTATACTGATAATTGGATCTTGTTGAACCTGAATTATTTTTGGTGTTGTGTTTTGGGTGTGTCTCAATTGATTACTAATGTGTGCGTACCGATTTGCAAATATAAAACGAGTTCAAAATGTATTTTACAAGTTAAGACAATGTTTATTCAGTTTTGCTGATTTACGCGATCCCTTCGCATTTCCTGTATGTTGTTTTCTAATCGCAGGTATCTATGGTTAAATTGGGGAATTGGGGACACGCTACCACATAGCTTAAGATGGACGAATTGACTTTCAGATTTGTTAAGATGAGTTGTGGTTTTGAAATACATTCCTTTATGATGCTTGAAATATTTTGGATTTGTTTTGGTTAGGTTAAGTTTGAGCACTCAATGATTTGAGTGTGGCGGTAACGCCCTGGTAGTTTTTACATTTCCGCTGCTATTGACTAAATCTTGGATGATTTGTTTTGGAGTAATTCTCTTTGAAGTTTATAAAAAGTGTTAAGGTTTTCGTATGATAATTTAATGGTAATTGTTATTGTGTTTAATTGTTACCTAACGCCGTTTAAACTTACCGGGACATTTCTTATATTTTGACATTAATTCTACAGCATTTTGGGAGTGATTTTGGCTCTGAATTCGTATTGGAAATCGCATTTTAGGACCTATCCAAACGTCCGTTCGAACATCAATGTTCGGACAGGCCTCGAGAGTTTAACTTGTTTTCACAGGATTGGGTGTGTCCGAACATCATTCCGAACATCAACATTTGGACAGCGTGCGAGGACGATTCCAACTTGTAAGTTTCGACTTATATCCGAACTTACAAGTTCGGAACAATGTTTGGACCACGTAAGGAATTTTTCGGACTTTTGAAACTCGACTTGTGTCCGAACTTCAATGTCCGGACACAAGTTCGGACGCCTTTGTGTTTTGAATTTTCAACTCTCGACTTGTGTCAGAACATCAATGTCCGGACACAAGTTTGGACAATTGGATTTCCTCAGATGTTTTCTTCTCAGCTTGTGTCCGAACTTAGACGTTCGGACACAAGTTTGGACCGAAACTATTTTGCACTTTTAGGACTCGTTTGGAGTGCATTTTCAAAACCATTTGCGCTATTAGACGCGTGTTTTCATAAGCTATCATTTAAGGTAAAATCTAGGGTGTTATAAGAGGATAGGAATTTAGTGTGAGAGGAAGAAGAGCAAAGCGATGCATAGAGAGAGAGAATGGGAATGAGATTTTGCCAAGAAAATATCAAGAAAGGAAAAGAAAGAAAAGAAAAAAAGGAAAGAAAAGATAAGAAAGGAAAAGAAATGAATTAAAATATAATCTAATTAATCTTCTTTTATTCTTAAATACCTCTTTATCTCTGCTTAAGGAATATATCCCCAATTCAAATAACTTAATAATTAATAGTCCAATATCCACCATTTATCGTAACTATATTTAATCCAAAATAACGTATAATATATGCTCATAATTTAATCAAAATTTGTGGGTAATTCACCAGCTCTAGGGGATTAAATTAGCTTAGTTCAGCCCTTCCATTTCTCACTTGGCCTTTGCTAATGACATCTTATTTGGGGGAGTTTCCATTGAGTTAAATGCCTTTGAAATTGTTTTTGGTAAGAAACTTGGTCTTGATATAACGAAAAACTTTGTAGTGTCTTTGGCTTCTCAAAAGTGATTTCTTTTTATTAGTATCTAGGCCTCCATATTGAAGTTAGAAGAAACAAAAACCTTCATTATAAATTTCTCCTCGAAGCTATTAAAAAGATTCTAAACTTGGTATAATCCCATGTCCTAAGCACCTATATCAGTTATGATCTCGAGTGTATTACAATCCATCCCTACTTATACTATGTCCCTCTTCCTTCTCCCAAAGGACATTTATCACCAAGATGAATTCAAGCTTCTTTTATTCGAGTGGGGAGGGGGAGATAAAAAATGTATGCACTGGCTCAACTGGGAATTAGAGATGATTATTTTAAACTCTGATACCAATTGAAACCAGCAAGTACTCCTGATGCGTCCCTGACGTGTCGTAGACGTATCGTGGACTTGAATGAAACTTTGATAGTTAAGGAAAAACATGAGAAAAACTTAAATTGGAAACTCCATTTCGATTGAGAATTTACACACAAGAAATTCACTTAATCTCCCACGCCCCACGCACAGACTCCGGGATAGTTTAGGACTTTATCCCAAAGTCCTCTACCCTCTCCTGATAGTCGGCCTATAGTTCCCCAACCGCTCCCTGACTGATCAGTCTACCAAATACAAAGTGTTGACACATAACACCAGTCCTAACCAGCTCACTAACTCTCTAGCCCTTACACTCTTAAGTCTGATCCACACTTGCCCATATAATCTCTATCTTTTTCTCTCTCGTTCAGGCTTACTTACATATGAAATAAATGTAAGTATATATATATACGATTAGTTAGAGTGTAACTACCGTTCTATAAGTCCCTATACTCTAGGAGTCGACTTCAGCTTCTATTATTCACATAACAATCACACTAGACTTGTAGAGAGTCTTCAACTTGATCTGAAGATGTTTGGACTACGTGTCACCTTACGATTGGTCATGCTGGCGGCCGCCCTCTTGATTGGTCGAGCACCACTTGTGAGCACCACTTGCCTGATTCTGTCTGGCTCATTAAATGCACATTAATGCTCCTTTAGTCTTCATTACGGCTATGCAATTGTTCTGATAAGTAGCCCTTTACTTATCTTGTCCATTTGCACATTAATGAGTTGTGTTCTTGTCGTGTGCTAGTTGATTATGTGGGTATATGAGTCTGTCTGAATGTGTCGATCCTCTTGCAGTCTTTTGTCTTTGATTTTCTTCTTAAGCATGAGAGATATCTTCGTGCGGTGTTTGACTTGTTGTATGTGCTAGAAGTTCTAATGCGAGCCCTCTCAGACAGGTGCCCGACCGGTTGGGCACATGTGGTGAACCGAGTGCGCTTGCAACCTTGCGTGCTAAGCCACTCTTGTACCTGTCTATCTGAATCATGAATCTTGACAAGCATATTATATAGACAATACAAAGTTTGCTATCAGCAAAACTAAAGGATCTTGACTTAACAATTTCCCCCTTTTAGATAATGGCAACCTATACAAAATTATATGTACTTGGCAATTAAAAATCCAAGAGAGTCCCCCTAAGAAGGATTCC